>CM066253.1:18682886-19235386 GCA_033675135.1 Frankliniella intonsa
CCCACGCGACCTCTTAGCACCACACATTCACACACACATACACACACACACCAATGCGATGCTCACTAAACACACACACACACATTAATGCAGGTCGTTGTGTGGGCTGCCCTGCCCTGCCCTGCCCTGCCCGCCCTGCTCCGGGTTGCTTGCCTGGCCGGCCGGGCCGGCGTTGACGGGCAGCTTTGATCGATTTCGGTGTCGAGACGTGGCGCGGCGGTGTTGTTGGCTTTACGACTTTTCCTCCTTTTTTGCGTCCAATTTAATTTTCGGCCCTGCGGTCGTCGTCATCCCGCTGCACCTTTATAATTTGCATACCGCCATAACCGATGCGAATATTCATGCAACGTGGGCTCCCCGGGCTGGGCACCTGGCCGGCGCGGCCGCGGGGTCCTCCCGCCCCGCCCCGCCCCGCCCCGCCCCGCCCCGCCCCGCTCCGCTCGGCTCAGCTGGGAACGGAACGGAACGTCCAAGAAACAAAAATTTATGGCGGCCCTCGCACATGACTGCACTGGCTTAATAATTGCTTATGAAGACTGCGGCGGCACCCCCTCCCCCTCCAGCAGGCCAACAGAAACAGGGCGATGCGAGGTGTGAGGTGAGGACTACTTGGAAAAAGAACTGGCTCGGTACCATGCGAACGCGATAAGCGAAAACGAGGTTTTTAAATGAGCCAGAGACACCACTGGTCTTACCTTGCGAAGATGACTATTTGTGTATGGTTGTGTTTTGACCAGAGTATATCCTTGGGTAGAAATGATTCCGGTTTGCAGTTTTAGTTAGGCCGCCAGACCTAAATAACACTGTTATAACCTTGCGAAGCATTGTTGCGAAGTATTTGTTTGTATTGCGAACAAAATAGTACGTAAGCTTACCAACCTTCCGCCTTACGAACAAATTTCTTTGTAAACTGCGAAGCGAATGCTTTGTAATTGTGAAGCAAATGCTTTGTAATTGCGAAGGAAATGCTTTGTAATTGCGAAGGAAATGCTTTGTAATTGCGAAGGAAATGCTTTGTAATTGCGAAGCAAATGCTTTGTGTTACAAAGCATCCAAATGCCAAATGCTAACTATTTGCTTTGCAATTACAAAGCATTGCTTCGCAAGGTTTTAACCGTATCCCCGATTTAATAAACGTGTACACCCTTGTAAAAAGTCTTGGCTACCCATCGTGGTGTGATCATATATAAATGGTCAGATTACGCTGCTGGATGAATTTTTACGAATTGTTTTAATGCCCGTTTGACAATGATTTCCCTGCGCGCCCTCCAGCTTCTTGCCTTGTGGCGGACGAGCGCTACAGTACTCCCGCGGCCCCGCTCCAGCCGACCTGGCTGGCTAGGCTCACACAAACCCGACTCCTAAACAAAGCCGATGATAATTGGGTTGCATACCCGCCCGGCGTCAGCCTCCTCCTCCCGCCCCGCCGCGAGTATAGGCAGCCCATCGCGCAGCGCTGTGGCACAACAGGTGGCAGTGGGGCGTGGAGCAGGCGGGGAGTATCTTCGCTGTAGAGTGGAGTAGGTCGGTGGCGGGGAGTATCTTCGCTGTAGAGTGGAGTATCTTCGCTGTAGAGTGGAGTAGGTCAGTTGCGGGGAGTACCTTCGCCCCAGTGCGGGGTATCTCTGGTGTGGTGCAGTGATGTCGGCCCGGTGAAAAGTTTCGTGGTCGTCGAGTATATCGAACGCGTGGGGTATTTTAGTCGTGTCGCTGCATTTCTGGCGTTATACGACCGATTGTGTTCTACGCCTTAAGACGATTTTATGCCTCAAGGCTGTCAGATCAGAAAAGTTCTTGGCTGAGCGATAGCGAAACATATTTACTCCACTGCCCCGATTTCGATCCTGCCTGTCTGTCTGTCTGTCTGTCTGTCTGTCTGTCTGTCTGTCCGCAACCTTCAGATGAAAACCCTCCTGCCGCTTCACTGGCGAAAAACTAACGTGACGTGCGTCACGTCAATCGGTGTGACCAGTCTGTGTCACACCACGTAATGCGACATAAACTTGCGTCACACCATGCGATGAGACGCAAAGCTCCAGGGTATACGGCATTACACATAGGAGGTCGCATCAAAAATGCACAAACGTGACCAAAACTGCAGGTCACACCATGATGCGACCTCTCTCTCCAAGCATCTCACTTGCATGTGTGACGCATTTAGTTTTCCCAGTGTTTTGCTTCCTCCTGTTCGCTCATTAAGCTGACGGTGACAGCGCCGTCACCGTTGACCAACCGGAGTTCAGAAGGAAACAAAAACGGCGGTCGTGCTCTTTTTCTTCAGGTTCTAGTTTCACTCTGCGGCGGAATAATCTGCCATTAAAATTAAAGCCACAATCTTTCTAGAACCATAAAGGCGAGAAATAGTTCAGTAGTGCATTTTTTTCCCTTGGCTAACCTCAAGTAGGGCAAAGTTCTACTCGAATTCTACTATTCAGATAGTTTGATTTTGATGGCGGCTGTAGTCGTGGGCGTGGACTATGAATACCCACGCGTATCGCCACGCGAAGCGGACCAAAGTTGCGACACGGAACATCCATTCACGTGTCATCGATTATCGGCGGACTGGCCGGCGGCCGGCCGGCGCTACCAGTCCTCTCGCTCACACTACATTTTTCTGTCGCCGTTCGATCCCCCCCCCTCCCCGCCCCTGCCCTCTTATTCCCTGCATGATCTCCGCTTTTGAAATCGGCAAGTGCGATATCGCTGACGTCACATCTCTGTTCTTTTTGTTCCGTTTGCCGGCCCCAGCGGCGCCGGGCTTATCGCAGGGCGCTCGTGTCTCCGCGACCTCAGCGTCTCGCCTGCCGCCTCGCCCCGCCCCGCCCCGCCCCGCCCCGCCGCACCCAGTGACCCCTGCCGCCGGGCTGGGTCGGGCCGGGCCGGGGCCACGGGGCGGACGGGGCGGGTCTATTACTCCGACTGATTTTGTGAATTTGTATAACGTTACCACTTTGGGCGGTCATTGTATTAAACTAAACCGCCGCATTCAATGGGTAAAACTTGTCTTATTTCTTACGATTTTATTGAAACCAATCTCAATTTGTTTCAAAAATTCTCTCCGAATAGCATCACTGTGAACCACACTTAAACATTCTCTCATGTAAATACTACATAAACAGCCGGGCTATAAGTGTGCGCATTTTAAGGTTTTTCTCGCCAAAGTATTCTTCTTTATCCGCTGCGAGAGTTGACACGCTCCCCCCGGCCTGCCTGCCCAGGGTACTTGTCCGGCTAAGTCGATACCGTGTGCGGCGGGCGATTGTCTCTCCGTTATCACCTCTCCCTCCCTCGGCGGCCCCGCCCCGCCCCGCCCCGCCCCGCCCCGCCCCGCAGCGCCCCCTATCGAGACATGATGCAATCTCTCTCTCTCTCCCAGGCGTGCGTGCACCCGCGCCGCGCCGCAGCCGGCCGGCCTGGCCACTCGCAGCTCGCACGTGACAACGCCCCGCCCCGCCCCGCCCCGCCCCGCCCGCTCACCGTCTCTCTCACACTTTCACCACTGTAGTTCCATCCGGGCACTGAACTCCCCCCTTCGTTGACAACTCAATAAGTTTTCTCCTATCAGCGCGCTACTACCTCTTCTTCTTTGCGGTCCAGATCGTGTTAAAACAGATGCCTCTCACTGCCCCGCCCCCTCTCGACACTACTTGGCTATACCTGCTCGGCTAATCCCCCCCGGGCGGCGCGCCGGGGCGGGTCCCCGCTACCCGCAGGTTGTGACATGTGTGTTCCGGTCTAATACCGTAGGTCGGGCGCGGCGGGCGGGGCGGGGCGGGGCGGGGCGGGGCGGGGCGGGGCGGGGCGTGGCAGGGCGGGGGCGGGGCGGGGGCGGGCTGGCGGTGACTAGAGCGGGGAGCGGGGACGGGCCGGGACGGGCCGGACGGGCCCCGACCTGCCGCTCTACAAATAACGAGCCCCTGACTAAACGCGGATGAGCTGACGCACTGCATTTGTGGCTGCGGGGCACGAAAGTTGATAATGATGAGTCGTTTGCTTCTTTGCAAACGCTAGAAATTACACGTCAGTAAAACGCGGCAGGGGTGTGACTTAAGAAATCTACCTTCTCTTCTCATTCTTAAAAAGTTTTTATAAAATTTAAAGTAAAAAAAAAAAAAATTGTAAATTCAAAAAGTTTATGACGAATTGTATTTAGTCTGAAAAAGACACAATTAAAGTCTTAATGTCACAATGCAAAACTGCACAAATATATTACACGAATGCATCCTGGCACGTTTAATTGGCTCGATCGGATTCGATTACTGTACTCGGAAACACTCCCGAAATTTCCCGTACACCCATTACA
This sequence comes from Frankliniella intonsa, assembly GCA_033675135.1. Lineage (NCBI taxonomy): Eukaryota > Metazoa > Arthropoda > Insecta > Thysanoptera > Thripidae > Frankliniella > Frankliniella intonsa. Next base: position 18,687,190 of record CM066253.1, read on the forward strand.
CGCGCACTGCTGTGCACGGCTGCAGCCAGGCAGCGCCACGTGGGGTCTGCGGCCCGCCCCGCCCCGCCCCCCCCCCCCCCCCCCTCCGCTCAGCACCGCGCCATCTCCGCCGATCGAATGCCGATGCGAGGGACGGCCACGTGTGATCCCGCCGCGGGGCGGGGCGGGGCGGGGCGGTGCGCGGCGGAACCACCAGTTGTTGCAGTGACGGTACCGACTAAACTTAACTGTGAGTCAGCCGCGCGAGCGCTGCCCTGCGCTGCCCTGCGCTGCCCTGCGCTGCCCTGCGCTGCCCTGCGCTGCCCTGCGCTGCCCTGCGCTGCCCTGCGCTGCCCTGCGCTGCCCTGCGCTGCCCTGCGCTGCCCTGCGCTACCCTGCGCTGCCCTGCGCTGCCCTGCGCTGCCCTGCGCTGCCCTGCGCTGCCCTGCGCTGCCCTGCGCTGCCCTGCGCTGCCCTGCGCTGCCCTGCGCTGCCCTAGGACCCTTCCTAGAGACCTCGCGGGCGACGTTGTAGGGCCATTGAGACTCGAGGGGGCCACCAATCCGTTAACGGACGTACACAGGATTACAAGATTACATGGATTACACATGATTGCATTCCTGATTTTAGGTGCTCAATCGTAAAATTGCATTATATTTTAAATATTTGCGTACACTTTGACTAGGGATTACAGTGGGAGCACACGTGGATTACAGCCTAATGTGTACACAGGATTACAGGGGTGGTGGCCCCCTCGTTGAGACCTCACACTTAAGTAACACAGCCACGAATTACCTCACCTCACGGGATACACTTTGTACCGATTGGTGGGTTACAGAGCGCTGCAGATTACCTGCACCTTAGGGCACTTCATCTGAGTACTCGCAAAAAGCACTTCTTTGAGAAAACGGAATTTTATTTGCTGTATGTATCAATGATTTTGTTTCAGAAATTGTTCACTCTTCTCTTTCAGTTTACGAAACAGTTTTGCTATTTAGTCGACGAAACAGTTTTGTTGTGCTGAAGAAATTTGTTCGTTGTTTCATCAGAAATTTCGTTGCAAGAACGATAAGGTTTTCCTAAATGTGCGGCCCAGGCCCGAGGTGATGGAAGATGGTAGGACTCATGGCGTTACTAAGACACTAAGATCCCTCGCGAGTCCGGTTGCGGGTCCAAAGGGCCGCCTGAGGAAACGAAGATGCTCGTTATTTTCGTACGGCCCCTCACTCACCTCGGCGAGTACCTTCCTGCCCCACTGCTGAGTGCCCCTCCCCCCTGTGGCTGTCTGCCAGCCCTGGCTGTCCGCCGCTCGCGGGGCGGGGCGGGGCGGGGCGGGGCGCTGCTGCGGGCTGGTGCGGGGAGGGGGGGGGGAGGCCTTGCCGGCGGGCGCGCTGGCGTGCTCGGGGCCGCCCGGGCCGGGCCGAGCGCCGCGCCGGGCTGCGGGTTCATTCTTGCGGTGGACTCAGGAGAGAGCTGTTCGCTTAGGTCCGCTCCGCGGCGCGCCCGGCCTCAGCCAGCCCAGCGCGACCACGCATCGCCGTGCTCCACGTCCTCGTCTCGTCTCCCCGGGAGACCCTGCTCGCCGCCCTCCCTCGCCAGGACCCCGTTGTGCACGGCCCGGCCTGACCCGGCGGCGCCCTCCTCCCCCGCGAGCTCGCCCCTGCACTGCACTGCCCTGCCCTGCACTCGCCGCGCCGGCCGGCTGCTTTGGATACTGCCTGGCCCGGCCCTCCACGACGGCGACCCTCAGCCGCGGCCGCGTCGCCACCCCCGCCGCCGTGTTGGACAAGATCACCGGCGCCATCGACAAGCTCAGGTGAGTGTCAGGTCAGCTGCCCGTACCTTTCAGACACACAGCAGGCATGCCTCATGCTGCCTCTCCATGCCGTCATTCTCGTCCTGACCCTGTCCAGCCCACCGCCGTTCCGTCCTCCGCCCGGCCCGCCTTGTCTCCCTCGCACTGTGTCCGTATCCGAGAGACGGCCGGGCCGGGCCGGGCCGGGCGGAGCGACTCGGTGTTCGTTACCAAGTCGGTGGGGCTGGTCGCGTGGCCCGCGGCCGTTTGGCTCCTGAAGGCAGATCTGCTGCCTCTGCGCTGCGCTACCGGCCCGCCCCGGCCCCGGCCCCGGCCCCGGCCTGACTTATGCACTGGGCACCACGCGGTCCCCGCCCCGCCCCGCCCCGCCCCGCCCCGCCCCGCCCCGCCCCGCCCCGCTGCAACCTGGCAGTGCATACCCTTTCTTTAGATTTGAGCCCTGGTCTGCGAGAGCAGGCCCTCTTCCCTAACGCCTACGCTGGCCCGACCTCTCCTCTCCTCTCCTCTCCTCTCCTCTCCTCTCCTCTCCTCTCCCCTCCCCTCTCCTCTCCTCCTCTCCTCTCCTCTCCTCTCCGGCACGTCTTTCTCCCTCCGCCCTGGCTGCCCCCTCCCTCAGCAGGCGGCCCTAGGCTGCGCCGGGTGGCAGTGCTGGGGGCGGGGCGGGGCGGGGCGGGCGGAGGAGCGGGGGCGGGGGGAGGTAATTGCCTAGTAACAGGAGAAATGTTGCGCCCGCGGTGCGCGGTGCCCCGGCCCGGCCCGGGACTGTGGTAATGCCCTGGCCACGCCGCACCCCACCTCACCCCGCCACACCCCACCCCACCCCGCCGCACCACGTTCGCGGAGAAGAGAAACCTCCCACCTCGACCTGTAAAAGTAGCTCGGTACGCCTCTAGCCGCTGGTTCTCTCCCATGCAGGCGGGCGGGGCGGGGCGGGGCGGGGCGGGGCGGGGCGGGGCGGGGCGGTTGCACAGGACCTTATCTGCCATTGGCACGGCGCGGCTATCAGCCTGCACATCGAGTGCATGCTGCAGGCAGTGGTGGCTGCTGAACCCCTGTCCCGGCCCGGCCCGGCTCGGCACTGATCCATGATCAACCTGTTGAGGTTCCTGTCCTGAGCCTGCCCCGCCGCCAGGTTCATCTTAGGTCAGGCGTGTTCAGACAGCCTCCCCCCCACCCCCTCCTCTCCCCCATGTGACGCCCGCCACCAGCTTGGCGGCTTCACGACTCCCATTGTCAGCTGCGACGCCCTGGCTGCACTGTCAAAAAGAGAATTTCTAGAGGTTTTTCTGAACTTTTGCTCCCAGAGGCTTGACTTCCCGGTGAGACGATGTCCTGGTCCCTGGGTCTGTTGAGCTTGGGCTCGTCGGCCAACCAAAGGGCAGCAGCAGGGATTTTTAACGCCTCACTTTGTTGTGGGAGACGAGGAAAAAAGAAAAGGTGAAGTCTCGGTGGAAGGGGAAAGAGGGAGGGAGCTGTCAAACTGTTGCCCGCTCTACTCTTCACGCCAATTTTCGCATCGAAAATGACGGGGACCGGGTCCCGTCCCAGCTGGGGCCCAAGGTGGCGTGCCGAAGGGGACCGCCAGTAAATCGCGACGCTTCGTTAAAGTGCAAATTTTAATGCTTATGCAATGCATTGCAATAATATTTCAGGCATTGCTGAGGGTTTTTTTTTTTTTTTTTTTTGCCTCTGAGTTTCGTCAAGAGCAATTCACTATTCATTCCTTCCGCGTCGATGTCGAAGGTGCTTCGCTCCGATAACCATAGCGCCCTGCCCTGCCCCCCCCCCCCCCCCGCTCCCGCCTGCTGCGCGGGATGCGGTGGGGAACCGGAGAATCGTCCGCGGGCGCGGGATTACATATCGATCAGGAATCGTGCTCGTGTCGTAACCCAAGAGCGCTCTGGCAGTGCATACCGCCAGAGTTGGGAAAAGAGCTGCCGCCCGCCCGCTCGCCCCGATCGCAAGTCCGAGTGCCTGCCGCTCGCGCTCGTCCGAGGTGGCGAGCGGGCGCGCTGTCCCCCGCTCGCTCGCCAGCCGTCGCCTGCAGCGACCGGCGGTTGCATGCAGCGGTGGGCTGTGATTGGCTGATTTGGCCCCGAATTACCTTCGGTGTGACACCGAAGCTGACATCGACTCTCGGCTGCGGAGACTCGCAACGTCTAGAGACGTGGCGTGGAGTAGCGCTTCGGAAGCGAGCACCTGGGCGTCCGCATGCGGTCGGAGCGAGCGAGCGCGCGCAGGCGTTTTTCCCAACTCTGCATACCGCTCTGGCCGCTCCCCGCTCCCCCCTCACTCCCGCCGCGCCTTCCCGTCCCGTCGTGAGCGTGGCGTACACAGTCTCACATCCAGCTCGAGTTCCTCGGGCTTCCCTTTATACCGCCGTCGCGTCGCACTGAGGTTGCAGGGTACAGTCTCGGGCCGCACTAATAAAAGCTTACGGTGATTTTGACTGTAAGCTACGGTGAGCCCTGCAGCACTGTGGCATATGGTGAATTTTCGCCGTAAGCTACGGTGCTGTAGGGTTCACGGTAGCTTACAGTGAAAATCACCGTAAGCTTTTTAGGGTGCGGGCCGGGCCGGGCCCCTGCCGACGCCCGCATAGGCAGACCCGCTCGGCGCGCGTGCTTTCCGGTTGCCTGCCTCTGCACTGGCGGCCGGCCGGCCGGCTGGCTGGCTGGCTGGCTATGGCGTGAAAATCCATGCTGCGGTAAAGAGCCGCAACAGCCGGCCGGGCGCGGAGGCAGGCGAGGCGGGGCGGGGCGGGGCGGGGCGGGGCGGGGCGGGGCGGGGCCAGGCAGAGCGGAGCGGACGGCGCGGCGCACAGGTGGACGCGTCGAGGTGTGGGTGGCCGGGGCTAGGGTTACATAGGACGGTAACCTCGCCCCGCCCCACCCCGCCTCGCCACGCCCCGCCACGCCCCGCCCCGCCCCGCCTCGCCACGCACCGCCCCGCCCTGCCCCGCCCCGCCTCGCCTCGCCTCGCCTGCCGTGCAGTCTGCGCGCTGCGGTGCCCGTACACCTTTTTGGCCGGGGCGGGGCTGGGCGGGGCGGGGCGAGGCGAGGCGGGGCGGGTCACCCGCGATGCTCAGCGGGGCTTTTGCTTTCATCGCACGACACTGCATGTGATCGACCCGGCCCGGCCCGGCCGCGCCCGGCCGCACGCGAGCCCAGCCCCCTGCGACAGCACAGGACGGCGGCACCGACAAGTCGCGGGAGAAAAAAAGAAAGTTTCGTTAACGATTCGGCAAGAGGACTGGGACGTTTTTCACCATGCACTCAGGACTGGAAAGTGCATGTTACAATTTTCGTCCTAGAGAAAATTACTATGTGTTGGTAGTAAACTGGTTGCGGCGATGTTCTATCGGTGCGATATAAAAAGCGTTTTCGCGTTTTGTTATTTATATGCAACCCGTTTCCAACATTTGACAAAAACTTTTCTGTAACGACAAAGGGCGGGAGGAGGGCAAAGGGTTGCATGAAAACTGTTTTGGGGTCGCTTCTGTCGTTGGCAGAGTACCTGCGTGACCAACTACGGGCCGAGCCGAGCCGAGCTGTCCGGCCGAGACGCTTATTTTGTGGTACAGCCCCCCGCGGACCCGCGGTGTTCCGTGCCTATCCAACTGACTATCCGGCGGGGCGGGGCGGGGCGGGGCGGGGCGGGGCGGCCGCGCGCTCCGACCTAGTTGTTGCTAGGGCCGCGCCGCCGGCCGCCACGCCCACGACCCACCCCGCCCGCCCCGCGCCGCGACGCCCCGAGGACGGCTCAGCCCGACTCAGCCCCACTGAGCAAGCAACCTTCTCATCTGTCCCGTTTTGCCCTCGACCCTTCTGTATCCCCTTTCTCCCTCCCCCTTCCCCCTCTTTTTTTTTTGGATCCACCGCGTCACCAACTCCATCCCTTCCTACATGCGTCTAAAGTCTCCTTGCTGGAGGTTTCCTCTGGTAGTCGAGCCGCCCCGCCCCGCCCCGCCCCGCCGCGGAGGCTTCAGGGTCGCCGCCCTGCCCTGCACTGCTCCCCCGCCTCACCCTGCGAGTCCCTATATCACCGCGCCCCGCCCATCAACCCCACGTTTGAATATATATACATCAGAGGAGGAGATGATTGGTCCGCCCCGCGGCGAGAACATTATGGTGGACTTGTCGAAAAATGTGTAAGCGCGGGGTCAGTCACCTCTCACTGTCATGTCAATGGGCAGGGCCTGGCCTGCAGGTGGTGGAGACTGGGCGGGGCGGGGCGGGGCGGGGCGGGGCGGGGCGGACAGGGTGGACGCCCTTGGCAGCGGACTGCCTGCGGCCGGATAGGGTAGCCGAGCTGTGCAGCGGGGCGGGGCGGGGCGGGGCGGGCGGGGTGCCTGTACCAGCGGCCTAGCCACGCGCCCGCCCCGCCCCGCCCCGCCCCGCCCCGCCCGACGAGTAGAACAATGTGCCACATTAAGCCCCGTGCCGTCATGCCCGGGCCCGGGCCCGGCTGTGCAGATGCATTGCACTTCACGCTTTGCTCTATTTTTAACAGAGTCATCTCTACGGCCAGCAGGGTGGATATCGCGTGCGCGTGCCCCGTGCCCGCGCGTGACTCGCACGCACTACACCATCCGATACAAAATGGCGTTGCTTTTGTTGGGTGTTTTTGCTTGTTGATTTTTGCCTCCGGCTGTTACTGGCCCAACCAAGCTGAGGGACACCCGTCCTAGTGTTGTCTTCTTCATACTTTTCGAGTATCTCTTGTGCGGGCCGCTCGCGGGGCGGGGCGGGGCGGGGCGGGGCAGGGCCGTCCCGGTGGCAGGCAGGTGGGGTGAGGTGGGGACGTTCTCTCACGCTCTCCTTATGCCTACTCCACAGCGGGCTTAATTAAATCCGCCACTCGACTCGTACGTGCGCCTGATCTGTGTCAGAGAGATGTCACTCGTGGCTCAGCGCGCTCCCGGCCCCGCCCCGCCCCGCCCCGCCCCGCCCCGCGCCGCCCCGCGCCGCCCCGCCCTGTCTGCTACAGGCCGCCGTCATCTGTTTGCAGATCGCACCACCTACTCCCGCTCTCTAGAATGTATTGTACACGGGGCATGTAGAGTGCATACCTACTGTACTTAGTGTACAAAGCTACAAAGTTGTGGCGACAGTAGCAAGCCTTCCTCCTCGAGGATCTTATTTGTCTGCTCCCGCTTTTATTCTCACTCTCTCTCTGTTGCCCTTTTTCTCAAGCTCCCTCCCGTCTCTCTCCCTCCCTATATATCTCTCTCACCCCCACACTCCCATCTATCTTCGACTCCGTGTTTTTTGCCCTGCTTTGCGGTGCGATAAAGGGTAGCCCTCCCACCACTCAAACTGACAGGCCTTATTGCGCCGAAAAGTAACGCGTGCCTCAGCGAGACCAAAAAAAAAAAAATGTTTTAGATGCAGCTGAAGCAGTGTGTTGGGGAGTCTTCAATCCATCCCAACTCTTTTACATATATATTTCTTATGCATCCTAATGCTCTTTCAGCAACATATTGTTACTTATTTAAAACCTGATTTGTCAAGCAACGATTTGTTGTTCGTAAATTCGGAGCCTTTCAAAATGTCAAGTAAAATATGAAAATCGATGAAATTTGTGAATGGCGCTGCCTGATGGTGGACGAGGCGGGGCGGGGCGTGGTGGGACGGGGCGTGGTAGGGCATGGTGGGGCGGGGCGGGGCGGGGCGGGGCGTGCCGCGCGCTGCTGCTATCCCCGCCGATAGCACACGCCAGCCACCACTTCACTCGGTTTATTGCGGAGCTAAAAGGACGCGGCCCGTGTGACGCGGGCGATATGGTTGGCCAGCGGCCCGTGCTGAGCCGTGCAGAGCCGTGCAGAGCCGTGCAGAGCCGTGCAGAGCCGTGCTGAGGCGTGCTGAGCCGTGCTGAGCCGTGCAGAGCCGTGCAGAGTCGTGCTGAGCCTTGCTGAGCCTTGCTGAGCCGTGCAGAGCTGTGCTGAGCCGTGCTGAGCCGTGCTGAGCCGTGCTGAGCCGTGCTGAGCTGTGCTCAGCCCCGCGGCTCCATGTGTCTGGGTGCGCCTCTCCGCCCGCAGGTGCTCCTGTAGGCCCTCTCCTCACCCACGCCGTGCCGTGCCGTGCCGTACCGCGTGTACATCCTGTACGCATCGGCATCGCCTCGGGTCCCTCTCCTCGGCGCGGGCGGGAGGCCTGGACCCGTACTGTCCTGGACTGGACTCTAGGCCGGGCGCCCGATCCTCTATCCGGCTGGCGTGGGGCGGCGCGGGGCGGCGCACTCGGATGGAATCCTATTTTCTTTTTAATTTCTCCTCCCCTCCCCTCCGCTCCCCTCCCAGGCCCGGCCAGGCCGGTGCGGTGAATCAGACGCCGGTTCGGGACGAGACGGGCCCAGCGGTAACCCCTCCCCCCCCCCCCCCCACTCCTCCGCGCTCTCCTCCCACTCCACCTCCTCATCCTTCCTCTTTTTTCCCTTTAATCTTCTGCTGCTCCCACAGCTCGGTATACTGCCTTGAAAGGAATGCGGGGGTCCGGTCAGCGTCGGGCGAGGCGGGGCGGGGCGGGGCGGGGCCGCACGGGCCCACAAGGGGACCAGCCATACGGGCCACACCGGACAGCGACAATCAGGAAAGGAACTCTGGAGGGGCCCGGCCCGAAACTCTGTCTGCCCCTCCTTCATCGTCCACGCTGCAGTTAAGGGTTACGATTCTCGAGCACCTCGCTCGCATCCTCCCCGCGCCGCCCCCGCCGCCCTGAGCCCCGCGGCCGTGCCTGCCGGCCTGCCGGCCTGCCGGGCCTGCCGGGCCTGCCGGGCCTGCACAGCGTCTGCCAGCGGATGTGAGCGAGACCGGTGCAGGCCGTGTGGGTTTCTTTCTTCGCCGTGGACGTGGACAGGCTGCGGCTGCTGCTGCTGAACACGCGGAAGGGAGGCTGCTTGCTTTGGCTCGCAGGTTTACTTAATCACTGCTTCGGCTCGGCTCAGCACTACTCGGGTACCCCCGCCCCGCGCGGCAACACCCTCCCTGCCCCCTACCCAGCCCCGGGCTGAGCCACGCTATCTAGTCGAGTCATCGGCGTAATCACTCGCCCCGCCCCGCCCCGCCCGCCCCGCCCCGCCCCGCTTTGCCCATCTCCACCGAGCCGAGCCGTCCTGATCGTGACCGGGCCGCAGCAGGGCGGGGTGGGGCGGGGCGGGGCTGCGGGAACAAAGGAGAACAAGTCGAGGACCTCCCCGCCGGGCCGGAGAAGCTCTGAAGGGACGCGACGGAGCGGCGCAGGCACGCTCGTGTGTGTGTGTGAGAGAGAGAGAGAGAGAGAGAGAGAGAGAGAGAGAGAGAGAGAGAGAGAGAGAGAGAGAGAGAGAGAGAGAGTGAGCGGCCCTTGGACTGACCTTCCCCACCACGGCCGGACGACTGGGCACCGCGCCCGGCCCGGCCCGGAGGCTAGCCACAGGCCCCTGAACCAAACGTGGTTTGAGCAGGAAGAAGTTGTCGAGTCCCCCCGCCTCACCTCACCTCACCTCAACTAGCCGCAGGCTAGACGGAGCCGTGCTGGCATCCCATAAGCCCCGCACGCTTGCGGTGCGGTGGTCGGCGGCTCGGCTCGGCTCGGCTCGGTTAGATCGGTCATCTCCTCCTCCCGGCCGATGACCCTAAAATTTCGGAACGAACTGCCCTTTTGATTTTCTCCGTCTTCCGGGGGACACTGTTTGAAAGAGGTCCCCGCCCTCCCTCCGCGCCCGCCGCGCCGCGCCGTGCCGCGCCGCAGTCTGCTGACGCCGTCCCTCCAGAGCTCCGCGTGTGACGTCAGAGCAGCGCGTTGCAGATGCAGCACGCTGCCGGGCCGGGCGGGGCCGCGCGGGGCCTGCCGGCCTGCCTGGGCCGCATGCAAATGACGTCACACGTGGTCCCGAGGTCAGGACGGGGTGCCCACTGGGATATTGTCTCGTTGACATTCAGTTGCGGGGCGGGGCGGGGCGGGGCGGGGCGGGGCGGGGTGGTCAGGGGTTGTAGGGGCAGTGTGGTGGCTCGGCCCCACCCCGCCGGGCCGGGGGCGAACCTCTTCTCAGAGGCGCGGACCGGACAGGACAGCAGTCTGCTGCAGGCAGGAGGCGGCGCGTTACATGGCTGGTCTCGTTGGCCGGCCGGGCCGGGCGGGGCCGGACATTGAGCCGAATCCATTGATGAGGGAGATTGAATAATACATGGGACTCGCATCCACCGCGCCGTGCGCGGGAGGGGTTGGGGGAGGGGGCGTCCTGAAGCACCGCGTCCCATGTCCCCCTGGGCGCGGCGGGCGCGGCGGGCGCGGCGGGGGCGCTTATTGCAGGACGGTCCCCGCCGGCAGAGCAGCGAGTGATGAGGCAGGCGCCCGCGGCGAGGCCCGGCAGCCGAGGAATAGCAAAGTAGGAGGTTCGGAGAAAAGTGTATCGCTGGCGGGCAGCCCTGGGCGAAGCGGTTCCAACGCAGCGCCCCCCGCTCCGCCCCGCCCCGCCCCGCCCCGCCCCGCCCCGCCCCGCCCCGCCCAAGGGCTATGCATTACGCAACGGCGCGGGGCGTAGGCAGCCGGCATAACTCTGCTCAACTATGATAAACAGTCGCCTTTTTCTTGCTTACAACGTGATTTTGCATTATTGACAGATGGTTCTAGGACGACACTTCTCATTTGTGGACTAACAGTAAGGGGCGTCTGCATAATGCCATCCGCATGCAAGAGGGTATCTCGTGAGAGCAAGGCGAAATTGAATTGACCTCGATTCGTCCTCTATTTTTAAACCGATGGGGACCCGGGCGGGGCCGCGGCTGGTCGCGGCCTTACCCGCCGTTATTGGGTCACGGGATGCGGAGCCGGCGGGGGCGGGGTGGGGCGGGGCGGGGCGGGGCGGGGCGGGGCGGGGCGGGGCTGGGCGGGGCGGAGCACCGACCCTTACCCGCGCCCGCGCCCGACTTGTTTAACCGTAGATTCGTCGAGATTATCGGATGGCCGGAACAGAATGTTTAGACTTCGCGGCGCACGGGGGTGCTAACATGGACGAGTATATCGTCCGCGCCGAGCCAGCGCGCTGCACTGGGACTGGCTCGGCGCGCGCCTCTGTCTGTGTGTGTGTGTGTGTGCAGCTGAAGCTAGGCAGACGACCCTGCCCCGCTGGGCTCAGCCCTGCCTGGTGGAATAAAACTTCTCGCACGTTGGGAGCGGGGGCTCTCAAGCGCGAGTGATATCCTCGGATACCCTGCCCCGCCCCGCCCCGCCCGTCCCCGCTGCGAATAGCTCGCAGATTAGTTCAAGGTTCACAGGGGCATCTCCCGGCTGGCAGTCAGGCCCGGCTGTGGTGCGTGTCGCAAGGCGGTGGAGGTGCGGGTGCGCGGCGCGGACCCTGCGGGCGGGGTGGGGCGGGGCGGGGCGGGGCGGGGCGGGCCAGCTGGCTGTAGCAGCGTGCGCGACGCGTCGGCCACCGCGCCAAAACGTTAATTGCAACGTTAGGTCATCGCCACAAGCATCGCACACCCCGTCCCGTCCGCTGGCCGGGTCGGAAGGGTCGGAGCCAGCTGTCGGCAGAGCTGCCCGGCCCGGCCCGGCCCAGCCCGGCACGCCCGGGGTGTGCCTTCCGCCCCGCCCCGCCCCGGCCCCGCCCCGCCCCCGCCCCGCCCCGCGCCCCGCCCCGCCCCCGCCCCGCCAGAACGTGCAGCGCGCCCAGCTGTCTGCCGATGTCTGCACAGGCTGAGCGCCCTCGCGAACATGAAGACGGAGTGGAGGACGGAGAGGTCGAAGAGATTGGGGAAGATGTATCTCACCAGCCCAACCGCGGAGCGTAGCGCAGGCTTGTTGAGAGAGAGAGAGCGGACAGCGAGAGGAGGGGAGGGGGAGGGGAGGGGAGGGGAGGGGAAGGGAATTGGCCAGAGAAGGGCGTGCGTTATCTAATCTGGCACTTCCAATCCTAACCCGCGGCAGCGCAGCTGCGCCTCTAGCTCTCCACGCACCTGCCCCGCTCCGCCCCGCCCCGCCCCGCCCCGCCCCGCCCCGCCCCGCCCCGCCCCGCCGGGGCAGTGCCCCGCGACAGCACGGGTTGCGGCAGGCGGTGCCGCGCTGGACTGCGCGGAGGCTCCGCTCCGAGGCTCGCTAAGCAGCGCCCACCCCTTCCCGTCCCGACTGTCTCCCCTCCTCTCCTCTCCTCTCCTCGCTCTTCTCGCCGGCTAACTCTTGTGCTAACTCGGCCCTTGCTCTCTCTGCCCGCAGGTCCAACATGACGTCCCCGCTGAAGCGGCTCTGGTCCATCGGGCACCAGGAGAGCCGGCTGTCGCAGTGGGTGCGCGCCAAGCGTCGCGCCCAGGAGCGGCGCCAGCAGCCGCAGGCGCACCGCCGCTTCTCGGACGACCAGCACGCCTGCCGCGGCTGCCACGCCAACTACTTCAGGGAGACGGCGCAGCGGCGCGCCGACTGGATGACGTGCTCCGGCTGCGGCGGCTGGTACCACGTGCGCTGCGCGGGGGTGACGGGCGGGGTGGGCGCGGGCGCGGGCGCGGGGGGGCCCGGCGCCAGGGAGCGCGCGCCCCTCGCGCTCTGCGGCCAGTGCGCCTCGTAGAAGAGCTCGGCCCCAGCCCAGCGCTCTCCGAACTCTTTGAACAATTTGTGTGATGTTTCGTTGTCGCCGTGTAAGCGAAGTAATGCGTGCGTGTGGACCTCCGTCACCTCCGTCACCACCGGCAGCGGCGTCCTGTGTCACCACTGCACCCGCCGCCGCCCCAGGATGCAAAATGACTTTGTCGGCCACGTGTCTGTTTCGTCAGCCCACGTGGTCGCGCTGGAGGAGGACGGCGTGGCGATGCCCCACCGCTTATGATACATTAGTGCGCAACGTGATTGGCTGTGATTTTGTGTTAAGTGTGCCATCTTGTTTCTGTCGGCCCGGCCCGGCCCCGCGGGGTGCGACTCCCGCGGCGATCTGAAAGTCTAATGGCGCGGTCCTGCAGCAGCGCATGGCAGTCTGTGTTGCATCACACTCGCGGGGCGGGGCGGGGCGGGGCGGGGCGGGGCGGGGCGGGGCGCCACCACTGTACGCGGCAGTGCCGCCCCGCCCCGCCCCGCCCCGCCCGGCCCGCACGGCACGCGCCACCCCCCACTTCCACCCGCCCGCGCGCTGTACAAGACCGATGACGGCTTTTACGATCGCCCTAAGATCTAGTTTTTCACCGGCCGGGACGGGACGGGGCGGGGCGGGGCGGCCGGGTTGGGTCGGGCGTGCCTGCCAAACGCCCTAGCCGCTAGAGCCGCTAGAGCCCAGTGTCAGTTTAGTTCCGAGCACGACGCCTTTGAGGCGCTGCCAAGCTCCGCGGCTCTGGCCCGGCCCGGCCCGGCCCCGCACCGGGCCTGGCCTCACCTCCACTGACAGGCGAGGCGGAATTATTCATAAAATGTTTCAGGAGCGCGCTGTCGGCCCGGCCCGGCCCGGCCCGACCCGACCCGCCACAGCCGCTTCCTGATGTCGTTTTTTCCACTCTCTTGTTGTATACCCGTAATTCCTTTGTCAAACTATATGCGGGCGCATTGACCGCTCCGCTCCTGTTTCCAAAAGATATCGTGGAGGGTTGTGCAACCAATTTTTTTTTCATTCGTTTTTTTGCGGAAAACCCGATAGCTTTTGTTGTATAAGTTATTCATTCACGGGGTGAAGTCTCGCATCACATGTTATGTCATGATACCATTCCTGTGAATTTTACCAGTATTTCGTTTTATTTTAAGTGTGCTCTGTGATCGTTGAACTCTCATTTCTTAATTTAAGCTATTTATATTTTTTTGTCAAGTATGAGTTCTTGGACGACGTCTTACAAGACCAACTATTTCTTTGTATAAAATATTTTTTTTTAAAGTGTGGTTTAGCTTAAATGTAAGCTGAGTAAATCCTGTTGAGAAATTACTTGACGCGTCTTTGTCCTCATGAATGGGCCCTTGATGCAGTACCCAGAGCTCGGCTCACTACACGCGAGGCCCGGCACAGCCGGCACAGCACAGTAAAGAATGAAGTGACGCAGGTGCGGGGCGGAGGGAGGGAGGGAGAGGAGGCGGGAGTCCTGGCAGCTCAGACAGCGGGGAGCCGAGCACCTGCGCGACACCGACCCCAGGACCCGCGACCTGCCAGGAGCGGGGCGGGGCGGGCGGGGCGGCCCAGAGAAGCACCGCGAGAGCCTCTCTGACGGTGTACGTAGCGAAGGACATGACCCCCGTGGGGCTGTGGGGGCGGGGCCCGGCCCGGGCCGCTGGGGAGCCCTGGGAATTCTGGCACTGGGCCAGATGCACCTCGGACGCTCGGGGCTGGCCCCCGGGCCCCAAGCCCCAGCACTACTTGAGTTTTCATATTCCAAGTAGTTTAACTCATTGAGTGCGCCGTGACCTGCGGACCACCATGTGGTCACGCAACCTTGGGTCAGTTGTGACCTGGTTCTCTCAAGTCAAGTCAACATTGACCCGCCTTTGGGGTTTTCAAAGTGGACTGACTATATACCTACCGATTGAGAGAACCACTCGACCGTCCTTTCTCGGTCTCCGTAAGTCGGTCTGCCCGGCCCGGGCGCAGTTATGTAAAGCCTCCTTGCGGGAGAGAAGGGTCATCCAACTCAGTACACCGCGCCCTGGTGCTGCCCCTGGCCACGCGCGCCCCGGCCCGGCCCGCCCCGCCCTGGCTGTGGCACTGGAAGTATTTCAGGCGCGGGCGGGGCGGGCGGGATTTAGAACAGGCATGGCACGCCGGGCCGGATGTATCGCCGAGCTGTGCCAGGTGCCCATCCGCCGCCCGCCCCGCCCGCGCCCGCCCGGGGCCAGCCCGGCCCAGCTGCAAGGCCGGTAAGGCCTTCCCTCGAACCCAGCGCCCCTGGCGCGTGGGGTATCGTCAGCCCGCCGCGCTGCTTGGCCGGGCCCAGCCGGGCCGGGCCTGACACTATCCTAGGGCGGACACCGCAACTCAACCCTTCTTGAACCGCGTCTGGGCTCACACCAGGCGTGGTTTTATGGGGGCGTGGGGGGGGCGATTGGGAGTGTGTTTAATGAAGTCTTCCGCATTTTCAAGCCGTAAACTGCAATATTTCAAAACTGCCACGCCGAGAATTTTCGGGATTTTTAAACAATTTTCAAGACTGTTAGAATTTTTTATCATCAGTTTATTTTCGAGACATTTCAACGGGTACCCGGTGAAATATTGCTAGAAATATTTCTGAAAACTCTCGTGGGGCTACCAAGCCTTAATACTCTGGGTTCCAGAACAGCGCCGTGCCTGGCCAGCATCTGGTCGCGAGGCGTGGCGGTTTAAAGAGATGTCACCCGGAAGAGCCGCAGCGTGGCGCGGCGTGGCGTGGCGTGGCGCGGCGTGGCGCGGCGTGGCGCGGCGTGGCGCGGCGTGGCGCGGCGTGGCGCGGCGTGGCGCGGCGTGGCGCGGCGTGGCGTGGCGTGGCGCGGCGTGGTGTGGCGTGGCGCGGCGTGGCGTGGCGTGGCGCGGCGTGGCGCGGCGTGGCGCGGCCTCGCAGTCCAGCCGCGTCCAGCCAGCAGGTGTCGCTCTGCCGTTTGAAGCGCCTTTGTGCTGGTATAGTCCCGGCAGAGACTCCGCAACTAACTACCAGTTTTAGTTTCACGGGTTCAAATCCCCGCGTATTGCTTCGCTTCCTTTTCCACCACGCATGGCCTCTGCGACTCCCCCTCCCTCCCCAAGGACGCCAGCCCCGCACTGCGAGCGAACGTGAGGTTTGCCTTGCACGCGTTGCTGCCGGCCGGCGCGGTGCTCGCTGGACGCTACCGGCCCAGGCCGAGGAGCAGGAGCAGGAGCAGGAGCGCTAGCGCTGCTCACAGCAGGTTCGTCCTTAAGCACGCGCTGCCATTTCGAAACACCTCCTTGTGGCTGTGGCTGCGGGCGCCGCGCCGCGCCGCGTCCTCCTGGTCCTTCCCTCGTGCCCGGCCCGGCCCGGCACGTCTGCTGTTGACTCGCGTCCAACTTGAACGGCTAGTACAGGGCCCCCGCCCCGCCCGTCCCGCCCCGCCCGCCCCGCCCCGCCCCGCCCCGCCGTGCCCTCCCCTCGCCCTGCCCTACTCGCCGTGTCGAGGTTTGACACTCCATCGTCGTCAACCAGCGGACCTCGCCAGCTCCATCCTGGTAACTGATTTCCCCCCTCCCCCCAAATCCCCTCTCCTTCCCCGGGCAGTCAAAAGAGCGTCAGTGAAAGTGCCAGCGAGCATTTTTGGCCCGTGTTCAAAAGGAGACTAGAAAATGGACAGAGGGAGGGAACCTACCTTGTGTATGGAGTGCACGTGCACACCTTTCAATCGTCTTCGGAAAAACTACACTGTAAAATTTTAAGTTATCGTATTACGACAAAGTCAGCGCTAGATTTTACTTTTGAGAGGTTCGTCACAAGGGGTGAGATAAATGTTAAATGACAAATGGTTCATCACAGCTCTTGTGACGAAATATTCGTAGCAATATTTATCGTCACATGACAATTCGGTTTAACAGTGTAAGCATTCTATAAGTTAACACACTCATTTTATTATTTAATAACGTCAACAAATAACCACTTAAATGTGTTTCTAAACATATATACATCGCTTAAAATTGTAAACTACTGATTCTACTATCACATTGAATGGCATCGCGTGTCAATGCCATTCTCAAGCAGGTAAAACAGACGTGTCGACGAAACAACCATCTTTGTACAACATCACAACACACTAAAATATAATTGATCGTTAAACACATACCACGTATCAAAGACTTCTTCCAGAGATGTTATCATAAATTTCACCTCGTCTAAAGAAAATATTGAAGTGATCGATCACTTTTTTTATTTACTGCACGATGATTGTGACGCTAAAAAGCAAACTGCAAGCGGTTCTGATCGCGGTGGTCACCAGTCGGATCCTCTGATCCACGCAGCAGTAGAAGGTGCCTACTTGGTAGGGCGGTAAAAGTTTTGTACTGGAACTCTGCCATCGTCCTCGCTCTTCCCCCGGCTAGTCAAGCACACCGGCTCTCGTGAAGAACTCGAGCACGCCAGGCAGTATGCGCTGGAAGTTCTTGCCTCTCCACGCCTTGGAGGTGAAGTCGGCCTCCGCCATGTCCTCCTTCTTGACGTTCTCGAGCTGCAGGCGGTCCTCGGGGTCCGCCACTACGGCGCACATGACCGAGTACACGGCGGAGAAGCCGAACAGCGACTTGGCGAGGAACTCGTCGCGGAGCGCGCCCAGCGTCCAGTGCGCGTCCTCCAGCCCGAGCGCCGACGCGTACTCGTTGAAGTGGTCGCAGTACGTCTGCAGCAGCTCGTCCAAATGCTCCTCGCGCACCTGTGCATAGGAGGGGGGCAGTCAGGACACTGACACTCAGCGCAAGCTTTTGTCGTTTCTTTCAGGCAGGTCGTCGAAGTCCATCGAGGACCCTCGATTTTACCCAACTGATAATAATGTTACCGTGGCCCAGACGCATTCCCCTTTTAAAAATAAATTGTTTTTAGGGAACGTCATGCTAACTGCGATGCAAAGTTCTGTATATGCACGCTTTCGGAGCGCCTGCTGGGTAGGCAACATTTTGGCTGTAGTGCATGACTGAGCTGCGGGATGGCCTACTCTGAGTATGGCAGGCGCTAAACACCCGTATTCTTCTGAATAAATCGAAAGATAACGGACGTACTTTCTGGACCATCCCTTACGCGCGCAAGGGTCGCCGACTCCCAGCTCCCTAGGCCCAGATAAGATGGCTTCCCCACTTTCCCCACTCGGGTGTCTGAGTGGACAGGCGCTGCGCTCGGGCGGCGATACCCCACGCACGGCTACGGCTACGCGCCTCGCGGCCATACCCCGCGCCGTCACTCCTTATCTGATTCTGAAACGGCTCCCCGGCCCGGCTCTGCCGACCAGCGGCTGAGGACTGGACTGCAGTCAGTCACGCCGGTCAGACAGAGAGACACGACGCACGTCACGCCCGCGGGAAATGGATCAATCATTTTCGCGTGTTTCTGATGTCCCCGGCCCCGGCCGTGTCAGTGCATGTAAGAGTAATAGCTGATCGATACCTCCATACCCCTCCAGCGTTCAGATCACTTCCATTGAAATGCAGGTCTGAGCACTGGAAAAACGGATGTGACGTGCTTCGCGTCAATTGCTATGACCATTTTTGGCCACACCACATAATGCGACCTAAATTTACGACACACCATGTGATGCGACACAAGCTCCAGGGTATACGGCATTACACATAGGAGGTCGCATCACAAACGTGGCCAAAATTACGATCACAGCTCATGATGCGACCTCTCCAGGGGTCGCCCTTTTAGATTTTCCAGTGAGACTGAATGCACGTCACTCGACCTCCATTCACTAAGACCATGATACTCGCCTCCTGCTTGCAGCTCGTCACGATGAAGTACTGCAGGTCCAGGGCGGGCGAGGTGAACCTGACGAGCTGCAGGTCGATGATGCGGATGTCCTGGGGGTCGGACGAGTCCACGTCGTCCACGTCGTACATGAACATCATGTTGTTGATCCAGTAGTCGCCGTGGTTCAGGACGTTGATGCCCGTGGCGCTGGGGGCGACCTCGTCGCACATCTTGTCGTACATCTGCTTGGAGAGGCGGCGCATCTTCTCCCCGTAGCCCTTGCCCTTCGTCTGCAACGAGTCGTAGGCACGGCGTGTGAAGGGAGAGGGACCGTGCATGCCACATGTACACCCAGAAAAGCGTGTTCTTGTATCAGGGCAATATTCTTAAATCAAGTGCAAAATACTTGAATTTTTCAAGTACCAATGTACTTGAGCAGTTTGGCTCAATTCAACCCCAATTTGTTCTCGACTCGTTCCCCTTTGAGCTTTTATGAAACGCATGTTCTTGATTCAATGCTAAAATGGGCTTGGATTGACCGACAAATGTACTTGAGAAATTACACACACGCTTCTCTGGGTGTACACACTCTAAAAAGCTTAGGTTGAACTTCACTGTAAGCTACGGTGAACCCTGCAGCACTGTAGCCTACGGTGAGAATGCACTGAGAAATTATGTTTCCGGCCTGTTACAATACTTTTGCTTAACTCTAATCCTGGCACCCAAATTTTTGGAGCTGGGCATGAAACGTTTGGATGCCCGGCTCCAAACATCTCATGGGCGCATTAAGCAAAAGTATTTTTGTTCCTAGCCGAAAAAATTTCTCTCCGTGCATGCAGTGTGCGGGTCTGCCTACCCTGAGGGCAGTCAGGCAGGCGGACTGGGTTCCTTACCCCCTCCCAGAGGTCCACTTGGTCGCCGAACCTCTTGAGCTGCGCCTCGCTGTGCAGGCGCGCGTGGTTCTCGGCCTCGGGGTCCTGCTGGCGCACGTACAGCGGCTCGCCGTACACCTCCACGGCGCCGGGGTCCTCGCGGTGCAGCGCCAGCGACAGCGCGTGGTAGCGCGCCAGCATCTCGAGCGCGTGCTGCAGCAGTACACGGAAAAAAATGGATAAGTTATGAGAACCTAATGTAAGCTACATTAGCTTACGTGTCGGCTGATACCGTGACAAGCAGCATTTTAGGCTACTGTATCGAAAAGTTTGTTGTCGTAGTCACACATAAGCTCTGAGAGCTAATGCGTCGCTGCAGGAGTTAATGTGACATAATCTCTGGCAACAAACGCCTTTGACAAATCCAGCAGGGCATTAGTTGTCATAGCTAATATTTGACTACGAAAGCTAACTTTTTGCTACTGTAGCTTATAAGTTGCTATGGTAACATTGATATTTTTTTCCGTGAAACATTGGATTAGATCGAATCCTGCGCCGGTGCCGATTGGGCGAAACGATTACTCATAAGTTAGTCAACATTTTCTTTCCTATATTTTAAAAGAATTGATTGGTGTAAAAAAAAACAGTCAGAGATGTTAATCCCTTGCCGTGATACTCCCTTTGCCTTGCCGTGGCTAGTCGTGGCTCGGCTCGGCTCGGCTCACCTTGCAGTGCACCATGTCGAGCTGGGCCTGGCGCTCCTTGTTGCGGTAGCCGTTGACGGACAGGTCCTCCATGACGAGCACGCCGGGCACGGAGCAGGGCAGGGTGCTGGGGCCCATCTGCTGAGCCAGGATGTGGTCCGGGCCGCAGCGCCGCTCGCCCAGCGCCCGCATCGCCGGCAGCGTCTCCTGTACGTCACACGTACATGCACGTGGCCGTCAGACCCCTGGCCCTGGCCGGGCCCTCCCCTCGGACCGGACCGGATGCGGTTAGGCTGCCGCTGGCGCCAGCGGAAGCTCCAGGCCAGTCTCACTTACCAGGCGCGGTATAAGGGTCTTGAAGACGGGGGAGGGGGGGGGGGGCCTTAGGATTGCCTACATACAGGGGTAGCTCAAGATGCCTACCTTTGAGACGGTTTACTAGAGGTCAGTGGGAAAGGGGGGGGGGGTGATCGCCCTCCCGCCCCCCTTATAACGCGCCTGACTGTCACCTACACACTTACGCCCTGAAAAGTGTTTCCAGTAGGGGCTGCGTTCTGCCCCCCCCCCTCCCCCACCCCCGTAGACCTTGACGGCGTCGCGCCACACAGCCCCGATGAAAACTACATGAGCAGTCGGAACTCCTTACACGCGACGCGACCGTATCGTCATCAGAAAAATTGCTAGTCGAAGAAAGCTTCGTAATGCGGGGGAGTAATGGCCGCGCCGCCGCACAGGAGCTGGAGGGCTGGCCCGTGTGCGCGTGCGTGCGGGAGTGTGTGGGGCAGGGCCGTCGCGAGGGGGAAATAACTTCAGAGACTGGAAATAGGCTGGAAATGGAAAGTAATGCTGATAATGGGGATAATGCGTGACAATGGCCGAAAATGACATGAAACTGTATTGTATCGATGCAGAAAACTGATGAAAATGGCCGATAATGGGTAGCAATTGATAAAAATGGCAAAAATAGGTAGAATGTGTGAAAAGGGACGAAAATGCTCGATAATGCATGAAAATAAGATAGAAATTGTCGAAAATGGGTGGTACTGCCATGATAGGAGGCGTGACAATGCATGACAACGCATGGAAATAAACGAAAATGGGTGTAAATGCTGAAAAAGGGGGAAATCCGTGAAAATGCTTGCAAATGGGGAGCATGATAATGTGGTGTACACTATTTCGCGTGGCTATTCTATTCCCCCTCTCACCTTGAGCATCCTGGTCTCCTTGGAGAAGAAGCCCAGCCTGGCGACGAAGTCCTGCATGAGCTCTCCGCGGGGCGGCGCCTTGACGATGAGGCGCACAGGCCGGCCGGCCACGGCGGCGCGCACCCGCCACATGCAGGAGCAGTAGTTGTCGCCCGCCGCCACGGCCGCCTCCACCTCCAGGTCCCGCACGGCGGACGGCTCGGCGCCCACGGCCTCGGCCACCAGGGCGGCGCCGATCCAGTCGGACGTGCCGCCCGACACGTCGAGCTCGGCCGGGCCGTGGCCGTTGGCCGGGCTCACGTTGTTGTTGGCCACGTCGCTGTCCTTGTCCTTGGCGAGGCCGTTGGACAGGGTCCCCGTCATCTCGGGCATTTCTGTCGAAGGAGAGCAGTGGAGGCGAGGCGGGTGTTAGACTAGGTCGGGAGAAAAGGCTGTGAGACTGCGCGCTCCCGTCGTCAAGGGCAACGGCCCTTTCCCTTATCGACATTTTAGGGCGCGTTTCTATTTTGGGAGGAGGATGGTTTGTTTTTCTCTCTTTCATGTGACTGTACTGTTTCAAATGTACTTTCTTTAAAACGCAAGATTTTTATCCCTCGCTTCTCAGGCCCTCAACTAGTAGTTTTTTTTTTTGTTGTTTTTTTTTTAGTTTCTCGAAGAAAAATGCGATTAAGCTTTAAAAGTATCTTGTTTTAAAAGAAGAAGAGCCCGACAGCCGCTGCGCGCGGCGCGGCGCGGCCTGACCGATTGCATCCCGTGGCGTGCGCGCGCTATCGCTGAGCCGCATCTCGGCGCGCCGCGGACAGGACAGGTCAGGACGTACGGCCTGTCCATCACTGTCGTCAGCGACGTCACCCGTCACCAGTCCAGTCATCACACCCCTGCGGGCGGGGCGGGCGGGGCGCGACACCCGGCCGGCACGCGACGCGAATGCCCGTGGGAGTGAGGAGCTACTTTAGCAGGGGCAGTGCCGGCGCGGGCGGGTATTTCTCTTTTTATTCCTTATGGAGAAGCGTTGCTATCGACGGCCTCCAAAAGATTTCTTTCCGAACCGCCATCAACATTCATATTGTTGGCAATCTGGAAATGAGAGACAGAGGTGGTTTGGCTGCAAGTCTGGCGGTGGTCCGGGGGCGAGTGGAGCCCTCGGTCACACTTGTTGCAGCCCACGCTCGTGCCCACGCTCGTGCCCACCCTGCCCAGCACTCGTGCCCACGCTCGTGCCCACGCTCGTGCCCACGCCCGTGCCCACCCTGCCCAGCTCTCGTGCCCACGCTCGTGCGCACGCCCGTGCCCAAGCTCGTGCCCACGCTCGTGCCCACCCTGCTCCGCTCTCGTGCCCACGGTCGTGCCCGCCCTGCCCCACGCTCGTGCCCACGCTCGTGCCCACCCTGCCCAGCTCTCGTGCCCACGCTCGTGCCCACGCTCGTGCCCACGCTCGTGCCCACGCTCGTGCCCACGCTCGTGCCCACCCTGCCCCACGCTCGTGCCCACGCTCGTGCCCACGCTCGTGCCCACGCTCGTGCCCAAGCTCGTGCCCACGCTCGTGCCCGCCCCGCGCGCTCACCAAAGCCGCTGACACACACGCAGCCCATGGCGTGCGCGCGACCCGCCGGGAGGGTAGGCCGTCCTTCCGACACTGCGGCGCAGCGGGCCGGGCCGGGACTAGAGAGGCTCACGGCGGACAGGACAGCGAGTCACTGGGCCGCCACGCGCGCCCCGCCCGGCGCGGGGCTGTGGGAGGGGCGGGCCGGGCCGGGCCGGGGCCGGGGCCGGCCGAATGATGCAGAACATCGCTCCCATGCCTCTGTCCTTGTCGCACTCACGAAGGTGCCCCCTCCAGGGTATGGGGTTGCTCAATGAGTGCGACAAGGACAGAGGCATGACAGCGATCTTCTGACGTCAGTCGGGTCTGGAGTCCCGCCCCGTCCCGTCCCCTCCTCCTCAAGGGCGCGGGCCCGCGCCACTGTGCTGCGTGCCGTGCCTATGGCCGTGCCTATGGCCGTGCCGCGGACCAGTGCCGGATGCGCGGCGCGGCGCGGCGGCGCGGTCAAAGCGGGTGACCAAAGTCCACCGAGACGGCACGCCTGCGGACAATCAAGCGCCAATTGCTCCTCATCACCCGCTCATCCTCTGCGTTGTATTCTCCGCGCATGCGCCTGCGCCTGCCTTATTGCGGGAAGCCATTAAGACGGGTTCCGCCCCGCCCCACCCCGCCCCGCCCCGCCCCGCCCCGCCCCGCCCCGCCCCGCCCTGCGAACAGTTCTGCGAAATCTTTGTCTTCTCCGTACGCGATCACTATTATCATGAATTACAATTTTCGGGGCAAAGGGATCCGCACCTTGTGTTGTATGTATATAGGTATGTTAGCGCTGTCGAAATGATACACTAAATCGTCGTCTAAAAGACAAAACAGATTTGGCTACTATTCCTATTTTGCGCGCCGCGCTGCCATCCAAAGGTGCAGCCCGGCGCCGCGCCGCTCCGGCACCGGACGGGAGAGGCACGGGAACCTGGAAATGTTTTCGGTCGGCAGTGGCCGATACTCATCAGGCAGTGGCCGCCCCGCCCCATAGCGTGACCCATCATTTTTCAGCGGAGCCTTTTTTTTTTTTTTTTGGCCTTGTTCGCACCTCCTGCTGTTTGTTTTGCTGTTCTTCACTACAAAAACCCACAGTGAAAATATAAAATCCTTCACAGTAAAACTTTAAGTCGTCACATTACGACAAAGTCAGAGCTAAATTTTAATTTTGAAAGGCTCGTCATATGACAAATGGTTCATCACAGTGTGACGAAAGATGCATGTCATGTGATGAAAGATTCATGTCATGTGACGAAAGATTCATGTCAAGTGACGAAATCACAGCTCTTGTGACGAAATATTCGTAGCAATATTTATCGTGACATGACAATTTGGTTTAACAGTGTTGTACATTTTGGTGGAAGAGTGTGGGGCGTTTCTTCCGCGGCACAGGCTTGAGAGGGGCCTCAGTGGCAGCACGTAGCCCTTCCTACTTCCCAACCGTTTTTGTTGAGGGCACCACCCTCCCTCGTCCCACACCAGCCAGTGAAGTGCCAGTGTCCTGTCCTGTCCTCCTTTGCACCTTCCCTCCTTCCGTCGCAGTGGCCTTCTGTCCTGGCCCGGGGTCGATATCACCGCCATAAATATTTGACGCACAGATTATTTCCGTGACGCGGCGAGGCGAGGCGAGGCGAGGCCGAGGGGCGCCTCACTACAGAGATGATTGGACACTGATTAGAAGTCAGGAGACTGGATATGACTGAGATATGACTAAACGCCACTGTAAAATTTTTCCGTTACACCAAGCACGAGCTTTTCCGCGATTTTTTTTTGTTTTTTTGGAATATTTTCGAGAATTCTACGGACCTGGCTGGACTGCATTCGCAAATGACACACGTGTTCGATTCTCTTTTCAGACCTCTCTCCCCCGACCAAAGTGGATGTGTGCGTACATGATTTCATCACGCCAACGGGCCCGAAAATCTGACGGGTATTCACGGGTCTAGCCTATTGCTCGGATGTTAGTGTGGCGCAATAAGCCCCCGTGCGACCCAGCCTGAGAGAGAGGGGGGAGGGGGAGAGAGAGAGAGAGAGATTGCAATATGGGGTGTAATTTTGTTTCGTATAGTGTGCGTGAGGCCCAGGTCGGTCGCGGGTGCGAGCGGGCCGGGGCGGGCACGTGCACGGGGCAGAACGGGGGCGGAGAGGAGAGGAGAGGAGAGGAGAGGAGAGGAGAGGAGAGGAGAGGAGAGGAGAGGAGAGGAGAGGAGAGGAGAGGAGAGGAGAGGAGAGGAGAGGAGAGGAGAGGAGAGGAGAGGAGAGGCCCTCCAACTTTGTGCTGGCCGCCGTCAATCCCCTAGCAGCTGCTCGCGAGGCGTAGTCACCGAGGTGAGGTAGCACTGTCGTTTGGACCCGAGCGGAATGAGTTTTATGCTGCTTGCTGGAGGAGGTGTCGTGCAACCCCGGCCAGGCGTCGTGACTCGGTCCCTTACCACCACGTTTTTTTTAATGTACTTTCAATTTCTTCTGCATGATTGCTTTGTTCAGCTGCGGTTGCCTACTTCCGACAGGAAGCGAGGCGCTCCAAGCTAACCCGCCCCAGGTAGCGAAACGGCGTAGAACGCGTCCCAGCCTTCACACTATGCGCATGTATGCGCTTTTCCTGTATTTTCCATGCAGTTTTCCGTGGCTTACAGCAACTGGGGATCCCGCGTTATTTAGCTTTGTCCCAGCCACCTATATGTAACACCGACCGATAACACGCACAATCAGCAGGGAGGGTGGTGCTATGCGGGCCGCGTGCCCTGCGTACCACTCGGACCCAACCTCCACTGCAAACACCCACAGGGTGCGGGGCGGGGCGGGGCGGGGCGGGGCTGCAACCTGCACACGCATGAGCACGGGCATGACACGAGGGTTACCCCGGGGTTGCGTCACCTCGCCCCACAACAAGCGGCGGGGATGCGCGGCCCCGCCCCGCCCCGCCCCGCCCCGCCCCGGCGAATGCGTGACAAAGCAAAATATACGCAGGCGCTGCTCCGCTCCGCTTCGCTCGCGCTTCCAGTCGGAGATAAGCGGCCTGGGCCCAGCCCCGGCGCTCCGGCACCAAAACCACTATGCTGGTGACAGTCCGCACACCACTGCTCCCGAAAACAACACTTCTCAGCTGTGATGGGCCGCAAGGTGACGTTCTAGTGTGGCCGACCAACTCTTGCAATTCCGGTGCAGCAGTCATTGTTTAAAACAGGGAAGGCTTATTACCAGCTATGCCATAGCTATGGCAAGGGAAGTCACTCGGCTGAAATGGGGGGGTGGGGGGTCATTATTCAGCCATTATTGGCAAAATGCCCCGTGGTGTAGTGACTGTAAAGCTTCGGGTGATTTCGCTGGGAGTTACTGCAGGCAGGGTGTTTGCAGACGACACCCGCCTCAGGATGCCCCGTCATGCAGGGATGCTGGCTGCTTCACTTTATCTCCCTCCGGCAGTGACACTGCGGAGCTGAGAGGCCAAACTAAATCCCGAAAGCAAAGAAACAGCGGGGCGTTGTGGGCCCGTGCATGGCCTTCACACTAACCGGATTTGTATCTTTTATTTGTACAAAGTTAAGCAATCAAATTTTTCAGACAAATTTGTGCGGTGATTTGACCGATTTTGTGCGTACATTTGTATGAATTCGTGCAGTTTTTCGCATAAATTTGTGTGAAACGCTATGCATGTTTAACTTTGCACAAACGTTTGCACAAAAACATACAAATACAGTTAGGGTGTTGGCCGAGGGGGAATTCACTCTTAAAATCTGTGACCCGACTATTACGTCTATTACGCTGTATTACGCTCCGAAATTGTACAGATTTAGCGAAAAACAGGCAAAAACAGCCCAAACTGGCCCAAAAATAGGTAAAATATGGAGAATTTTGGCTATTACGCTCCTAGTACGCTTCTATTACGCATACTATTACGCCTTTATTACAGATAGAGTGACCCGACTATTACGCGAGTTTATTCCCCCTCGGTGTTGGCCGTGGGCCCCGCACACCCACCGCGGACACGTCACAAAAATACAGCGGCGAGTGTCCGGCCCGGCAGCCCGCTGCAGCCTTTGTTGATGGCGCTGTGCTCTACATTATTGGCGGCTCTATCTTATCGGGCGGGACAAGGGGAGGATAAAGACGAAATCAGGTGAGGCGAGACCAGACATTCAGTATAGACAGACAATCTTCTCGATTCTTGAGACCGTCACAGCGTTGTAAATTTATTGTTTAGGCTAATTGTAATCGCTAACTGACCCATCAGAAGATCAGAGACTTAGAGTTCGAGATCCCGTTTAGTTCCTGCAGGGTCTCGTACTCGTGCTGGTAAGGCCTCGCCATGAACCGTCGCGCGGACGTCACGCAAACACTAATTGGGGCGGGAAGTGCGGCCGGCGCACGGGCGGGGCGGGGCGGGGCGGGGCGCTGTTCTAAAACTCAATGGGGTTAAGGTCACAAAGTTGAAGGGCTTATCACTATTGCAGGCTGGGCAGGGTGTGCCGCAGAGCGTTGTGTTTCAGCTCCGGGGGCCGGGCGCCAGGCCGCGCGAGGGTGAGAGGTGAGGAGGCGGCCTGCGCGCGGCCTGCGCGCGGCGCGGCCTGCGCCAGACCGCAAAAGACCAGCGCCTTTCCTTCACAAGCAAAAGTATTTCCGGGAAGTTCCCGGTTGAATGGGGGAAGTACGTTTCCATCATTATGCAAACATAATAAAATTGGGCGGGAAATAGCATACCGAAAAGTGCACCCTCGATTCCACCGGGAACTTCCCGGGACTTCCCGCGCTGCGTTTAGCCTGCCGTGCCTGCAGGCAATGGTTAGACCTCTTGCCGCGACCGGCGAGAGAAAAGAAGGGCTCTCTCACTGGGATATTTCCTAAGGGTCGGATTTACGGGAACCGTGATGCGTAGATCCCAGAGGCTGGGCGGGCGGGCCCGCGGCGCGTCGGGTGTGTCCCGTATGTCCCCTGCCCGGTCCTGCACTGTTAAAAGCTTACGGTGAATTTCACTGTCAGTTGCAGTGAACCCTGCAGCACTGCAGTGCACTGTAGGTTAACTGCGGTGAAAATTCTCCGTACGGCAAAGTGCTGCAGGGTTCAGCGTAAGCTTTTATTAGTGTGTCCCTCCTGGCCTTCCCTCCCACTTGCGATGGCGTTCCTCGAGCGCTTTGCAGCTCGCGCCACATTGTGACGCGAGGGGGAAACAACTCCAAAATTTTTGTAAACCTAGTAATTCATAAAAATTCAGGAAAATTCAGAAAATTTCACAAAAATTCATAAAAATTCACAAAATTTAGGAAAAATTCGAGCAAAAATTCACAAAAATTCAATAAAAATTCACAAAACTTCACGACATTTGTACACCAAAATTCAGAGTTGTTTCCCCCTCGTTGTGACGGGACTTGGGACTCTCGCCTGCTCTCGCCCCGCCCTTTCATCGACTTCCATTTGAAACTGTCGAAGGATAGCGGGGCGCCGATCACCACTTCTTAGGTTTCCGGCAACAGAAGTTGCCCGTCTATGGAGGCACTTGATGAGGACCTGGCTGAAAGTCCGCGACCAGTCTCGAAAATAAACACAACATTCAGCGGGGCGAGCGGTACTGTACTGCGGTATTTTATCTTGTTGGATCTGCAGGAGTTGCCTTTGCTTAAGCATTATGTGATCATCATCTTCTTGTGGCACGTGCCAAGTGCGACCTTGCGGTGAGTGGACACGGAACGTCCCTGCACCCGTGACGTGACATCACACAACGAAGTAGGAGAGCTTTCTTACAACCTGATGAGCGCCGTTCAGTCACGGTCTAGATTGATATTTGGTGTCACTGGCCTCACGTGTGTATTGGGTATAACAGAAAACACGTAACAGTTTGCGGGTTTGCCTACCCGCAGACTCTAGAGCAGTGCCGCCAGAAAAGTAGGCAATAAAGCGCACGAACACTTAGCGGAATGGAACGGGATGCATCTGCGCCCGCCTACTAGGCAACACCTTAGCACTGATGCGTGCATGTTGCCTAGTAGGCAGGCGCGGACGCAGCCCGTTCCACGTTCCACGCCGCTATGTTTAGTCGCTTTATTGCCTTCTTTTCCGGCAGCAGTGCCCCCGAGTGGGCAGACCCGCAACGCCGTTAGGTTTTTTTTAATGTCACGAGGGGTACAGTAGCAGTGATAGCGTTACCTGTAAGTCTCCTGTGCTGCTCGCCGCGGCCCGCCGGATTAGCTGCTGTGGACTTATCTATCTGGTGCACTCGCGGTCCCCGTTGTGTTCCGCTGTACGCTGCACAGGGGGAGGGGGTGGCAGGCGCGGAGCAAGGTGCGCGCGCGATGTGGTGGGACGAGACGGTCGCGGAGCGACTCGACTCTGAGCGATCTGGTCTGATTGAAGCACTGGAGCCAAGTCTGCCTTCTGCCGTCCCGTCTCGTCCCGTCACCCGCCACAACACGGGCCTGCCTGGCCTGGCTCGGCGCGGCGGCGGGCCCGGCGGCGGCAACAGTCCGGCCTACTTGAGCTCGGTACCCCCGGGGCCTTGGTTTACCCTCGGCGGGGAGACCAAGCTTAGCGAGCGCGGACTGTGTGCGAAGCGGGGAGGCTGCGGCACGGAGAGGGGAGTGGCAGGGGGAGGGAGCGGGGGAATGGCGGTGCGAGGTCGGTTCGCTCATGGATTTGGCCTAGGCATGCGTGGGAGTCATCAAACTGACACCCATGGGTGCATCGCCACTCCGAGTGTGAAGGACGTGGGAACGCCTGTCGGTGGCCGTAGCTGAAGCAAAGAAAGGCTGGTCACCTACTGCTACTGAGTAATGTAGGGCTGGTGGTCTTCCCTTCTCCAAAACACCAGTTTATCAAGTTGAGTCCCACGCATTTACAGGATGCGGCTTGTTAAAAAATATTATTACTATTCAAAAATTTCTGGGGACTCCAAAGTGTTAAGTTAGTGATTGTATGCACTTTCATTTAATTTGTTTGTCCTTTTTATTAACTTGATTTAAAGATAAATTAAATATGAATATTATACATTAAACTGAAAAAAGAATTGAGTAGTGCTTTTATGGAAGACCACTTTTAGGAGCAGTGGGGAGGTGTACGTGGAATTTTGGGGCGAGAGGTAAATGCTGGAGCAGTGTCACCATTCCTGTAGAAAAACAATTTTTACTTTTGAAAAAGTTCTTTGCTGACAAGTGGTTCAGGCTAATTAGCTTTTGGATGTAAAATAAGAATTCTTACTCAGTATTTGAAGAACATCTATCACTATATTGCTCTTTGTGTAACTCAGGGATCATGTTAGCCACTTGAACATCCTCTGAGTCTTCATCCACATCCGAGTGATTGTTTATAGAATTTTCTGCATTGTCAACTAAATGTATTGAAATCTCAGGAATGATCTGTTTTGCATCACCTGTTGGGATACTGAAAGGCACATTTGTTGATCTTGATCCATCAGCTTCCTTACTTTTAATTTGTTGCCTGGCGGTTTCCATTGATGAAATTATTTTATTATCTGACTTGTTTGATTCACTTGAATCGGTTCCTGGATCATCACATTGATTGTCTGTCATTTGCTCGTTTGCTATGCTAAATTTGCCCTGGTTCCAATTCAGCATCTCTCTTGCAATATTCTTTAAAAGAATTCATTTTTATATATTAATTAACATAGAACTGAAAATTTTACCAGATGATAGATAATGAGCAATAAGAACTATATCCTTTTTAACCTTTTCAGGTGTGTGCTCAAAGGTGTTCGGGCTCTGGTTGTGAGGAGTTGTTGGGCGAAGTATCAAAGATGAACTGTCACTCTCAGAAGGATCTGATTCTGCAAGTGATGTTTCTTCACTATTTTCTGCAATAATAAAAACTGAAAGTTTTTCAAAGAACACATATATTTCTGAAAGAGTTTGCAAGTAGTTGTATTAAGAGAGTTCTTACCTGGAAGACAATAACTGGTTCGTAACAAATCCTCTCCACTTAGTTCTCCATTGATACTACGAACTGGATCATCTTCGTCGAGCTCTTCTCCTAAGAGATTTAATTCTTCCTGCGGGTTTTGGATAGTAAAAATCAGTAGTTTAAAAGAAAATACCAGTGTCTTTTGAATTTTCAGTACTTTATTTTTATACTTACATCATCTTCATCTATCATCTCTCCCTCACTAATTGGTAAGTATGCTGAAGTGAAATTGGAACAATGAAGTAAAGTTTTATGAAACTGCAGAATATGCTCCATTTGCTTCCTGATCTCTGCATCACTTTGATTCTTTATACTGTACTCTAAAGCATTTTGTAATCCCATGTCTAATGCAGCCTCATTCAGTTTGGGGTGTGTGATTAAACTGTATAATGTTCCATTTACGTAGGCCAAGGCCTGAAAACATTTTTCAAGTATAAAAATAATACTATGAGTTAAGCTTATTACTTTGTAATTCAAATTGTATACAATCCTACCTGAGTTACTGGAGTACAGAGCAAACCTATGAGTACAGTAAATACATTTTCAGCCACTGGAATACAAAGTTCTCTTGCAGACTGATGGAGACAGAGATTCATCAGAAGTGCAGTGCCATACTCAATTGGATACATTGAATCAACATCAAAATTGGAAAACTGCTCAAATAACCACTCAACCATTCCAGCTTGGATCATTGCAATTCTTTGTTTTCTCCTTTAATAAATATTTTTGTTAAAATATTATGGCAACACAGTTGTAAATTTAATTCACTGTCAGATACTTTCAGAATCCTTTTACCTCAAGCTAAGCTTCTGGAGGGCTGCCAACAGCATATTTTGGGTGGTAGAATCTGAAGATATTCCGTCTCGTTGCTGCAGTACGGCAACAGTCACTCTGATTGTTTCAGAATTTTGGGATAGGTAACTACGGCCAGTCTGGACGGATGCAATTGTGTTCAGTAAACGAGCAGCCGATTGTTGCAGAGGGTGAGGTGTCACAACTCCATGAGGGATAAGTAAGCTTTTGAGTAAAGCGGCATCTTGTAGATTTAATAAATCCCATCTAACATATTGTTTCAGAATACTCTCTCTTCTATCAGAAGAACTTTTTGTTATAGCCTGTGTGTAAAACTACGTATGAGACCAAACTTTAATACAGAATTAATCGACAAAGAGCTGTATCATATTTTTAAATACCCAACGTAATGCTTGCAAAAGCAAGAGACGTGATTTTACACTTCCTTCCATTAAATTATTCTTGATTTGAGGGATGTCAAGGTTCCACTCACTATTTTTTAATTTCACTGAAAATCTCCCCTTGATACCCTTAAAAATATAACAGTCAAAATAATAACAGACTTTGATATTCATTAACTTCAAAATAGGTGACAGGTTTTTTAGTACTGCTAATACCTCTTTAGAAATATTTTTATGGTATTTTTGATTTGAGAAAAGTTCTGGATATATCTGAACACAATTCCTCAGAGTTTCTCTCAAATCTATTTGTTGACCTCTTGCGCTCATCTCCAGCGCACCAGTTAATTCTGATGCAACTCCTGTAAGTAATATGCAACAGAAGATTTCAGCAACTATTATTATTCTTGAATTGGTTAAAGTAATAACAGAGAAAGGATATTAACACACCTATTAAATTATGATAGTCACTGTGCAGTTTACTGAACTTCATCTTAAGTTGTGCATAGTTGAGACTACATTCCTTCAACTTTACTGGTTCAGATCCGAGTATTTGACATCCAGCTGATTGTTGTCCTTTCAGCTTTAAGGGTTCAGGATCATTTTGTGAGTAATTTTCAATTTTTCTGAAATGATGTGGGTTCCTTGTCCTTTCAGTTCCTGATAAGCAGTGTGCCTGGCATGTTTCTTTGGTAACTGATGCTTTTTTTTTTTTTTCCCCCTCTTTGCTTGTATTTATGTGAATGTTATGAGTATCATCATGAGAGAAATAATGTTCACAATCTTCAGGAATTCCTTCCACATTAATTTCATCTCCATTAAAAGCTCGTGGAAGATAAAGAACGATTTTTGGGACAAACTGAGTAGTTGAATTGTTGCACAGCAGCTCTTCATCAAGTTCAAGCTGGTATTTTTTAAAATTACATTCCCTTTGAAAAACTTTTGCTGTTTCAAGTAAGTCCATATGATTGAGGTACTGTTATAAAGAAAATAATTTATAAAGAATTGTGTTACATACCCTTTTAAAAAAATTATGAATGGGCTTTTTGGGCCTTGACTTACCTCAAAAATTAGATGTAAATAGTATGGATCAGTACATGAACGAATCATTTTCATCAGTATTTTAGGGGTGAAAAATCAAAATTCCAAGTAATATTACCAAACTATGGAGTCACCCAAAATGTGTGTTGCTTTCTCTCCTTTTACTATATCACCCGGCTTGGAGGTTTGCCACTATCTTACTTGAGCAATATCTAAGGTACCGGCGACTTGTTTCCTTTTTTTCCTCCAAATTCATGGAAGGTAAATGATTTTTTCCCCACTGCAGCTAACTACATAAAATCAATGACCTGGATCAATACTTAAGCCTGGCACCAGGTAGATTTTATGAGGACATTCAGTTCAGTGTAGTAAGGGCACTTAATAAGGCCCTCAAAAAATAAAGCTACGGTCCAGTCATCAGATAATATGTGACAATATTGAATCACAATTATCTTCTAAGTCTAAGAATATATTCAAAATTTCCTATTCTGACGGAAGTATAAATGTACTTTTGTTGCTTTCCCGCCAGTAAAGCTATGAGAATATTTCGTAGCAGAACCACGCCCGCCACGCCACTCTGCTGCACTCAGCAACAAACGCAACAAAATAACAGCTGACACCTGTCGCCGAGGCGAGCCGAGTTTCGATTCGCCGTACTGGCAAGTGTCAATGTTCTGAGGTACGTCAATGTTGATAATTTCCATTACTAGGCACCGCTACTTCAGTGTTATTTGACATCAGAACTATCTACTTGCTTCAAGTATACTTAAACCTATACGGCCCCTTAGAAACTAACCTAACTTAGAATGAATGTGCATATTTTGTCCGTTTGTTTGGCAGGCAGGGAAACGTCAGGCCGTAGGTCGCACCATAGCCACTTAGCCAGCCACAGCTAATGCTCATTGGAACTTTGGATGTGACGCAAGATTGGACTTGGGATCCTGTGGCGCGTTTGTCTCGTCCCGCTCACAGTGATCACTCTCTAGGTGAAGTATCTGGGGCTGAGACCTACTTGCGACGTTTTAGAACTTCTAGCCTACTAAAATGGTGTCTGAAAAGGGGATTGTGAACGAGGACCTGATTAGGGAGAGACAAAAGTGCACTTTCAACACACTAGAACTAACCCATTTACTTGATGGGGGTGAGGCCAAAACTATTGAAAGAAAGGAGAGAGGTAAGCAACCATCACCTCACCTTTGTTATTAATATTACTTTAGCTTCTGCTCTGAAACTGATTCTAGCCATGATTTTCTCTTGTAGAAGAGTACTTTCTCTCGGATCCTGCTTTTAAAGATGAGGTGCCTATGGAATATTTGAGTCATAAGGAGCAGTATGAACATGCTGTTCGCAAAGCTTGTCATATGTTTCGAAAACTACAAGAAATGCCTCATGGAAGTATGGATAATTTCAGGTATGTCGCTTATCTACACAAATATGCACCTTAATATTTCTTCATTAACTTTTGCTTTTATTTTCTGTGTTTGCCTCGAGACAAATATTCAGTTTGCACAGTTTACTCTAGTCCCCAACAACAAAGTTATGCTCTGTGATTTGTCTAGCTGCTGACACATCAAAAGGAATTATTGTCATTCTGCTTGGGTTAACACACTTGCAAAGTTTATCTTCACTATCTTTGCATGTTACTGCACAATTGTATGGTTTTGCTATGACTTTGATTGGTCCTTAGTTTTATCAGTTTGCAATGTCAATTTCCGTGCCGGCTAATCTAAAGAGTTGGGCATTAATAGAAGTTTATATTCATTTGGAAAAAAAGACAAAGAAAAGGTGAAGTTTTTCTGGGACCTTAGTTACAATTTTAAATAACTTTTCTTGAGAAAAGTAGTGATTGAAACTGCTTTTTATAACATTTTCAGCTTTGAAGTCACTGGCAATTTAGCTTTATCTGATTATTATATGCTTAATTATCCACCTTATTTATTATTGTAATTAAGATGCACAACAGTAGCTCTATTGTATTAATAGAATATCTGTCTCTTTTTAAATAGAAATTGTTAATTTGTTCCTACCCTGTTTAAATTGGTGTTTTGGTTCTTCTATTCATGCATGTTGTAGGACTAACTAAGGTAATGTTTCTTTTTTAAGTTAATGGGCAGTAATTTCTGTATCTAGGGAACCACCTGCTGAGTCCGTGGCTCAGAGAATTAAGTGAGTACTCATGCAACGTCTGTGAATTGTCAGTCTTAAATAACATCAATCAAAGAATCCACAATGGTGCTTGCAGAGGTGACATAGCAGGTGCTTGAAAATCCAGCTTTTTGGAGTAATTCTTCTGAGTGCTAAGAGCAATCATCTCTGCTTCATGTGTTTTATTGTGTTTTCCCCCTTAAATTAGATTTTATTATTATTATTTTGTGTGTGTGGATTTATTTGTGTTGTACATGGGAATATAGCATGTAAAATGTTTTGTCATTTACGTGGTTTTGTCTCTCGTTATGTTAAAATAGACAAATGCAGCCATTTGATTGTTGCTTTAAAATTTTTCAGGCTTAAGATGTATTTTTCATTCAAGTGCTCATATGTGGAAACTTTTGGCTTGCAGACAACTTCTTGGTGGTATGTTGGGGTCTGCAATAATAAAGGATGGGAATCCTCTGGCTCTGCACTATGTGATGTTTTTACCTACCCTTGCTGGGCAAGGTACTGTTGAACAACAAGCTTATTGGATTTCACGAGCGTGGAATCTTGAAATCGTTGGAACATATGCACAGGTTGGTTCTCTTAAAGTATACCTTATTTTAACTATTATGACAAGCTGAACCTGAATACTCTGCATTAACCAATATAAACACTTTTGCTTGCAGACAGAACTTGGGCATGGTACTTTCATTCGTGGTTTAGAAACAACAGCCACTTATGATCCAACCACCCAAGAATTTGTTTTAAATAGTCCTACTCTGACTGCTTACAAATGGTGGCCTGGGGGTTGTGAGTAATATTAAATATTATGTCTTTTATTTTAAATTTGTCTTTTATATTTTGAACCAAATTATATGGTTTCTTGTTTTTATCTCTCCAGTGGGGCACACTGCAAATTATGCTGTGGTTGTAGCTCAGCTTTATACCCAGGGCAAGTGCCATGGTATTCATCCTTTCATTGTTCAATTAAGAGATGAAGAGACCCACATGCCAATGCCAGGAATTATTATTGGAGAAATTGGTGCAAAACTGGGAATGAACACGACTAACAATGGGTATCTAGGTTTTAAACAAGTTCGTATTCCAAGGGAAAATATGCTCATGAAGAACAACAAAGTACTGGAGGTAGATATCTTCTTCTTTTTTTTTTTTTTTTGTTTTTTAATTAATTTGCCCAGGCCTTGTTTTTACTTTTTCTTCCTTTTATTTTAAATTTGAGGATGGAACTTATGTGAAGTCACCAAGTGATAAACTTACATATGGTACTATGATGTTTGTGAGAGTGGTCATCTGCCAGGATATGGCTAGTTATCTCTCTAAAGCTGTCACAATTGCAACTCGGTATAGTGCTGTGAGACATCAATCAGAAATGAAGCCTGGGTATGTGTAAATTTGTGTAGTATTAGTTTTTCTTTTATCTGTCCCCTGTAATGAGAATTATCATTTTACCTTACTTTTAATATAGGGGTCCAGAGCCTCAAGTTCTTGATTATCGTACTCAACAGTATAAACTCATCCCTGCCATTGCTTCTGTGTTTGCCATGAAGTTTTCTGCTAATTGGATCTGGGAAATGTATAATGTGGTGAATAGCGAACTTGATCAGGGAGATATGGAGAGGTTGCCCGAGGTAAACATTAAAATTACTTAAATGCCTATAATACTCAAAGTCAAAGTATTCCATCAAAGAACCTTTCAATTCATATTTTAGCTGCATGCAATGTCATGTTGTCTGAAAGCCCTCTGCACAAGTGATGCAGCAACAGCTGTAGAAACTGTACGGCTTGCCTGCGGAGGACATGGATACATGAAATCAAGTAATTTACCATCAACTTACGGACTAGTTACTGCTGCCTGCACATATGAGGGTGAAAACACTGTTTTACTTTTGCAGACAGCAAGGTAAATTTACAGTACACATGTAACTGTGAATCAAATCATATATGTCTTCTACATTTTTGTAAATTTGTCATGCAGGTACCTTATGAAGACTTGGCAACAGGCACGAAGCGGTCAGACTCTTACGCCCTCTGTGGCATACTTAAATCTTTACTCTGATTGGCGACAACCAAGAACAGTGTGGGAAAATACAACAGACTGTGTTGTAAAAGCATTCTACCAGGTGGCAGCTGGGTAAGTTGCTTTTTCGCTTTGACAAAATTCACTCATTTAAAATAATTTTAAAACTATAAATATTTTTAGGAAAGTTAAAGCTGCTGCTGAGCATATGGAGCGCCGTGCTAAAGGAGGCATGACTCCAGAAGATGCTTGGAATGAAACATCTATTGAGCTTGTTGCTGCCTCTGCAGTATGTAGTATTATTTTGTTTTCAGTAATTTTATGTTTTTTTAAAATTGTTAATGAAAAGAAAATTTCAATCCCTTTAGGCTCACTGCAGAGCTTTCATTGTGGAAAAATTTATTGAAGCCGTTTCTAAGACAAGTGTTTCACGACCTCTTCAAGCAGTACTATGCCAAATGGCTGAGCTGTATGCTGTTTATTGGCTGTTGAACAACAAGGGAGACTTCTTGATGGTAAATTTATTACATAAAGTATCTAAATGCTTGTGTATGATTTGTAACCTCATAGTAACTAATTTTTAAATAATTTCAGTTTTCCAATTTGTCTCCTGCTGATGTTGATGGTTTGCAATTGTGGCTGGAGCAGCTTCTCACAAAGCTGCGCCCCAATGCAGTTGGCATTGTTGACTCATTTGACATACATGACGACATTCTTGCCTCACCTTTGGGAGCATGGGATGGCCGTGTCTATGAGCGTCTATTTGAGGAGTCGCAGAAGAGCCCTCTAAATAAGGAGCCAGTCAATAAGTCTTTCCATGAATATATGAAACCCTTCTTAAGATCCAACTTGTAGTTGCAGTGAAGACCATTTTATTACTCTAATATTACAGCCCTAATGCTAAGAACATGCTCAACTATCCCCTTAAAACAAGTAAATGTGATATCAAGTCAAGATGATTTCCCTTCTTCTTAAGTAGAATTTACTTTTGCATTTTGACGACCTGACAGATTGCCACCAAGTTGCAGTCTGTTACAAAGACAATCTGTGATACAGTAATAAGGAACAGTGTGGAAGTGCCCACCAAACAAATTCTTTCACAGTAGTCCTTGTTCTTATCTGAATTGAGACACAATGTACATTTAAGGCAGACTGCCTTCTAAACATGTTATTATTTTGCATTTTTATGATTTTATTGACTGTTGGTTGTTAAAAAATATATTTTGTTGTAAATGAACAAAATTTCTACTGTCAAGACTGAAGTCTCAAGTGTTTTTGTTCAATATGTTTCGATATCATATCATTCAGGTATTATGTGAAGCATTTTGTTTTCTTCCTTTCATTTCTATGCTGGACGTAGATGACTTGAGCATCATTTATTATTACACAGCTGGTTTTCTGTTTGTCACTATCATGATTGCTCTTCATTTCTTGTGTTGTCGAGCAACTGCAGCAGTATTTTTAAATATTAAGAGCATTTTTACAATATACATTGGGTACAGGGATTTATTCTCTTTTTTATTTGTAGCATGGTTTATTTCCAGAATATCAAGCAACATTATTGCATTAACATGTTTATTAAAGGGACTAATCTAAAAATGCTTGAGGTTCCATTTTTGTTATTATTTTGTTAAAATAAAGTAAATACCTCCTAAAATCCAAGATTATTTTTTTTTTAATGATTCATGGTCTTCGAATATCACTTAAACTTCCCTCTTCAAGAGCATGTCATCATCACCCTCCCAGTTGAACTGCCTGAAGCAGCCGAAGTCGAATTCGAAAGTCGTACTCGCTTTTTGTGCCGCAATAAACGACGGCACGTTAAAGAAACAAAATTTACTCGTGTTCTCAACAAATTATTATCCCACAGACGACGTCGGAAACTGATGAGGATTTCAATATTGAACCCAGATTTGTGAAGTTGGTTACCATGGAGGGCATGCCAAACGCGGGTTGCATTCAGTTAAAGGATGAGTTCGAGAGTACGAGTCGAGGTACGTCAAGCCAAAACTATGTTGAGGCCTTATTCTTTGAATAATGGTATAAAACAATAGCATGAAAACTCATGTGCGCCTAAATCATATGTACAAAGCCAAGCAATGATACACAAACCTCGTAAAATGTGAGTAAAATGGGTAAAATGCTGTAGATATACGTAATGTACGTGCATGACTCATCACTATGCGCACTCTTTTGTTTGACTATACCTGTTATCTTGTTTGTTTGCGTGCTTGTTTGAACTTACCCCAGCCTCTCTGCCATGTTAGCGCGGCAACATAATATTATTCACATAATGTTAAAATACAATTATTTCTCAGGTAGGTGTGCAGTGCAGCGTAATCTCGTTAAATGCTTCCGTTCATGTACGCTATGCCATGTTGTGTCCTATTGTTTCAAATGTTTAGCATTCATTTTTATCGTATACCTGTTTAACCTCGTGCAACATTGTCGCTGCCTCCCAAATTTTAATAGAACGCGATACTCGTCACAGTATTTTACAAGTTAATAGCTGTTTCATTGTTGATTACTTGTGCGAATGTGCAATAGTCTTCGTAAAGGTGGACTCACAATACTCTTCATAGTATCTCAAATTTGCCATTACTACATCTAGTGTGTCTATGACAATCCCATTTGACTCTTCGAAAAATTAGCCGACTGCTAATTTCAATTAAGTTTCAAATTTTATCTAAGGCCGTTTACAGTTTGCGTACAATTTGCGTAGAAATTGTGCAAGGATCGTTTCGGCTTTATTGTGTAGTAACGCTCTCATTTATTGCATCACGTCAAGCTAAGACGTGCCTACTGCTGCTCTTTTAATTAAGTGATATGTGTTTGTTTCTTTTAATTTGCGCGTTTGACAGTAAACGTTGACATACTTATGGAATTGTACAGTTCT
Source organism: Frankliniella intonsa (assembly GCA_033675135.1). Classification (NCBI taxonomy): domain Eukaryota; kingdom Metazoa; phylum Arthropoda; class Insecta; order Thysanoptera; family Thripidae; genus Frankliniella; species Frankliniella intonsa. Next base: position 18,726,863 of record CM066253.1, read on the forward strand.
CATAGTTTTACTATATCTGCTGTAAGATTAACCTGCTGTTTCGTTTGGTTTGTTACATTGATTGATGTTGCCACTTTTCAGTACTTCCTTTTGTTGTCATTTTCCTGTGGAAAGATACTGAAATGACGTTTTTAATTACTGTCAAAGGAAATTGTGAGAGGAAGGTCTATGCAGTTAGAGTATGTGCGCGCGCGTGAGTGAAGACTGCACCTTTATCAGAATGTTTTTTCTTTGAAATTTCAGTGTAAGGACTTCAAGAGGTTGTGAATAGTGCTCCTTACAATGTTTCAAGTCAGAATTGTCACAGTAGACCATTACATGTGCCCACCTATTGAAGACCTGGATTTAATTTACTCAGAATTCAGAAAATCTTCTATTAAACAAGTCCCTGTCATCAGAATATTCGGTACAACCCCGACTGGTAAGTCAGTCTCTCCGAACTTTCATTTTACTGTAAAACTGTAATATATTTTTTCAATTGCATCTTTTTAATTTTTATTTTTTAGGAGAAAAGACATGTGTACATGTTCATGGTGTCTTCCCTTACATATGTATCCCATATGATGGGTCAGAACCACATATGAAACTGTCTTATCAATTGGCTGCTAGTCTTGACAAAGCAATTAACATAGCATCTGGCTATTCCAACTCAAATACGCAGCATGTCTATAAGGTTGTGCTTGTTTCAGGGATGTAAGTGAATCATTCTTTACTCAAGTGAAGAGTCTCAAATTGGTGGCTTGCATGCTAGTTGGCTGTTCAGTGTGCCCCTTCATTCGCACATGGCTGTCCACAATTAAATCCGTCACACCAAATCTAATACCAGACATTTCTCTGGGATATTAAAATTTCTTAACCTAATGACTTGTGCTATATTTTATGTTTCTACAGTCCTTTTTATGGCTATCACCGCAGTAAACATCAGTATTTGAAAGTATATTTTTATAAACCATCAGTGGTTAAGCAAGCAGTAAGCTTACTCCAGGTAATGATAATACTTTCTGTTCATCCTTTTTACTCTGGACTCATCATACAGTAATTATTTTGCATATATCTGTTTTTTGCTTACAGAATGGAGCAATTATGAATAAGATTTATCAGCCTCATGAGGCACACATACCCTTTGTTTTACAATTTTTTATTGATTTCAATCTTTATGGTATGAGTTTTATAGATTTGGAAAATGTGAAGTTCCGGAAAACAAATTATCCAGGTATAATATACAAATTTTTGACTATATATCAAACAGACCAAACCTTTTCTTACTCTGGCATTTTAATTTTTCAGAGCTGCTTGCTAATATATCTGCTGATAGTTTTCTACCAGAAACTGTTGCTGCAGTTAGTTGTAGTCAGTATGAAGTGGATGTTGCAGCTGCTGACATTCTGAATCGCCCCTCATCTCAGGGTACATATTTGTGTCTGTTTCCAACTTGCACTTACTTGAATTTTGTATTTTTTTTCCTAACATAATTATTTTTTTTATTTTTTGAATTAAATAATTGTACATAGGTAATGGGGAAATAAGTAATCCTGGCATAGCTGCCATCTGGGAGGATGAAAAGAGGAGACGGGCTTTGACGCAAGGAATCCCTCTGGCAATCCCACAGCTTCATTCACAGAGGCCTCCTTTAACACCAACCACAAGTGAATTATTTTATCTTAGAAGACTGGAAGCAATTTTAAACATTGCATCTCAGGTAAGTCACGTTAATGCATTTTGAGCATTTTGAGCAATTTGGCTCATTGTGTAGAGAGACTTGTCATCTAACTTTTACTGTTCTTATTTTTTAGAGTAGTGATGACAATTTTGGTGAGTCCATATCAAACAAATCCTATGCTATTGAGGAACCATTGCTCAATCCAGCTTTGGATGCATCATTTGTAAGTCTACACGCAATGGAAGCCTTTCCACATCAAAACTTGGTAGACACAATTGTTGATGAAGATTTGGCGCTCAGAAATTCACCTTTGAGCCAGCACTCATTGAACAAAAGCTTAGCATGTAAGGATTGTATTGTCTTCAGAAGTTCCTTTGATTTTATCATGGGTTTTTTCTCATGTTTGGTTTCTTTTGTACCAGTGGACCATGAAGATTTTGAACTTCTAGACGTCCTTGAATCTCTTGCTGACACTAGACCTGCTATTGTTGATGATGACAGTGTACTTGGATCTCAAACAATTCGGGCCAAGACATCAGAGGAAAACAGTGATGATTCTGGAGATGATGAAAAGTGGCAAGATAAAACTTTAGTTGTAGAGGAGGTAATTTTTTATTTTAGAATTTATGGATGTAGACTTGTAACTTTGTTTTTTCTTAACTTGTCTTTATTTTACAGGATGATGCATTGCGACTTTTTGATTTGACCATGCCAGAAATTGATGAAAATTTATTATTAAATAATATGACACATGAGCCTCAACCAGGCTCATCTAGATTACAGCAAATTGAGAGAGAATCTCATATTCCACAAGTGGATGGAATCAATGACATTTGCAACAAATCGTGTTATACAAGGTATTCTATAAAATAGAAATACCTTTCTCTTTCTGAATGAGAAGAGTAGCTGTTAAAAGGACAGTAGGTGTAGTTGTAAGTTATTTCTTCCTATATCTTACAAATTTTTTCCTTTTTAGGAGAAAGAAGAAAATTCCTCAAGTTGATGGGTTGAATGATCTCAAGAAGAAGCCAGGAAGGAAAAGGTTAGCATCCCCTACTCCCCCACCCCCTAACATTTTAAATGTGAAATCACAATAATCATAATCATTATGTCTTCGTAGTCTAGGAATGCGTGGTGGTTTAAATCGTGGTTCAAAAGCAAGTAACAGCTATGACAGGTGACAGATGTTTTCAGATACTCATATATTAACATGTATGACTTTAAATTAGAGTTGCTGATGCATTTTTCTGCAATGCAGGTACCGTCCCGGAGGTGGCCTAATTTTTGAAACACGAAAGAGTATTGTTGCTCAGTCTTCAGATGCTCCATCTTCAAATCAGTCTGAGATAGGAGAGCCCTCTCAGTGCCCATTGTCATTTGACAACATTATTTCAACTCTTGGTGACAAACTTTTTACTGAAAATGCTGCAAAAACCAGTGATGTTGCACTCAGCTCTGGTTCTAGTTACTTATCTTCAGTTTCTACAGCGCCCAATCAAAGTGAAACCAATGAAACTGAATTTGTGTTTCCGACTATTGAAACTATACTCTCTCAGAATGAACTACCTACTATTACAAACACACCTCCATGCTTAGAAACTGAAAGCTGTAACAAAACCAATGAAAATGATCCCTTATTTTTAACTCAGTTAACCATTCAGAACACACTTCAGGAAGATTTGGATGGTTTTCTTCCTTTGTCTGATGACATATTAGCTCCACCTCAGGAACCAAGTGAAGATATAGCCCCTTATTTCTCTATTGATGTCCCTATAGTACAAACCACTACAAACCTTCAGCCTGTTGTTGAGTCAATCTCAGCAGATTGTGAAGATTGTAATGGAGATTGTGGTGGAGATTGTGGAAAAGAAGGTCACTGTGCTGATGCATTTATTTGTACTTTAATGAAAAAGGGAAGGGAATCTGTTTTGAGAGGTGATCCCTCATTGTATCCTTCCAATTCTCTGGAAAATGTAAGAAAGTTATCATTTTGTTCTACACCTTATTTTAATGTAAATGTCTCATACATGTATGTTTATATTTTGCAGGAAGACTCTTTCACAGAACTTTTCACTGGAGAAAGGAAAGAAAATAGCAATAGTTTTAAGGAGGTGGCTTCTACAACAATTGTTAAGAAACCTGTCAAGTGTAATGTCCCGCTAAGGAAATCCTCAAGGCTAAACAAGGATAAAGTTCAGGCTGTAAATACCTTTTCAAGAGAGACTGATGTAACTGGGGATAGTTCACCTGTGAGGCTTTCTGTGGGACTGGAGAACTCCATTTCTATTTTTCATCCTAATTCTGATGATGATAATGAACCAACAGGTAAAAAGAAATTTCTTTAGCATTATTATTAGTTCCTAAGTTTTGTTGTTTAAGTTGAAATGCTCTGTAATTTTATCTTGTCCCAATGTTTTGAAAGGTATTCCTGGTTTTACCAATACGATGTATGACGACATCAGTAAATCTCTGGCAAGCCCCTGGGGTGCATCGAATACTGACGCCAGTTGTTCTGACAGTGAAATGAATCGTCTCTCAGGCGCTCTGGAAAATGGGCAAATGGAAGAAATTCTTCAGACTGGTTCTAAAGACTGTATTTCTCAACCCTCTACATCCAGAAGAGAAGAGCTAATTGAATTTCTGGAAATGCAGGTAAATTTGTCTCCCTAGCTTTAAACTCTCATTTGTGATTAATTTGGTTCTTCTACCTTTAAATCTGTTACTGTTAATGTAAAATTTTTGTAGAAAGCAAATGAGCCGCAGGATCCTGTCACAGATGAGCTGCTCCACAGAGGACGAAAACCCATGGCTGGTCCACCAAGGCTTGGAAAAAATATGGAATTGGCTAAAATATTTTGCAGCTCACCATTGCCTTCTAACAGTAAAGTTAGCGCAAAACAATTGAGAAGGCAAAAGCGAGAAGAACGCACAAGAAAACTCTCTCTTTCAGCTCAAAAACGCACGAAAGAAAAACCTACTCTTGACTCAATCAGAGGCTCTCAAAAAGGGCCCAGCCGTCTCTTCAGTAATCCCCATGCATATCCAAGTATCAAGCCATGCTATGTAAGTCTGGAGAAATTAACTGAAACAAACATAGAAAACATAGCTCGAGAACTAAAAGTGAAGATACTTAACAAATCTCTTCTGTCAAAAACTGCTGAAGAGTTGATTCAAAACACAGATTTGAAATCAGAAAAGTTACTGGCAGGCAGGTCGAGTGCTTCAGGCCAGAGTGTCTCTAAATCTTCAATACTGTGTAGTGGTAGAAGCTACAAGTCTTACTCAACAAGTAAACCAACTCAAAAACCTATTTGCAATACAACCTCAGCTGAAAAGAAAGCTTTCCAAACCTCGGCACGAGATGAGTCCCAAAAATCTATTGAAAATAGGACATTGTCTACAACTCTCATACCTAAACGTGGTAGAAGAACGAGAAGCTCTCCCAAAGACCAAACTGTGTCAACCTTTCCATCAGAGCCTTCTCAGGAATGTCAAGATACAAATGTGTCTGCCCCCCTCAATCGCAGAGATAGATCAAAAAAACATGTCCTTTCAGAAGGCGTTGTCAGTGAGAAACCAGTAGACCTAGCTGACAATAAGAATGGTTGTTTAGGTCAAGACGAAATGAATGAAGCCATTAGGGAATGTAATGATGAATCCAATTTAGTTCTAGAACAGCCATTGAAATCTTGTTTAGTGACTACTCCCACATCTTTAAAAATTATGAACACACCACCTCAAAACTGTGGAAGACTTAAATATCTCTCTCCAACCAAGATGGTGATAACTAAGTTAAAACTTTTGAATCCACCTGATTTTCACACTGTGGAAAAGCCCAAAACATCCTCAAATAATGAGGAGCTAAAGGTTGAATCATCTACATGTTTGAAAGGGATGCCAACTCATGTGGGTACAGAAGTTGGCAATGAAGAGATTGCCTCTTTGCCTTTATGTCGCACTGCAGAATGTGGAGGTGACTCTTCACCTCATTACTCTCATGAAGCTGCATGTTTAGAGCATAATCATAAAACATCCCTAAATGTTCTCTCTGAAAAAAACACATCACCTCACACACCAGATCATGTAAGAACCACCAATTCAAGCAATATACCTACGCTCAAGGATTCATCTGAAACAGATGTTGGAGATTTGCCTCAAATTAATCAGCAAGCAAAGTCCCCTTTCCCTGAGTGCTCTGACATTGCAGTGAAAAGTTCCCCAGAGAAAGTATCAAAAGTGAAAACTAAAGCTCCAAATATCAAGAAGAAAACTTCAGAGAACCAGAACAATCAGCTCAAAGGTAAAGATATCAAGAAGAAAACTTCAGAGAACCAGAACAATCAGGGCAAAGGTAAAGATATCAAGAAGAAAACTTCAGAGAACCAGAACAATCAGGGCAAAGGTAAAGATACCAAGAAGAAAACTTCAGAAAAGTGTAGTGCTTCTGGAACTGACAGCTCTTCTCAACGTAGCTGTGTAGATGTACAGTCTTCACTGCCACCAGAAAATTTGGAAACGAAAGAAAACTGTGAAGTTGTAGAGACTGAAACAAAAGTTGAATGTGAAAAGAAATCACACATTTTAACCAGTAGAAGAGGCAGCAGCAGTTCAGATACTCTTCATATGATAGCATTATCCAAAGCAGTCGCCGACAAACATAAAGCAGAAGAACTTCCAAAGTCTTTAAAGAATTTCAAAATCCCAAAGCGTGATAGTCATAAGCCTGATAATGCATATTCAACTCAAGCCTGTTCACCTCTAACTACTTTGACTAAAGATGTCAATGTAAATGAAAATCCCAAGTCTTATCTAAATACCAAAGAACTTCTTTCCCAGAAGACTGAGGCAAATAAACCATCACATCTCGATCTAATGTTGCCACACAAAGAGATGTGCTTGGGTCAAGTGGTAGAAGAAACATCCAGTGATTGTTCGGTCATAAGTATGGACATAGACTTCACCCTTAATCCTGATGTGGAAGAAAGTGATGAAATTATACAACCAGATGGTGCCTTTGCCGGAAGTTCTGCCTCTCCTAAATGTGCCCATTCAGACACAAAGCGGAAATCTCCTGAACCACTGGATGAGTGTTCTGCTGGAAACAAAAGAAGGCTTGATATAGCATCTACTTCTAACAATCATTATTTACCTCAAATTATTGGCTCATGCAAAGTGGAAACCCCAAGGTCTGTTGCTCATTGGTTCGCTCAACCATTTGCCCCATGGAGCTTCTGGTCCCCATGTACCTCGCCCAAAGCACATCATCATGCCCACCTTTTTTCTCCACCTCGACCAGTTTCTCCAAGTAATAGCTTTTCCATTATTTTTTTTTCTCTTTTTCTTGTTTTCTTCCCACTTTTATGTTTTAGATCATTATAACTGACAGAAACTTATTTTTTAATTTCAGAAGACAAGTCCAGTCAGTTGGATCTTCCTACTGTCGGACATCAAGGCTGCATGTGAGTTTCAGGTACATTTTCTTCAAAACTGATAGGAAAAAAAAACGTGTTATAAGATGACAATGAAAAACCATCTTTATTTTCTATATCTAATCCAATTGGCAACCCTTTGACCAAAGTTCTGTTTTGTTTTACTGTATTATGAAACAACTTCTGATGTTTTGTTTACTGTTCATTTCTAGGCTTACAGAAGGTGACGTTATGAAGGAACAAAGCACAACTGTTATCAAATCATTTACTTCTTTGACTGGTTCATCTGGTGACATGTTTTCATGTTCTCCATGTGAAGTGGCACAACAGAAGTCTTTTCATCAAGATCTGAGAAGTCCTGTTGTCTTGAAATTACAAGATAGCAGTCAAGATCAGTCTATATTAGATATGTTCAGTGAAGAATCAAAAGAGCAAGAAGATATGAATTTCATTCCGTATGGAAGTAAAGAAACTAGTGAGCATAGTGAACGTATTGATACTCAATCAGGTGATTTACATGTGCATACCTTATCCCTTACTGAAAGAGTCCCTGAAATTGATGAGGCCACATCAAACATGTCCTGTGATCAATTAGTCCAAGGAAGCTGTTTACTGAAACCTCTCACAAAACATACTTTTGTATTTACACAATTAAATAAGCCTCCATCTAAGAGAGAAGTTATTGATAGTTTGTCATTACTAAATATACCTGAAGTCATTAATGAGAAACCATTCTACAGCAACTTTCTTGATGTGAAAGGCAAGATGGAGGTTGGAGGCAATGTATTGGACTTAAATAGTAAATCTTTCTGTCATCTTGAAGAATTTCATAGTAGCATTCCGGGCCTTGCGGGCTTGCTGGATCAGCAAAAGCAAGTATTTGAATCTCTATGGGGCATCAGCCAAGTGAAAAATTGTTTCAACCAATATATGATGAATCACTCAGAAATGAGAGGGGTAAGTGTAGTGCCAGTGAGAAGGCCTCCTCTTGTGCATGATGTCATTATATGGTGCAAAGCCCGACAGATCTTGCATGAAAAAGTAGGCTTCAAGTCAACGACAATAAGCACCAATCAGATAATTAGAAAGGATGCAGATCCTATTTCTGAATCTGTCATTTCCTCTGCTGTGTTAAAGCGAGAGAAATTATTGTTTACTGAAGGTGTTGCCCAAGCAAGTACACCTGTACACCTTAAAGTATTTCAGAATAACGAGATTCTCTCTCCTCATCTCACTCCTATTATGCTGACCTCAGAAGAGTCCCACCAGAGCTCTACGAATAATAGTGAAAAAGAGAAAAGATCAAGGAAAAAGGTTATCCCCTATTCATCTTCATTAGCATCAGAAATTGAAGCAGATGGTGACTTAGGTGTGAGACCATTAGAGACCCAAAGCATTCCCTTACATTTTGGGATCAATAACAGTCATGATAATTCTGCCGTGAAACAGCTTCTTGCTGACTCTCAATTTTGTCGTGATGCGGCAAGTCCCTTTTTTCGCAATGAATCAAATGCATCAGCTTGCCAGGTTAAAGGTGTGAACTCATCTCCAGGGTTTAAAATGGTCTTAGAAAGTCTTCAAAGTGCTAAGACATTGAAAGAGGTAAGTATGTTTGTATTTTAGAATATTCATTTTTTAACTGTTTCAAGTACTGTATACTAATGATTTTTTTTATTATTTTAGCACCAGTACATTACAACAATGACTATGGAAATTCATATCTGCACTTGTGGAACTATGAATCCAGATCCTGAAAGAGATTCTATCAGAGCTATCTTTTATACTATTTCAAATGATATTCCAAACAATCATAAAATACCCTCTGAACTTGCTGGTAATATACTTAAAAAAAAAATTATGTTCAGTGGTTTAAATAATTTTACAATATCTTATTTTAAGTTTTATTTTAAACTGCAGGGATCATAGCAGTAGATGATTCTACATCCACTACTCCACTTCTAGGCCGATGTGGGATTGATGGCTTAGTGGAATATGCCAACGATGAGAGAGCCCTGTTAGGATTGCTAGTAGGAACTGTAAGAAAGTGGGATCCTGATATCATATGTGGATTTGAGGTAGATAACAACAAAAATCTTCAACAATTTTCCTTTCCCTTTTGAGAAAATATAAGTTTCTGTTGTGTTCTTGTTTAGATTGAAATGCTATCTTGGGGATACGTTCTTCAGAGAGCAAGTGTTTTAGGTATGAACCTAATTAAAGATCTTTCAAGAATTCCTAACCAAAAAGAAGGAAAGCTCACTGATGATTTTGATGACAACAATGGACTCAGTGGACTCAAGATAACAGGCCGAATTGCTTTGGATGTGTGGCGACTGTTCAGATCAGAAGTAAGAATTGCATGTTTATCTTTGCTTCTCTGTAATTACTTTTATTATTTACAACTCAAAAATTAATCTTTCTTGATAAGATTGCTTTACAGAGCTATACTTTTGAGAATTTAGTATATCACATTCTTCACCAACGTGTGAGCCGTCATTCATTTGCCACTCTCTCACGCTGGTGGGAAAATCCAACTTGCCTGTATCGGTGGATGACTGTACGTTACTATCAACTTAGAGTACAGGGTGTTTTAAAACTTTTGGACCAACTCGATATAATTGGCAGAACCAGTGAACTTGCAAGGCTGTTTGGTATTCAATTTTTTGAAGTTCTATCCCGAGGATCTCAGGTATTAAGAGTCAAGACAAGAGTGTCAATTCTTTTTTCTTTCAATGCTTTCATGCAATTTTTCTTTTTTCTTTTTTTTTCCAGTTTCGAGTGGAATCAATGATGCTTAGATTGGCGAAACCCCTGAACTACATTCCAGTTTCACCCTCTGTTCAACAGAGAGCTCACATGAGAGCACCAGAGTGTTTGCCACTAATAATGGAGCCTGAGTCAAGGTGAGATTATTACTGCTGAAATATTTCCTTGGAGCACCTCAAGTTCCTAGGTTTAATCCATATGTTTTTCACATACTCATGCATTTTCTTGATATTTCAATAGATTTTATAGGGACCCAGTCATTGTTTTGGATTTCCAAAGTTTATATCCTTCCATGATTATAGCTTATAACTATTGCTTTTCAACCTGCCTTGGCCGTATTGAACATCTTGGGAAGTAAGTGTTAAAATTTCTGTTGTATGTTTGTGTGTGTGGTTTACTTTAATTAGAATAATTCATTCTTGAACATCTCTCTATTTTATCTAGGTCCTCACATTTTGAATTTGGATGTACAGAACTTAGGGTTAAAAACTCTCATTTGCAACAGCTAAAAGATAACATTTCTGTGTCACCAAGTGGTGTTGCATTTGTCTCAAAGTCGGTGCGACAGGGGATTCTCCCCCGCATGCTTGAAGAGATTTTGGAAGCTCGCCTTGCTGTTAAGCAGTCAATGAAACATCATAAGAATGACCATACTTTGCAACGGGTTTTACATGCTCGACAATTAGGACTCAAACTCATAGCCAATGTGACTTATGGTTACACTTCGGCCAATTTTTCTGGAAGAATGCCTTGTATTGAGGTAAATAACAGATTTTTGGTGGTTTAATCTTTCAATACAGAATTTGCAGTTTTAGTCCAATTTAACTTATGAGTTATGAGTTTTGAAGCAGTACTAATATTGTATGCCATTAATCTTGTACAACCTTGCATGAGAGTGAGTCAGTTGTTTTTATTAATTTCCAGATTGGTGACAGTATTGTTAGCAAAGGAAGAGAGACCCTTGAAAGAGCTATTTCCTTGGTTCAAGGTAATAGTGATTGGCGGGCCCGTGTTGTTTATGGAGATACTGATTCATTGTTTGTGTTAGTACCTGGTAGAAGCAGGCGAGAAGCCTTCCGAATCGGTGAAGAGATAGCCGCAGCAGTTACACAAGATAATCCAACACCTGTGAAACTGAAACTGGAGAAGGTCTATCAACCATCAATTTTGCAAGTAAGTTCTTACTACTCTAAGAGTTTTGTCACCATTCTTAACCTGTAATCATGGTGATCTACTGATTTTACAAATTGCTCAGTTATAAGTACATAGATTGTAATACAATTGATTAACAAATGTCAACTTTTATTCAGACCAAAAAACGATATGTTGGGTTCATGTATGAAAGTCCTGATCAATCAGAGCCAATTTACGAAGCAAAAGGTATCGAAACTGTTAGAAGAGATGGTTGTCCAGCTGTTGCCAAGGTATTGCATAATTTTACTTACGTAGTTTTGAAAACTGATATTTTTCTAGTAGCTTGAGTATTACTTGCACGCCACTGAAATTATTGACATGAACCTTTACCCACTAGTAGTCTCTCTGGGTTGCATTCAATTGATACATAAACTGGGTATTGTTAACAAGCTAGTTAAATGTAACTGTCAATTAACATTATCTGACTGAATGACTCAGGAATGACGACTGGACTTGGACAGGAGCATGGGTATATCTCATAGATAAAAAACACGCAATATTTCAGACATCAGACTGCACATCTCAGTACTGACTTCAATTTTTCTTTTGAGTTAAATGTACATGTAAATACCTACTGAAACCCATGTATGATTACCTCTTATCTAATCCTACAGATCCTTGAAAAGTCCTTAAGGATTCTCTTTGAAACAAGTGATGTGAGCACTGTAAAGAATTATGTCACGCACCAATTTACCAAAATTTTATCTGGAAGAGCTAATATACAAGATCTCATCTTTGCAAAAGAATATCGTGGGAAAGAAAATTACCGCCAAGGTGCTTGTGTTCCTGCTCTCGAACTGACCAAGTAATTTTACCTCCTTTCTTCTTCCTTTACTGAAAGTGCAAGTTTTCAAATAATTTTCTACACTCTGGCTTTTGTTTCTTTGCAGGCGTTGGCTTCGTCATGATCGCAGAGCAGAACCTCGTATTGGTGAAAGAGTGCCCTATGTGATTGTAAATGGGCCTCCAGGGTCAGCTTTAATTAATCTTGTCCGTCATCCAAATGAACTACTGTCTGATCCAAGCTTGCGATACAATGGAGTGTACTATGTGACTCGTGCAATAATACCACCACTTGCTCGCTGTCTGTCATTGCTCGGTGCAGATGTTTCTTCATGGTAAGACTGTCTGTAGCAACTATTCCCTTTTCTCGTCCCTTGGCTTTTCTAATGACTTCTAAATTAATTTCAGGTATGAAAATTTACCACGTAAAAACCAGATAATGCTACCTTCTGCTCAGACAGGTTTCAAAAAAACAATCTCACAATATTTCACTACAATGGAATGTACTTGTTGTGGGGATCTTACTAATAGTGGGGTTTGTGAAAAATGCCGTGCTAATCCTCAACTTCTGGTTTCTTCTTTAACAAGCAAAATTCATCAATGGGAAACCACACATTTGTCTATAACAAAGGTATTAAATAATTGTAGCTCTTTTACAGTCCAAATGAAGTGTCGTCCTTTTCATTGGAAAACTGATTGCTTTTGTAATTTCTTTTAGATCTGTCAATCATGTCTCGGCCGTACTCAGCCTCTTGATTGTTGCTCTTTGGATTGTCCAATCACATATCGCCGTCATCAATCTTCTCAAAATAAAGATCAGTCCGTCTTTGTTTCACGCCTCTTAGCTGACTTCCTAAATTTATCTCCTCAGTGCACTTAACATTAAGTTTGCACCTTCCTTCATTTATGCATGTAAATCTAGGCTGCATATCTTGATGTATTTTGTAGTACAATATGTGCTGTATGTATTTAAATCTAGTTTTGTTGTGTCCTGTGTTCCCTTCTCAATGAAGCCTTCTGAAAGCCCAATTAATGTAAATGTTTTTATTTGTTTTGATCGCAGTATGAAATATTGTATTGTAATGTGCAATCACTGTTGAACCAAAGACATCATAGTCATTAAAAGACATTGTTACATGTCATCATAAAGTAATGTTGGTATCACAGATGTTGACCTAGTTTTACTTGTCTTCTTTCTCTTACAATGCCAGCTTATTCAATTTGTAGATCACCTGCAGAAATATTCTAATGTCTATTTTTCTCTTATTAGAACAAGCTGTTAAATCCCTGTAATACAACACAGAATCTATTTTCATGTATTGTTAGATGCCAACAAGGTTGTTATGAAAAGTAAAAACTAGAAATCTATTACTTATTTTAATACAAGATAGTTTTAAGTTTAAGTATATTTTAGGAAATGTTTTAACATATGTGTATTATTGTAACAGTAAGTACTCGTGGTTTATTTTTGATTATATATTTTTGTTAACATGTCAAAATTTAATAAATTTATTTTCAACTTATTCTATCTTTGATATATGAAGTAAGGAAGTTCTTATGTACACGATTCTCGACACGACTCGTGTACTTAATTTTTTTGACTTGATTCTTTCATTTTGGACCAAAGAGGGTTCATGTTCAGTTTGGTCGACACAATTTTTTTAAAAGTGAAGAGGGTTGTGCAGGCGGACCCTAATGTACCCACAAACCAGCCCCCTAGGGTCAGTTCGTCCGAAAACCGGGGTTTTCGGCGGAGATACGGGGCCCCCTGTGAATTTAAGCGCGATCGAGCGAGGATTTTCGACCAAAGAAACAGGAAGGCCTTAGCATGTTAACTATTTTCGGTAGAAAAATATCCCTATTCTTACTCTGGTTTTTTGAATCGTATTTTGAAAGGCACCAAATCTGGCGCGCTAGTGACGTCAGTTTCTGGAGCCGGAAGCCCACAAGCCGGCCGTATGTGTGATGTGTGTTTGTTTGTGTTTGTTTGTTTACGGAGGGATCATGGCGGATGCCGGTGTGTTCAGGTGTGTTGCCGAATTTGGTGAGTGCAATTGTGATATTATTTGTTTCTAACGTTATATTCCTTAATTAAATTATAATTGTGAGGATTTTGATATTTTTTATATTTCAATATCACATATTTTATTGTGCCGGAGAGGACAAACTGAACATCCTCGCTCCTGTAATGGTTCCTCTTTCGGCTGAGTGCCTACCGTAAGCTGAAAATCAAACATCAGCATTGGGTGTAACGTTTCAATGATATTCTTATTAGCGGAATTTCGTTATTTCCTTCCCTTGAAAGGCTGTAATTTTCTTGTAGCACATTATGTAGTGCTCAAGGAAGGTTAGGTTTGAAGGTTAGGTCACCTCATGGCCTACCCTACACACACTTGGTGAGGCTATGGTTCATCCATGAACCTCTTGAATTGGGCAATAGTGTGAATCAGAAATTCATTTTACATAGCATTCTTGTTGAAATGTGAAAATGGGGGTGTCCTTAGTACTCTCTGTGAGGGAATCTTGGACTAGATGGAATGCGATAAGTCGACCGTTCACAACAGTAGTAGCATTATCTTTCAGGCAAACTTGCTTGTCCATTTCTAAATCAAAGGGTTTTGTATAATTTAACAATGCCCCTAGGGAAGCTAGGACTCATAGCAGAGTCATTAGGGCTTGTTGCATTAGTGGGCATCCTGCCGCATGAAATCGCAGTTCTGTGCTCATGATGTTTCTTCTTCTTTTAACAATATTGCATCTTCTTACCTAGAATAATAAAATATTAATAAGATCTTTTCTTTTTCAAGAGTTTAAAGTATTGTTTAGATATTAATCATTTGGAGTGTGGCATGTTCATTCTCAAAATGCCTCCGAGTTTTCAAACAAACTTGATAATGCAATAGTCTTGTGTAGATTTATTTGTTTCAAATGCAATATTGTTAAAAGTGCATGGCCCGTCACTCATCTTTATCAAGAATTTGTGTGTCAATTTTCTATCTTATTTATGGTTGGTATCTTGCCAACTGATATCCATGAAAGAATAGCACTTTATTGATGTGCAATTACCTTTGTAAGGTATTTGGCTTTTAAAAAATACTTGTTGTTTACTTTTCCATCTAATTTATGGTTGGTATCTTGCCAACTGATATCCAGGAAAGAATAGCACTTTATTGATGTGCAATTACCTTTGTAAGATATTTGGCTTTTTAAAAATACTATTTGTTTACTTTTCCATCTAATTTGTGGGTGGTATCTTGCCAACTAGTCAGATGCTATGGTTGTCTGGATGCATTTAAAAATTTGGCTAGAGGCTTCTAAAGTGGTAAATCTTGTCTTGTTGTGAACAGAGATGAGTGATGGCTTTTGCTTACTGATATTTGAGTGTTGCCCTTGTGTCTGCTGCTGTTTTTTACTTGCTCTATTGTAAAAAGTATCCGTTGAATTCTTTGTTTTGCGCCATTTCGCCAGCCTGCTTCCTCACACTTTGACCTCGGCCAGACTCCTCATGGTCAGGGTGTGAGGAGGAGTGGGCGAGTGAGTGGTGATGTTTCTGTTGAGCCTTTCAATGTCAATTTTTGCTTTTATAAACCCTTGGTTTTTGTCCCCTCTTGCCGGCATGATGACCCAGGCCAGTCTCCTGAAGGTCATTGTGTGGGTGAGAGGGGGTGATTAAGAGGGCATTCCTTTCTCTTTGCTTTTGAATTTCAACTTTTTAATGGATGCTTTTTACTGCTCTGTGCTGTGTTGTTTCCCTTCTGGCTCTGGTATAACACGACCTCCTGGAGTGAGATTTGTCTCGCTGCTGGGTTCGAATCCTTTGCATATTTACGATTTTTTGGCCAAAGCGATTTTCGTCCAAACGAGGTCCGGTACCGGGCTCCTTCGACTTGCAACGTGTTTGCTTGTCCCAAGAGAGTGTCCCCTGTGAGTTTGGTCGAAATCGGAGACAATTTATCTTCGGCCGAAAATCACAAAAACGCAAAGGCTATAGCCTTTGCATTTTTACGATTTTTTGGCCAAAGCGATTTTCTCGCAAACGAGGTCCCGTACCGGGCTCCTTGGACCAGCAACGTGTTTGCTAGTCCCAGAAGGGTGTCCCCTGTGGGTTTGGTCGTAATCGGTGTCAATTTATCTTCGGCTGAACATCCCAGAAACGCAAAGGCTATAGCCTTTGCATTTTTGCGATTTTTTGGCCAAAGCGATTTTCTTCTAAACGAGGTTCGGGACCGGGCTCCTTGGACTGGCAACGTTTTTTTTAGTCCTTGTGACTAAAGTCACAGAGGACACTCTTCTGGGACTAGCAAACACGTTAGAAGTCCAAGGAGCCCGGTACGGGACCTCGTTTGGGAGAAAATCGCTTTGGACAAAATATCGCAAAAATGCAAAGGCTAAAGCCTTTGCGTTTTTTGTGATTTTCGGCTGAAGATAAATTGACACCGATTTCGACCAAACTTAGAGGGGACACTCTCCTGGGACTAAAAAACACGTTGCTGGTCCCAGAATATGGCCCCTGTGAGTTTGGTCGAAATCGCAGACAATTAGCTTTGGACAAAAATCGCAAAATGCAAAGGCTATAGCCTTTGCGTTTTTCTGATTTTCAGCCGAAAATTAATATTCTCCGAAACGACGGGGGTTGTGCTGGGGGACTCTAACGTACCCCTAGACCAACCCGCAAGGGTCAGTCCGTCCGAAAACCCGGTTTGTATGCTCGGAAATGCAGTTTTCCTGATAGCGCGCAATGTGTTCGGGCGAGGTGGCTTAGGGACTTTTTTTCTCACTAACGAAGTCCGGTATAGGACTCCTAGGACTTGCTTTGTGTTTTTTGGTCCCAGAATATGGCCCCTGTGAGGTTGGTCGAAATCAGAGCAATTTTCCGACCGAAAATCGCAAAACGCCAAGGCTATAGCCTTTGCATTTTTACGATTTTCGGCCGAAAATTAATATTCTCCGAAATGACGGGGGTTGTGCTGGGGGACTCTAACGTACCCCTAGACCAACCCGCAAGGGTCAGTTCGTCCGAAAACCCGGTTTTCTTGCGAGGAAATGCAGTTTTCCTGATAGCGCGCAATGTGTTCGGGCGAGGTGGCTTAGGGGCCTATTTTCGCACTAACGAAGTCCGGTATAGGACTCCTAGGACTTGCTTTGTGTTTTTTGGTCCCAGAAGAAGGTCCCCTGTGAGTTTGGTCGAAATCGGAGACAATTGTTTCTCGACCGAAAATCGCAAAAACGCCAAGGCTATAGCCTTTGCATTTTTACGATTTTCGGCCGAAAATTAATATTCTCCGAAATGACGGGGTTTGTGCTGGGGGACTCTAACGTACCCCTAGACCAACCCGCAAGGGTCAGTTCGTCCGAAAACCCGGTTTGTCTGCGAGGAAATGCAGTTTTCCTGATAGCGCGCAATGTGTTCGGGCGAGGTGGCTTAGGGGCCTATTTTCGCACTAACGAAGTCCGGTTTAGGACTCCTAGGACTTGCTTTGTGTTTTTTGGTCCCAGAAGAAGGTCCCCTGTGAGTTTGGTCGAAATCGGAGACAATTGTTTCTCGACCGAAAATTGCAAAAACGCCAAGGCTATAGCCTTTGCATTTTTACGATTTTCGTCCGGAAATTTATATTCTCCGAAATGACGGGGGTTGTGCTGGGGGACTCTAACGTACCCCTAGACCAACCCGCAAGGGTCAGTTCGTCCGAAAACCCGGTTTGTCTGCGAGGAAATGCAGTTTTCCTGATAGCGCGCAATTTGTTCGGACGAGGTGGCTTAGGGGCCTATTTTCGCACTAACGAAGTCCGGTATAGGACTCCTAGGACTTGCTTTGTGTTTTTTGGTCCCAGAATATGGTCCCCTGTGAGTTTGGTCGAAATCGGAAACAATTGTTTCTCGACCGAAAATCGCAAAAACGCCAAGGCTATAGCCTTTGCATTTTTACGATTTTCGGCCGAAAATTAATATTCTCCGAAATGACGGGGGTTGTGCTGAGGGACTCTAACGTACCCCTAGACCAACCCGCAAGGGTCAGTTCGTCCGAAAACCCGGTTTGTCTGCGAGGGAATGCATTTTCCTGATAGCGCGCAATGTATTCGGGCGAGGTGGCTTAGGGGCCTATTTTTCTTACTAACGAAGTCCGGTAGAGGACTCCTAGGACTTGCTTTGTGTTTTTTGGTCCCAGAAGAAGGTCCCCTGTGAGTTTGGTAGAAATCGGAGACAATTGTGCTGACCGAAAATCGCAAAAACGCCAAGGCTATAGCCTTTGCATTTTTACGATTTTCGGCCGAAAATTAATATTCTCCGAAATGACGGGGTTGTGCTGGGGACTCTAACGTACCCCTAGACCAACCCGCAAGGGTCAGTTCGTCCGAAAACCCGGTTTGTCTGCGAGGAAATGCAGTTTTCCTGATAGCGCGCAATGTGTTCGGGCGAGGTGGCTTAGGGGCCTATTTTCGCACTAACGAAGTCCGGTATAGGACTCCTAGCACTTGCTTTGTGTTTTTTGGTCCCACAAGAAGGTCCCCTGTGAGTTTGGTCGAAATCAGAGAGTATTGTTTTCCGACCGAAAATCGCAAAAATTCCAAGGCTATAGCCTTCGCATTTTTACGATTTTCGGCCGAAAATAAATATTCTCCGAAATGACGGGGTTGTGCTGGGGGACTCTAACGTTCCTAGACCAACCCGCAAGGGTCAGTTCGTCCGAAAACCCGGTTTGTCTGCGAGGAAATGCAGTTTTCCTGATAGCGCGCAATGTGTTCGGGCGAGGTGGCTTAGGGCCTATTTTCGCACTAACGAAGTCCGGTATAGGACTCCTAGGACTTGCTTTGTGTTTTTGGTCCCAGAAGAAGGTCCCCTGTGAGTTTGGTCGAAATCGGAGACAATTGTTTTCCGACCGAAAATCGCAAAAACGCCAAGGCTATAGCCTTCGCATTTTTACGATTTTCGGCCGAACATTAATATTCTCCGAAATGACGGGGTTGTGCTGGGGGACTCTAACGTACCCCTAGACCAACCCGCAAGGGTCAGTTCGTCCGAAAACCCGGTTTTCTTGCGAGGAAATGCAGTTTTCCTGATAGCGCGCAATGTGTTCGGGCGAGGTGGCTTAGGGGCCTATTTTCTTACTAACGAAGTCCGGTTTAGGACTCCTAGGACTTGCTATGTGTTTTTTGGTCCCAGAAGAAGGTCCCCTGTGAGTTTGGTCAAAATCGGAGACAATTGTTTTTCGACCGAAAATCGCAAAACGCCAAGGCTATAGCCTTTGCATTTTTACGATTTTCGGCCGAAAATTGATATTCTCCGAAATGACGGGGTTGTGCTGGGGACTCTAACGTACCCTCAGACCAACCCCAAGGGTCAGTTCGTCCGAAAACCCGGTTTGTCTGAGAGGAAATGCAGTTTTCCTGTTAGCACGCAATGTGTTCGGGCGAGGTGGCTTAGGGGCTTTTTTTTCTCACTAACGAAGTCCGGTATAGGACTCCTAGGACTTGCTTTGTGTTTTTTGGTCCCAGAAGAAGGTCCCCTGTGAGTTTGGTCAAAATCGGAGACAATTGCGCTGACCGAAAATCGCAAAAACGCCAAGGCTATAGCCTTTGCATTTTAACGATTTTCGGCCGAAAATTAATATTCTCCGAAATGACTGGGGTTGGGCTGGAGGACTCTAACGTACCCCTAGACCAACCCGCAAGTGTCAGTTCGTCCTAAATCCCGGTTTGTCTGCGAGGAAACGCAGTTTTCCTGATAGCGCGCAATGTGTTCGGGCGAGGTGGCTTAGGGGCCTATTTTCTCATTAACAAAGTCCGGTATAGGACTCCTAGGACTTGCTATGTGTTTTTTGGTCCCAGAAGAAGGTCCCCTGTGAGTTTGGTCAAAATCGGAGACAATTGTTTTTCGACCGAAAATCGCAAAAACGCCAAGGCTATAGCCTTTGCATTTTTACGATTTTTCGCCGAAAATTTATATTCTCTGAAATGACTGGGGTTGGGCTGGAGGACTCTAACGTACCCCTAGACCAACCCCCAAGGGTCAGTTCGTCCGAAAACCCGGTTTGTCTGCGCGGAAATGCAGTTTTCCTGATAGCGCGCAATGTGTTCGGGCGAGGTGGCTTAGGGGCCTATTTTCTCAGTAACGAAGTCCGGTATAGGACTCCTAGGACTTGCTTTGTGTTTTTTGGTCCCAGAAGAAGGTCCCCTGTGAGTTTGGTCAAAATCGGAGACAATTGTTTTTCGACCGAAAATCGCAAAAACGCCAAGGCTATAGCCTTTGCATTTTTACGATTTTCGGCCGAAAATTAATATTCTCCGAAATGACAGGGGTTGTGCTGGGGACTCTAACGTACCCCTAGACCAACCCCAAGGGTCAGTTCGTCCGAAAACCCGGTTTGTCTGAGAGGAAATGCAGTTTTCCTGTTAGCACGCAATGTGTTCGGGCGAGGTGGCTTAGGCCTATTTTCTCAGTAACGAAGTCCGGTATAGGACTCCTAGGACTTGCTATGTGTTTTTGGTCCCAGAAGAAGGTCCCCTGTGAGTTTGGTGGAAATTGGAGACAATTGTTCCTCGACCGAAAATCGCCAAAACGCCAAGGCTATAGTCTTTGCATTTTTACAATTTTCGGCCGAAAATTAATATTCTCCGAAATGACGGAGGGTGTGCTGGGGGACTCTAACGTACCCTAGACCAACCCCCCAAGGGTCAGTTCGTCCGAATACCCGGTTTGTCTGAGAGGAAATGCAGTTTTCCTGATAGCGCGCGCAATGTGTTCGGGCGAGGTGGCTTAGGGGCCTATTTTCTCACTAACGAAGTCCGGTATAGGACTCCTAGGACTTGCTTTGTGTTTTTTGGTCCCAGAAGAAGGTCCCCTGTGAGTTTGGTCAAAATCGGAGACAATTGTTCTTCGACCGAAAATCGCAAAAACGCCAAGGCTATAGCCTTTGCATTTTTACGATTTTCGGCCGAAAATTAATATTCTCCGAAATGACGGGGGTTGTGCTGGGGGACTCTAACGTACCCCTAGACCAACCCCCAAGGGTCAGTTCGTCCGAAAACCCGGTTTGTCTGCGAGGAAATGCAGTTTTCCTGATAGCGCGCAATGTGTTCGGGCGAGGTGGCTTAGGGGCCTATTTTCTCACTAACGAAGTCCGGTATAGGACTCCTAGGACTTGCTTTGTGTTTTTTGGTCCCAGAAGAAGGTCCCCTGTGAGTTTGGTCAAAATCGGAGACAATTGTTCTTCGACCGAAAATCGCAAAAACGCCAAGGCTATAGCCTTTGCATTTTTACGATTTTCGGCCGAAAATTGATATTCTCCGAAATGACGGGGTTGTGCTGGGGACTCTGACGTACCCCCAGACCAACCCCCAAGGGTCAGTTCGTCCGAATACCCGGTTTGTCTGCAAGGAAATGCAGTTTTCCTGATAGCACGCAATGTGTCCGGGCGAGGTGGCTAAGGTGCCTATTTTCTCACTAACGAAGTCCGGTATAGGATTCCTAGGACTTGCTATGTGTTTTTGGTCCCAGAAGAAGGTCCCCTGTGAGTTTGGTCGAAATCGGAGACAATTGTTCTTCGACCGAAAATCGCAAAAACGCCAAGGCTATAGCCTTTGCATTTTTACGATTTTCGGCCGAAAATTAATATTCTCCGAAATGACGGGGGTTGTGCTGGGGGACTCTAACGTGCCCCTAGACCAACCCCCAAGGGTCAGTTCGTCCGAAAACCCGGTTTGTCTGCGAGGAAATGCAGTTTTCCTGATGGCGCGCAATGTGTTCGGGCGAGGTGGCTTAGGGCCTATTTTCTCACTAACGAAGTCCGGTATAGGACTCCTAGGACTTGCTTTGTGTTTTTTGGTCCCAGAAGAAGGTCCCCTGTGAGTTTGGTCGAAATCGGAGACAATTGTTCTTCGACCGAAAATCGCAAAACGCCAAGGCTATAGCCTTTGCATCTTTACGATTTTCGGCCGAAAATTAATATTCTTCGAAATGACGGGGGTTGTGCTGGGGGACTCTAACGTACCCCTAGACCAACCCCCAAGGGTCAGTTCGTCCGAAAACCCGGTTTGTCTGCGAGGAAATGCAGTTTTCCTGATAGCGCGCAATGTGTTCGGGCGAGGTGGCTTAGGGCCTATTTTCTCACTAACGAAGTCCGGTATAGGACTCTAGGACTTGCTTTGTGTTTTTGGTCCCAGAAGAAGGTCCCCTGTGAGTTTGGTCGAAATCGGAGACAATTGTTCTTCGACCGAAAATCGCAAAACGCCAAGGCTATAGCCTTTGCATTTTTACGATTTTCGGCCGAAAATTAATATTCTCCGAAATGACGGGGGTTGTGCTGGGGACTCTAACGTACCCTAGACCAACCCCTCATGGGTCAGTTCGTCCGAAAACCCGGTTTTTCTGCGAGGAAATGCAGTTTTCCTGATAGCGCGCAATGTGTTCGGGCGAGGTGGCTTAGGGCCTATTTTCTCACTAACGAAGTCCGGTATAGGACTCCTAGGACTTGCTTTGTGGTTTTGGTCCCAGAAGAAGGTACCCTGTGAGTTTGGTCGAAATCGGAGACGATTGTTCTTCGACCGAAAATCGCAAAAACGCCAAGGCTATAGCTTTTGCATTTTTACGATTTTCGGCCGAAAATTAATATCCTCCGAAATGACGGGGGTGGGGCTGGGGGACTCTAACGTACCCCTAGACCAACCCCTCAAAGGTCAGTTCGTCCGAAAACCCGGTTTGTCTGCGAGGAAATGCAGTTTTCCCGATAGCGCGCAATGTGTTCGGGCGAGGTGGCTTAGGGGCCTATTTTCTCACTAACGAAGTCCGGTATAGGACTCCTAGGACTTGCTTTGTGTTTTTTGGTCCCAGAAGAAGGTCCCCTGTGAGTTTGGTCGAAATCGGAGACAATTGATTTTCGACCGAAAATGGCAAAAACGCCAAGGCTATAGCCTTTGCATTTTTACGATTTTCGGCCGAAAATTAATATTCTCCGAAATGACGGGGGTTGTGCTGGGGGACTCTAACGTACCCCGAGACCAACCCCCAAGGGTCAGTTCGTCCGAAAACCCGGTTTGTCTGCGAGGAAATGCAGTTTTCCTGATAGCGCGCAATGTGTTCAGGGCGAGGTGGCTTAGGGCCTATTTTCTCACTAACGAAGTCCGGTATAGGACTCCTAGGACTTGCTTTGTGTTTTTTGGTCCCAGAAGAAGGTCCCCTGTGAGTTTGGTCGAAATCGGAGACAATTGTTCTTCGACCGAAAATCGCAAAAACGCCAAGGCTATAGCCTTTGCATTTTTACGATTTTCGGCCGAAAATTAATATTCTCCGAAATGACGGGGGTTGTGCTGGGGGACTCTAACGTACCCCTAGACCAACCCTCAAGGGTCAGTTCGTCCGAAAACCCGGTTTGTCTGCGAGGAAATGCAGTTTTCCTGATAGCGCGCAATGTGTTCGGGCGAGGTGGCTTAGGGGCCTATTTTCTCACTAACGAAGTCCGGTATAGGACTCCTAGGACTTGCTTTGTGTTTTTCGGTCCCAGAAGAAGGTCCCCTGTGAGTTTGGTCGAAATCGGAGACAATTGTTTTTCGACCGAAAATCGCAAAAACGCCAAGGCTATAGCCTTTGCATTTTTACGATTTTCGGCCGAAAATTAATATTCTCCGAAATGACGGGGGTTGTGCTGGGGGACTCTAACGTACCCCTAGACCAACCTCCAAGGGTCAGTTCGTCCGAAAACCCGGTTTGTCTGCGAGGAAATGCAGTTTTCCTGATAGCGCGCAATGTGTTCGGGCGAGGTGGCTTAGGGGCCTATTTTCTCACTAACGAAGTCCAGTATAGGACTCCTAGGACTTGCTTTGTGTTTTTTGGTCCCAGAAGAAGGTCCCCTGTGAGTTTGGTCGAAATCGGAGACAATTGTTCTTCGACCGAAAATCGCAAAAACGCCAAGGCTATAGCCTTTGCATTTTTACGATTTTCGGCCGAAAATTAATATTCTCCGAAATGACGGGGGTTGTGCTGGGGGACTCTAACGTACCCCTAGACCAACCCCCAAGGGTCAGTTCGTCCGAATACCCGGTTTGTCTGCAAGGAAATGCAGTTTTTCTGAAAGCGTGCAATGTGTTCGGGCGAGGTGGCTTAGGGGCCTATTTTCTCACTAACGAAGTCCAGTATAGGACTCCTAGGACTTGCTTTGTGTTTTTTGGTCCCAGAAGAAGGTCCCCTGTGAGTTTGGTCGAAATCGGAGACAATTGATTTTCGACCGAAAATCGCAAAAACGCCAAGGCTATAGCCTTTGCATTTTTACGATTTTCGGCCGAAAATTAATATTCTCCGAAATGACGGGGGTTGTGCTGGGGGACTCTAACGTACCCCTAGACCAACCCCTAAGGGTCAGTTCGTCCGAAAACCCGGTTTGTCTGCGAGGAAATGCAGTTTTCCTGATAGCACGCAATGTGTCCGGGCGAGGTGGCTAAGGTGCCTATTTTCTCATAAACAAAGTTCGGTATAGGATTCCTAGGAATTGCACTATGTTTTTTGGTCCCAGAAGAAGGTTCCCTGTGAGTTTGGTCGAAATCGGAGACAATTATTCTTCGACCGAAAATCGCAAAAACGCCAAGGCTATAGCCTTTGCATTTTTACGATTTTCGGCCGAAAATTAATATTCTCCGAAATGACGGGGGTTGGGCTGGGGGACTCTAATGTACCCCTAGACCAACCCCCAAGGGTCAGTTCGTCCGAAAACCCGGATTGTCTGCAAGGAAATTCATTTTTCCTGATAGCACGCAATGTGTCCGGGCGAGGTGGCTTAGGGGCCTATTTTCTCACTAACGAAGTCCGGTATAGGACTCCTAGGACTTGCTTTGTGTTTTTTGGTCCCAGAAGAAGGTACCCTGTGAGTTTGGTCGGAATCGGAGACAATTGATTTTCGACCGAAAATCGCAAAAACGCCAAGGCTATAGCCTTTGCATTTTTACGATTTTCGGCCGAAAATTAATATTCTCCGAAATTACGGGGGTTGTGCTGGGGACTCTAACGTACCCTAGACCAACCCCAAGGGTCAGTTCGTCCGAAAACCCGCTTTTCTGCGAGGAAATGCAGTTTTCCTGATAGCGCGCAATGTGTTCGGGCGAGGTGGCTGAGGGGCCTATTTTCTTACTTACGAAGTCCGGTATAGGAGTCCTCGTACTTGCTTTGTGTTCTTTGGTCCCAGAGGAAGGTCTTCTGTGAGTTTGGTCGAAATCGGAGACAATTGTTCTTCGACCGAAAATCGCAAAAACGCCAAGGCTATAGCCTTTGCATTCTTACGATTTTCGGCCGAAAATTAATATTCTCCGAAATGACGGGTGTTGTGCTGGGGGACTCTAACGTACCCCGAGACCAACCCCCAAGGGTCAGTTCGTCCGAAAACCCGGTTTGTCTGCGAGGAAATGCAGTTTTCCCGATAGCGCGCAATGTGTCTGTGCGAGGTGGCGTAGGGGCCTATTTTCTCACTAACGAAGTCCGGTATAGGACTCCTAGGACTTGCTTTGTGTTTTTTGGTCCCAGAAGAAGGTCCCTTGTTAGTTTGGTCGAATTCGGAGACAATTGTTCTCCGACCGAAAATCGCAAAAACGCCAAGGCTATAGCCTTTGCATTTTTACGATTTTCGGCCGAAAATTAATATTCTCCGAAATGACGGGGGTTGGGCTGGGGGACGCGAACGTACCCCTAGACTAACCCTCAAGGTTCACTTCGTCCGAAAACCCGGTTTGTCTGCAAGGAAATGCAGTTTTTCTGAAAGCGTGCAATGTGTTCGGGCGAGGTGGCTTAGGGGCCTATTTTCTCACTAACAAAGTCCAGTATAGGACTCCTAGGACTTGCTTTGTGTTTTTTGGTCCCAGAAGAAGGTACTCTGTTAGTTTGGTCGAAATCGGAGACAATTATTGTTCTTCCACCGAAAATCGTAAAAACGCCAAGACTATAGCCTTTGCATTTTTACGATTTTCGGACGAAAATTAATATTTTCCGAAATGACGGGGTTGTGCTGGAGGACTCTAACGTACCCCTAGACCAACCCGCAAGGGTCAGTTCACTTTCACGTGAGCGCTCACGCTGGCTTAACTTTACTCGCCTGGGTGGCTGGCGACGATCAGGGAGCGGGTAGGGGAAGGGAAGCCGCGGTGGTTGAACGTGCCGCGCCGCTGTCCAGCCCGAAGATCGATCCTCGCTACAGGAGCGCCCTCTGCTGGGTGTATCGATGCTAATCGAGGAGACAAACCAAACACGTCAGGCAAGGCAGGTCTGAAACTTTGTATTGTTTTGTCAGCGTGAAAGGACGGTCCTACTTGGATGTTCCTCATTTTCTTGAGATCTTAGAACTAATGGACAGTTTTGGGTGTGTAATTCTTTAACGGAATTGATATGAGCGAAATTTTATAATTTCTTTAGAACGGTAGATGGTGACAAACAGTGGCGTAGCCTAGTGCAAAGCTAAAACAAAGCGACATAACCTGATCGCGAAACCCTCTTTTAAGTACAAGGTTTCTGAGCTTTTATCGAATACATATTTGTCAATTGCACGCATATTGTTAGATTAAAATTATTTTAAAATATAGCTCTTTGAATGTAAACGAAATTTTTCCATGCAGCTTGCTGCTTTGTTGTGTACAATTTATGTTTGCAGCCTGATTTACTTTTTCTCTTTTGGTTTCCTTGTATAAAATATCTTTCAATATTGTGTGTCGTAATTTTTGATGTAAAGATTCTGTAATCCACTTTGTCCTGCTTGCGCACTTTTGTGTGAGAAGAATATGGTTAAGGATCCTGCAAAGTTTTCACTTTTCTTTTATTTTGTTTCTCTTTCAGATTCTACAGAAAGAGTATTTGAGGGAAAATCCACTTTCTACTCGAGCTCCCAAGTTAGTGTCTCACCTCCACCAGGATATGAATCTCGATGAATCCCTACCTTCTCTGGTAAGTTTACATTAGTATAGATAGCGTAAAATAATTGCATTAGTCTACTGTGTTTTCTTCTTCTCACACATGTCTTTATATATTTGTTGCTCTTGATTTTACAGTGTGAATACAAACGGAAAACCCAAATGCTTCTTCAATGGCAAAGGGGGTGTCGGATGTTTGCAGTGTCTGCTGTGATCATGCTGTTGATTTGAAGGTGAGCAATGTTCAGAGCTTACGCATTGATTTTGGAAATAAATTTGAGAAGCAAGACAAGACAAGTACTTTGATTTGCACCCACCATAAAGTAATATTTTGAGGCATCTTTGTTTGTAATTGGCTATTCCCTTAGCAAAGAGTGAAATGTCTAAGCTTGCTGCTGTTCCTCTGCTAACTGGAGCAAAGTTGTAATTGGGACAATAACTGCTTTTTTTTTCATTAAGAGTGGTGCATTTATTTTTCTGTACTTTTGCCTTTGGCTTTTCTGACAACTTCATCCTGATCTGTCTTTGACTTTGTCATGCTTATCATAACTGTTTTTTTTTTCTTCAGGTGTTACCCTTTGCTTCAGTCGTCCAATTATGTTTATATCCAAGCATTATAAAGTTTGTTGCATTACCTTCCAAGAACCCATGAAGTTTCTTCTGATCTTTACTCCAATGTTGTGATTGCAATGATGCTGTAGTAAATGGTGAGTAACACTTTAATTTGGGATCATCTTATCTTATCTTACCTATTTTGAAACCTTCCACACACTGATTTAATGCTGTCTTTGTCTGTTCTTCAGGATGCTGATTCGTTTGACGGGCCTTCACTACTGCAAGCCTTCTGATTCTTTCGGTCCTTTGGGTTAGGATTTTTTGAGCTGCTTGTGATCCCCACGGCACCTGGTATGTATTTCTCATTTCACTTAACTTCATTATATATTTTGTTTGAATGCTAGTACCCCTATAAGATTAAAGTTAACTTGGATGTTAATTTGCTAATGACATGGATTACCTTCTTTTGATTGCTGAATATATTTTGATTTCAAATTGAAATGCCATAGCAAGTAGTAAAATTTTGGCACGTTATCCCTTGTACTTGCCGTACTAAATAAAGGAAGGAATAGCTGTTTTATTTTTTCATTTTGTGTCTTTCTAAATAAATCAACCGAGTTGTGATCTTTTCTTGATCTGCTTCTGATACATATTTGTTTTTGCAGGTGACAAGACAAAGATGCACCAAATGTGAAGGCGTTGAAGACTCTTCAAATCAAGAAACCAACTCAAGACAGGATCCTCAGCATGAAAAAATGAACTTACTTTGAACTTGCTTTGTATTTGGAATTACTTGAAAACGATTTTTTGGTATTGGAGCATGTGTTATTTCATTTGAAGGAGAGAATTGTCACAGTGAAACGCGTTTTGTTCTTCTTCCAATAAAATTTGTATTTCTTTGTTGTTGCGCTTCCACTGCTACAAGTCCCAAGCTCAGCTGCTGCGCACATGAAGGCACAGCAGCTGAGCTTAGGACACGAAGCATCAGAGCAGCAACAACAAAACAATGTTTTTCCTCCTTGGTTGTCGACTTTGGCCTTCCTTCATCGAGCGACTCACTAGTGGAAACCAATGAACCACTCGACCGAGAAGACCAAAGTTGACAACCAAGAAGGGAAAAAACACGTCCTTGTCCTTCTCCTTATACAAATACTTGTCCTGGTACAAATACTTGCCTCTCTGAGAGAGAGAGAGAAAGGAGAAGAGGGGGGGGGAGATAGTGAGAGAAAGTGCCAAGTGCACACTAAACCCTTAGGCATTTTGTAGCGCATAAACATGCAGAATTTTAAGCAACCATAATTATGTACAATTTTTGTGCATAATTATGTACAAATTGTGCATAACTATGCACAAATTGTACATAGTTATGCATGAAATTGTGCAAACTCTTATGGTTGCTTAAAATTCTGCATGTTTATGCACAATAAATGCATAAGGATTTAATGTGTGCAAGAGAGAGGAGGGGAGCGGTGATAAATAGATAGAAAAGATACAAAGGGAGGGGGGATGAAACGGGTTGAACATAGCCCTACTAAATCTAACCTAACCTAACCTGAAGAAAAAGGAAGAAGAAAAAAGAAGAAGAAAAAGGAAGAAGAAAGAAGAAGAAAAAGGAAGAAGAACAAAAGAAGAAAAGACCAAAAGAAGAAGAAGAAGAAAAAGAAGAAAAAGAAGAAGAAGAAAAAAAAGAAGAAGAAAAAAGAAGAAGAAAAAAGAAGAAGAAAAAGAAGAAGAAAAAAGAAGAAGAAAAAAGAAGAAGAAGAAAAAAGAAGAAGAAAAAGAAGAAAAAAGAAGAAGAAAAAGAGAGGAAGAAAAAAAAAGAAGAAAAAAAGAAGAAGAAAAAAAGAAGAAGAAGAAGAAGAAGAAAAAAGAAGAAAAAGAGAAGAAGAAAAGAAGAAGAAGAAAAAAAGAAGAAGAAAAAGAAGAAGAAGAAAAAGAAGAAGAAGAAAAGAAGAAGAAGAAAAGAAGAAGAAAAGAAGAAGAAGAAGAAGAAGAAGAAAAAGAAGAAGAAAAGAAGAAGAAGAAGAAGAAGAAGAAGAAGAAGAAAAGAAGAAGAAGAAAAGAAGAAGAAGAAAAGAAGAAGAAGAAAAAGAAGAAGAAGAAAAGAAGAAGAAGAAAAGAAGAAAGAAGAAAAGAAGAAGAAGAAGAAAAGAAGAAGAAGAAGAAGAAGAAAAAAAGAAGAAAAAGAAGAAGAAGAAAAGAAGAAGAAGAAGAAGAAAGAAGAAGAAAAAGAAGAAGAAAAGAAGAAAAGAAGAAGAAAAAAGAAGAAGAAAAAAGGAGAAGAAAAAGAGAGAAGAGGAAAAAAGAAGAAAAGAAGAAGAAAAAACAAAGAAAAAGAAAAGAAAAAAGAAGCACTTCTTCTTTTCTTCTTCTTCTTCTCTTCTTCTTCTTTTTTCTTCTTCTTTTCTTCTTCTTCTTCTTCTTCTTCTTCTTCTTCTTCTTCTTCTTCTTCTTCTTCTTCTTCTTCTTCTTCTTTCTTCTTCTTTCTTCTTCTTCTTCTTTTTTTCTTCTTCCTTTTTTCTTCAGGTTAGGTTAGGTTAGATTTAGTAAGGGCTATGTTCAACCCGTTTCATCCCCCCCCTCCCCTTTGTATCTTTTCTATCTATCTATCACCGCTCCCCTCCTCTCTCTTGCACACATTAAATCCTTATGCATTTTATTGTGCATAAGCAACCATAAGAGTTTGCACAATTTCATGCATAACTATGTACAATTTGTGCATAGTTATGCACAATTTGTACATAATTATGCAAAAAAATTGTACATAATTATGGTTGCTTAAAATTCTGCATGTTTATGCACTACAAAATGCATAAGGGTTTAGTGTGCACTTGGCACTTTCTCTCACTATCTCCCCCCCCCCCCCCCCCCCCCTCTTCTCCTTTCTCTCTCTCTTTTAGAGAGGCAAGTATCTGTACCAGGACAAGTATTTGTATAAGGAGAAGGACAAGGACGTGTTTTTTCCCTTCTTGGTTGTCAACTTTGGTCTTCTCGGTCGAGTGGTTCATTGGTTTCCACTAGTGAGTCGCTCGATGAAGGAAGGCCAAAGTCGACAACCAAGGAGGAAAAACATTGTTTTGTTGTTGCTGCTCTGATGCTTCGTGTCCTAAGCTCAGCTGCTGTGCCTTCATGTGCGCAGCAGCTGAGCTTGGGACTTGTAGCAGTGGAAGCGCAACAACAAAGAAATACAAATTTTATTGGAAGAAGAACAAAACGCGTTTCACTGTGACAATTCTCTCCTTCAAATGAAATAACACATGCTCCAATACCAAAAAATCGTTTTCAAGTAATTCCAAATACAAAGCAAGTTCAAAGTAAGTTCATTTTTTCATGCTGAGGATCCTGTCTTGAGTTGGTTTCTTGATTTGAAGAGTCTTCAACGCCTTCACATTTGGTGCATCTTTGTCTTGTCACCTGCAAAAACAAATATGTATCAGAAGCAGATCAAGAAAAGAGTATCATTTCATCACAACTCGGTTGATTTATTTAGAAAGACACAAAATGAAAAAAATAAAACAGCTATTCCTTCCTTTATTTAGTACGGCAAGTACAAGGGATAACGTGCCAAAATTTTACTACTTGCTATGGCATTTCAATTTGAAATCAAAATATATTCAGCAATCAAAAGAAGGTAATCCATGTCATTAGCAAATTAACATCCAAGTTAACTTTAATCTTATAGGGGTACTAGCATTCAAACAAAATATATAATGAAGTTAAGTGAAATGAGAAATACATACCAGGTGCCGTGGGGATCACAAGCAGCTCAAAAAATCCTAACCCAAAGGACCGAAAGAATCAGAAGGCTTGCAGTAGTGAAGGCCCGTCAAACGAATCAGCATCCTGAAGAACAGACAAAGACAGCATTAAATCAGTGTGTGGAAGGTTTCAAAATAGGTAAGATAAGATAAGATGATCCCAAATTAAAGTGTTACTCACCATTTACTACAGCATCATTGCAATCACAACATTGGAGTAAAGATCAGAAGAAACTTCATGGGTTCTTGGAAGGTAATGCAACAAACTTTATAATGCTTGGATATAAACATAATTGGACGACTGAAGCAAAGGGTAACACCTGAAGAAAAAAACACAGTTATGATAAGCATGACAAAGTCAAAGACAGATCAGGATGAAGTTGTCAGAAAAGCCAAAGGCAAAAGTACAGAAAAATAAATGCACCACTCTTAATGAAAAAAAAAGCAGTTATTGTCCCAATTACAACTTTGCTCCAGTTAGCAGAGGAACAGCAGCAAGCTTAGACATTTCACTCTTTGCTAAGGAAATAGCCAATTACAAACAAAGATGCCTCAAAATATTACTTTATGGTGGGTGCAAATCAAAGAACTGTCTTGTCTTTCTTCTCAAATTTATTTCAAAAATCAATGCCTAAGCTCTGACTGAACATTGCTCACCTTATGAACAGCATGCTCACAGCAGACACTCCAAACAGCTGCACTGAACTGCGGTCTCGATCCGACTGTCCGAGGAGGTAAACACCCCACTTTGCCATTGAAGAAGCAATTGGGTTTCCACTTTGGATTCACACTGTAAAATCAAGAGCAACAAATATATAAAGACATATGTGAGAAGAAGAAAACACAGTAGACTAATGAAATTATTTTACGCTATCGATACTAATGTAAACTTACCAGAGTAGGTAGGGATTCATCGAGATTCATATCCTGGTGGAGATAAGACACTAACTTGGGAGCTCGAGTAGCAAGTGGATTATCCTTTACATACTCTTTCTGTAGAATCTGAAAGAGAAACAACATAAAAGAAAAGTAAACAGTATCATTCAATAACAACTCGGTTGATAAATTTAGAATGACAGAAAATAAAAAAATAAAACAGCTATTATCCAATCCCTATTCAATTTAGTTCGGCAGGTACAAGTGTAAAGTGCAAAAATGTTACTACTTGCTATGGCATTTCAATTTGAAATCAAAATCCATGCCATTAGCAAATTGACATCCAAGTTAACTTTAATCTTATAGGGGTACTAGCATTCAAACAAAATATATAATGAAGTTAAGTGAAATGAGAAATACATACCAGGTGCCGTGGGGATCACAAGCAGCTCAAAAAATCCTAACCCAAAGGACCGAAAGAATCAGAAGGCTTGCAGTAGTGAAGGCCCGTCAAACGAATCAGCATCCTGAAGAACAGACAAAGACAGCATTAAATCAGTGTGTGGAAGGTTTCAAAATAGGTAAGATAAGATAAGATGATCCCAAATTAAAGTGTTACTCACCATTTACTACAGCATCATTGCAATCACAACATTGGAGTAGAGATCAGAAGAAACTTCATGGGTTCTTGGAAAGTAATGCAACAAACTTTATAATGCTTGGATATAAACATAATTGGACGACTGAAGCAAAGGGTAACACCTGAAGAAAAAAACACAGTTATGATAAGCATGACAAAGTCAAAGACAGATCAGGATGAAGTTGTCAGAAAAGCCAAAGGCAAAAGTACAGAAAAATTAATGCACCACTCTTAGTGAAAAAAAAAAAGCAGTTATTGTCCCAATTACAACTTCGCTCCAGTTAGCAGAGGAACAGCAGCAAGCTTAGACATTTCACTCTTTGCTAAGGGAATAGCCAATTACAAACAAAGATGCCTCAAAATATTACTTTATGGTGGGTGCAAATCAAAGTACTTGTCTTGTCTTGCTTCTCAAATTTATTTCCAAAATCAATGCGTAAGCTCTGAACATTGCTCACCTTCAAATCAACAGCATGATCACAGCAGACACTGCAAACATCCGAAACCCCCTTTGCCATTGAAGAAGCATTTGGGTTTTCCGTTTGTATTCACACTGTAAAATCAAGAGCAACAAATATATAAAGACATGTGTGAGAAGAAGAAAACACAGTAGACTAATGCAATTATTTTACGCTATCGATACTAATGTAAACTTACCAGAGAAGGTAGGGATTCATCGAGATTCATATCCTGGTGGAGATAAGACACTAACTTGGGAGCTCGAGTAGCAAGTGGATTTACCCTCAAATACTCTTTCTGTAGAATCTGAAAGAGAAACAAAATAAAAGAAAAGTGAAAACTTTGCAGGATCCGTAACCATATTCATCTCTCACAAAAGTGCGCAAGCAGGACAAAGTGGATCATTGAATCTTTACATCAAAAATTACGACACACAATATTGAAAGATATTTTATACAAGGAAACCAAAAGAGAAAAAGTAAATCAGGCTGCAAACATAAATTGTACACAACAAAGCAGCAAGCTGCATGGAAAAATTTCGTTTACATTCAAAGAGCTATATTTTAAAATAATTTTAATCTAACAATATGCGTGCAATTGACAAATATGTATTCGATAAAAGCTCAGAAACCTTGTACTTAAAAGAGGGTTTCGCGATCAGGTTATGTCGCTTTGTTTTAGCTTTGCACTAGGCTACGCCACTGTTTGTCACCATCTACCGTTCTAAAGAAATTATAAAATTTCGCTCATATCAATTCCGTTAAAGAATTACACACCCAAAACTGTCCAGTAGTTCTAAGATCTCAAGAAAATAAGGAACATCCAAGAAGGACCGTCCTTTTACGCTGACAAAACAATACAAAGTTTCAGACCTGCCTTGCCTGGCCTGACGTGTTTGGTTTGTCTCCTCGATTAGCCTCGATACACCCAGCAGAGGGCGCTCCTGTAGCGAGGATCGATCTTCGGGCTGGACAGCGGCGCGGCACGTTCAACCACCGCGGCTTCCCTTCCCCTACCCGCTCCCTGATCGTCGCCAGCCACCCAGGCGAGTAAAGTTAAGCCAGCGTGAGCGCTCACGTGAAAGTGAACTGACCCTTGCAGGTTGGTCTAGGGGTACGTTAGAGTCCCCCAGCACAACCCCCGTCATTTCGGAGAATATTAATTTTCGGCCGAAAATCGTAAAAATGCAAAGGCTATAGCCTTGGCGTTTTGGCGATTTTCGGTCGAAAATCAATTGTCTCCGATTTCGACCAAACTCACAGGGGACCTTCTTCTGGGACCAAAAAACACAAAGCAAGTCCTAGGAGTCCTATACTGGACTTCGTTAGTGAGAAAATAGGCCACTAAGCCACCTCGCCCGAACACATTGCGCGCAATCGGGAAACCTGCATTTCCTCGCAGACAAACCGGGTTTTCGGACGTACTGACCCTTGGGGGTTGGTCTAGGGGTACGTTAAAGTTCCCCAGCACAACCACCGTCATTTCGGAGAATATTAATTTTCGGCCGAAAATCGTAAAAATGCAAAGGCTATAGCCTTGGCGTTTAGGCGATTTTCGGTCGAAAATCAATTGTCTCCGATTTCGACCAAACTCACAGGGGACCTTCTTCTGGGACCAAAAAACACAAAGCAAGTCCTAGGAGTCCTATACCGAACTTTGTTAGTGAGAAAATAGGCCCGTAAGCCACCTCGCTCGAACACATTGCACGCTTTCAGAAAAAACTGCATTTCCTCGCAGACAAACCGGGTTTTCGGACGTACTGACCCTTTGGGGTTGGTCTAGGGGTACGTTAGAGTCCCCCAGCACAACCCCCGTCATTTCGGAGAATATTAATTTTCGGCCGAAAATCGTAAAAATGCAAAGGCTATAGCCTTGGCGTTTTTGCGATTTTCGGTCGAAGAACAATTGTCTCCGATTTCGACCAAACTCACAGGGGACCTTCTTCTGGGACCAAAAAACACAAAGCAAGTCCTAGGAGTCCTAAACTGGACTTCGTTAGTGAGAAAATAGGCCACAAAGCAACCCTGCCCTGACACAGTGCGCTATCGGGAAAACTGCATTTCCTCGCAGACAAACCGGGTATTCGGACGAACTGACCCTTGGGGGTTGGTCTAGGGGTACGTTAGAGTCCCCCAGCACAACCCCCGTCATTTCGGAGAATATTAATTTTCGGCCGAAAATCGTAAAAATGCAAAGGCTATAGCCTTGGCGTTTTTGCGATTTTCGGTCGAAGAACAATTGTCTCCGATTTCGACCAAACTCACAGGGGACCTTCTTCTGGGACCAAAAAACACAAAGCAAGTCCTAGGAGTCCTATACTGGACTTCGTTAGTGAGAAAATAGGCCACTAAGCAACCTCGCCCGAACACATTGCACGCTTTCAGAAAAACGGCAGTTCCTTGCAGACAAACCGGGTATTCGGACGAACTGGCCCTTGGGGATTGGTCTAGGGGTACGTTAGAGTCCCCCAGCACAACCCCCGTCATTTCGGAGAATATTAATTTTCGGCCGAAAATCGTAAAAATGCAAAGGCTATAGCCTTGGCGTTTTTGCGATTTTCGGTCGAAGAACAATTGTCTCCGATTTCGACCAAACTCACAGGAAACCTCCTTCTGGGACCAAAAAACACAAAGCAAGTCCTAGGAGTCCTATACTGGACTTTCTTAGTGAGAAAATAGGCCCCTAAGCCACCTCGCCTGAACACATTGCACGCTTTCAGAAAAACTGCATTTCTTTGCATACAAACCGGGTTTTCGGACGAACTGACCATTGGGAGTTAGTCTAGGGGTACGTTCGCGTCCCCCAGCCCAACCCCCGTCATTTCGGAGAATATTAATTTTAGGCCGAAAATCGTAAAAATGCAAAGGCTATAGCCTTGGCGTTTTGGCGATTTTCGGTCGAAGAACAATTGTCTCCGATTTCGACCAAACTCACAGGGGACCTTCTTCTGGGACCAAAAAACACAAAGCAAGTCCTAGGAGTCCTATACTGGACTTCGTTAGTGAGAAAATAGGCCCCTAAGCCACCTCGCCCGAACACATTGCACGCTTTCAGAAAAACTGCATTTCCTTGCAGACAAACCGGGTTTTCGGACGAACTGACCCTTGGGGGTTAGTCTAGGGGTACGTTTGCGTCCCCCAGCCCAACCCCCGTCATTTCGGAGAATATTAATTTTCGGCCGAAAATCGTAAAAATGCAAAGGCTATAGCCTTGGCGTTTTTGCGATTTTCGGTCGAAGAACAATTGTCTCCGATTTCGACCAAACTAACAAGGGACCTTCTTCTGGGACCAAAAAACACAATGCAAGTCCTGGGAGTCCTATACTGGACTTCGTTAGTGAGAAAATAGTTCCCTAAGCCACCTCGCCCGAACACATTGCACGGTTTCAGAAAAACTGCATTTCCTTGCAGACAAACCGGGTTTTCGGACGAACTGACCCTTGAGGGTTGGTCTAGGGGTACATTAGAGTCCCCCAGCACAACCCCTGTCATTTCGGAGAATATTAATTTTCGGCCGGAAATCGTAAAAATGCAAAGGCTATAGCCTTGGCGTTTTTGCGATTTTCGGTCGAAGAACAATTGTCTCCGATTTCGACCAAACTAACAAGGGACCTTCTTCTGGGACAAAAAACACAATGCAAGTCCTAGGAGTCCTATACCGAACTTCGTTAGTGAGAAAATAGGCCACTAAGCCACCTCGCCCGAACACATTGCACGCTTTCAGAAAAACTGCATTTCCTTGCAGACAAACCGGGTTTTCGGACGAACTGACCCTTGGGGGTTAGTCTAGGGGTACGTTCGCGTCCCCCAGCCCAACCCCCGTCATTTCGGAGAATATTAATGTTCGGCCGAAAATCGTAAAAATGCAAAGGCTATAGCCTTGGCGTTTTTGCGATTTTCGGTCGAAGAACAATTGCCTCCGATTTCGACCAAACTAACAAGGGACCTTCTTCTGGGACCAAAAAACACAATGCAAGTCCTGGGAGTCCTATACTGGACTTCGTTAGTGAGAAAATAGGCCCATAAGCCACCTCGCCCGAACACATTGCACGGTTTCAGAAAAACTGCATTTCCTTGCAGACAAACCGGGTTTTCGGACAAACTGTCCCTTGGGGGTTAGTCTAGGGGTACGTTCGCGTCCCCCAGCCCAACCCCCGTCATTTCGGAGAATATTAATTTTCGGCCGAAAATCGTAAAAATGCAAAGGCTATAGCCTTGGCGTTTTTGCGATTTTCGGTCGAAGAACAATTGTCTCCGATTTCGACCAAACTCACAGGGTACCTTCTGCTGGGACCAAAAAACACAAAGCAAGTCCTAGGAGTCCTATACTGGACTTCGTTAGTGAGAAAATAGGCAACTAAGCAACCTCGCCCGGACACATTGCACGCTATCAGAAAAACGGCAGTTCCTTGCAGACAAACCGGGTTTCCGGACGAACTGACCCTTGGGGTTGGTCTAGGGGTACATTAAAGTCCCCCAGCACAACCCCCGTCATTTCGAAAAATATTAATTTTCGGCCGAAAATCGTAAAAATGCAAAGGCTATAGCCTTGGCGTTTTGGTGTTTTTTGGTCGAAGAACAATTGTCTCCGATTTCGACCAAACTCACAGGGTACCTTCTTCTGGGACCAAAAAACACAAAGCAAGTCCTAGGAGTCCTATACCGGACTTCGTTAATCAGAAAATAGGCCCCTAAGCCACCTCGCACGGACACTAGAGATGAGCGAACAGGCCAGTTCGAATTTGAACGAACTCGAACAAAATTGGTCTAAAATTCTTCGAACGAACACGAACACGAACAACCATTATTTTCTTCGAACGAACCGAACTGAACAAACTACTGTTCATATTCGAACGAACACGAACAATTAATATCTTTTTACCTATTCTGTCTAAAATGTAGCTTTCCGTCACATTTTTCAATTTACCTTTGGTATATTAGTAATTAGCATTCACTGGTAAGACAAATGTTTAGTTCTATACACCACTTGATGCATAGCTCCTAATGTATAATACTTAAACACATGCACAGTTCTCACTTCTCACCGGCATTTTCGAAAATTTAGAGAGGGATTGACCAGGTCGGTTTTGTTCGGCGACGAAAATTTGTTCGATCAGTCCACGAACATTTCGGATCCGAACACCTTGCGTTCGTGTTCGAACGAACACGAACAGTTCGCTGTTCGTTCGAGTTCGTTCGACTGCGAACATGTTCGCTCATCTCTAACGGACACGTTGCGCGCTATCGGGAAAACTGCATTTCCTCGCAGACAAACCGGGTTTTCGGACGAACTGACCCTGGGGGGTTGGTCTAGGGGTACGTTAGAGTCCCCCAGCACAACCCCCGTCATTTCGGAGAATATTAATTTTCGGCCAAAAATCGTAAAAATGCAAAGGCTATAGCCTTGGCGTTTTGGTGTTTTTTGGTCGAAGAACAATTGTCTCCGATTTCGACCAAACTCACACGGGACCTTCTTCTGGGACCAAAAACCACAAAGCAAGTCCAAGGAGTCCTATACCGGACTTCGTTAGTGAGAAAATAGGCCCCATAAGCCACCTCGCCCGAACACATTGCGCGCTCTCAGGAAAACTGCATTTCCTCGCAGAAAAACCGGGTTTTCGGACGAACTGACCCTTGGGGGTTGGTCTAGGGGTACGTTAGAGTCCCCCAGCACAACCCCCGTCATTTCGGAGAATATTAATTTTCAGCCGAAAATCGTAAAAATGAAAAGGCTATAGCCTTGGCGTTTTTGCGATTTTCGGTCGAAAATCAATTGTCTCCGATTTCGACCAAACTCACAGGGTACCTTATTCTGGGACCAAAAAACACAAAGCAAGTCCTAGGAGTCCTATATCGGACTTCGTAAGTGAGAAAATAGGCCCCTAAGCCACCTCGCCTGGACACATTGCGCGCTATCGGGAAAACTACATTTCTTCGCAGAAAAACCAGGTTTTCGGACGAACTGACCCTTGGGGGTTGGTCTAGGGGTACGTTTGAGTCCCCCAGCACAACCCCCGTCATTTCGGAGAATATTAATTTTCGGCGAAAAATCGTAAAAATGCAAAGGCTATAGCCTTGGCGTTTTTGCGATTTTCGGTCGAAGAACAATTGTCTCCGATTTCGACCAAACTCACAGGGGACCTTCTTCTGGGACCAAAAAACACAAAGCAAGTCCTAGGAGTCCTATACTGGACTTCGTTAGTGAGAAAATAGGCCACTAAGCAACCTCGCCCGGCCACATTGCGCGCTATCGGGAAAACTGCATTTCCTCGCAGACAAACCGGGTTTTCGGACGAACTGACCCTGGGGGGTTGGTCTAGGGGTACGTTAGAGTCCCCCAGCACAACCCCCGTCATTTCGGAGAATATTAATTTTCGGCCAAAAATCGTAAAAATGCAAAGGCTATAGCCTTGGCGTTTTTGCGATTTTCGGTCGAAAATCAATTGTCTCCGATTTCGACCAAACTCACAGGGTACCTTATTCTGGGACCAAAAAACACAAAGCAAGTCCTAGGAGTCCTATATCGGACTTCGTAAGTGGGAAAATAGGCCCCTAAGCCACCTCGCCTGGACACATTGCGCGCTATCGGGAAAACTACATTTCTTCGCAGAAAAACCAGGTTTTCGGACGAACTGACCCTTGGGGGTTGGTCTAGGGGTACGTTTGAGTCCCCCAGCACAACCCCCGTCATTTCGGAGAATATTAATTTTCGGCCAAAAATCGTAAAAATGCAAAGGCTATAGCCTTGGCGTTTTTGCGATTTTCGGTCGAAGAACAATTGTCTCCGATTTCGACCAAACTCACAGGGGACCTTGCTATGGCATTTCAATTTGAAATCAAAAGCCATGCCATTAGCAAATTGACATCCAAGTTAACTTTTATCTTATAGGGGTACTAGCATTCAAACAAAATATATAATGCAGTTAAGTAAAATGAGAAATACATACCAGGTGCTGTGGCGATCACAAGCAGCTTAAAAAATCCTAACCAAAAGGACCGAAAGAATCAGAAGGCTTGCAGTAGTAAAGGCCCGTCAAACGAATCAGCATCCTGAAGAACAGACAAAGACAGCATTAAATCAGTGTGTGGAAGGTTTCAAAATAGGTAAGATAAGATAAGATGATCCCAAATTAAAGTGTTACTCACCATTTACTACAGCATCATTGCAATCACAACATTGGAGTAGAGATCAGAAGAAACTTCATGGGTTTTTGGAAAGTAATGCAACAAACTTTATAATGCTTGGATATAAACATAATTGGAGAACTGAAGCAAAGGGTAACACCTGAAGAAAAAAACAGTTATGATTAGCATGACAAAGTCAAAGACAGATCAGGATAAAGTTGTCAGAAAAGCCAAAGGCAAAGGACAGAAAAATAAATGCACCACTCTTTATGAAAAAAAAAAGCAGTTATTGTCCCAATTACAACTTTGCTCCAGTTACCAGAGGAACAGCAGCAAGCTTAGACATTTCACTCTTTGCTAAGGGAATAGCCAATTACAAACAAAGATGCCTCAAAATATTACTTTATGGTGGGTGCAAATCAAAATACTTGTCTTGTCGTGCTTCTCAAATTTATTTCCAAAATCAATGCGTAAGCTCTGAACATTGCTCACCTCCAAATCAACAGCATAATCACAGCAGACACTGCAAACATCCGACGGTCCGAGGAGATAAACACCCCATTCGCCATTCAAGAAGCATTTGGGTTTCCCGTTTGAATTCACACTGTAAAATCAAGAGCAACAAATATATAAAGACATGTGTGAGAAGAAGAAAACACAGTAGACTAATGAAATTATTTTACGCTATCTTTACTAATGTAAACTTACCAGAGAAGGTAGGGATTCATCGAGATTCATATCCTGGTGGAGATAAGACACTAACTTGGGAGCTCGAGTAGCAAGTGGATTTTCCCTCAAATACTCTTTCTGTAGAATCTGAAAGAGAAACAAAATAAAAGAAAAGTGAAAACTTTGCAGCATCCGTAACCATATTCTTCTCTCACAAAAGTGCGCAAAAAAACTAGCAAGCAGGACAAAGTGGATCATAGAATCTTTACATCAAAAATTACGACACACAATATTGAAAGATATTTTATACAAGGAAACCAAAAGAGAAAAAGTAAATCAGGCTGCAAACATAAATTGTACACAACAAAGCAGCAAGCTGCATGGAAAAATTTCGTTTACATTCAAAGAGCTATATTTTAAATTAATTTTCATCTTACAATATGCGTGCAATTAACAAATATGTATTCGATAAAAGCTCAGAAACCTTGTACTTAAAAGAGGGTTTCGCGATCAGGTTATGTCACTTTGTTTTAGCTTTGCACTAGGCTACGCCACTGTTTGTCACCATCTACCGTTCTAAAGAGATTATAAAATTTCGCTCATATCTTAAATTCGTTAAAGAATTACACACCCAAAACTGTATAGCAGTTCTAAGATCTCAAGAAAGCTGATAAAACAATACAAAGTTTCAGACCTGCCTGACGTGTTTGGTTAGTCTCCTCGATCAGCCTCGATACACCCAGCAGAGGGCGCTCCTGTAGCGAGGATCGATCTTCGGGCTGGACAGCGGCGCGGCACGTTCAACCGCCGCGGCTTCCCTTCCCCTACCCGCTCCCTGATCGTCGCCAGCCACTCAGGCGAGTAAAGTTAGGCCAGCGTGAGCGCTCACGTGAAAGTGAGCGTGAGCGTGAGCGCACGGCGCCCTCGCACCCAAACTCCCGAAAATATACAAACCCATACAATTTTGAAAATGGGGGAGCGCGAGGATTTCAATTCCCCCAACACAACCCCCGTCATTTTGGAGCAAATTTACTTTTCAACTGAAAATCGTAAAATTGCAAAGGCTCCGTCATTTTGGAGCAAATTTTTTTTTCAACTGAAAATCGTTAAATTGCAAAGTCTATAGCCTTTGTGTTTTTGCGATTTTCGGCCGAGAAAAACTTGTCTCCGATTTCAACTAAACTCACAGGGGACACTCTTCTGGGTCCAAAAAACACAAAGCAAGTCTCACTTCACGTGTGCGCTCACGCTGGCTTAACTACGCCCCTGTAGCTCTGTAGCGTAAGATGTGTGACCTAATGTAAGTAAAGAACGAGTTGATGCCGTCTTGGTACTGCGTCCAATCAATCCTCACCCTCGGGGGTTAGTCAGGGGGTACAGTAGAGTACCCCTGCACAGCATCATTTTGGACCAAAAATCACAAAAGTAAGGCTTGTGTGTACTTATGGTTTGGGCTTTGGGTCTGACACTTGTTAACCAGGGCTATAGTGACGGTTTGTCGATATAGCGTTACCATTTAGTGCAACTCTGTCTTGTCACCTGCAAAAAAAAAAAAAAAAATATGTCTTAGAGGCAGCTCAAGAGAAGAGTATCATTTCATCACAACTCGGTTGATTGATTTAGAAAGACACACAATGAAAAAATATGTATTCTCCAATCCCTCTTTTATTTAATATGCCTGGTACAAGTGAAAACGTGCCAAAATTTTACATTTTGCTATGGCGGAACGGTGAAGGGGGGGTGAACTCATGCCAGTAAAAGGGAGAGGAATAGTAGTATGAGAATTGGAGATTATGATATCACACACCATAATGTATACTTGGCAGGGCGCCAGTACAGTAGTGGTAGGATAGCAGCAGCAAGCAACATCTCTGAAAGGGGAGCAGCAGCGCCGGGAAGGCAGGCAACTCACCCAACCCATTCAATTTCACTGCCACATTTTATGGCCAGGTGACTGCCTTTACTCAATATAAAATGTTCTGGAAGGGTTTCCACCAACCATCACAATTAAGAACTTCACTTTTGTTTAATTAGTTTGGCTCTAATACATTTGATAACAAGTTGAGTATTATCTTAACATGAAGACTATATTTTGGAGTGCTGTAGACTGATAATCTGTTCTTGCTTCTGTTTAAGGCATAAGCAAAGTTCAGTTATAAGCAGCATCCTATAAATGCAATTATTTGCAATTATGCAATTATTTGTTGCTACTTTTTTACTCCAATGGTTTTTATGATTCAATTAGTTAATATTAAATGTATCACAATGACTTTTGACATGTCTAAGATAATATTTACATATAGACACTCTACCTTGTAGTTTGTTTTGGCAACTACATATGGATGGCATTTTAATGACTACACTAACACTGTTATAAAACATTAATGGAAGACAACGCAAGGAAAAAAAATAATAGGTTCAATTAAAATTTGAAGCCTAAATAAAGATACAATACCTATGCATAACCATTACTTGCAATATTGATGAGCCATTGTTTACATGATTCAACAAAACCTTCCACTATCCTACTTCTAGCCCAGGTAGCAAAATTGCATCCTGACTGCATTAAATGTCCCATCTAAAATGCGCATTTAAGGCGCGTTTATGCTCTTCATGTGCATTTTATGTGCATTTTACATGGGACATATATTGCAGTCAGGGCACAGTTTTGCTAGTTTTGCTACCTGGAGGAGATTAAAACCTTCATCAACACAAAAAGAAAATCTTCCATTTTTTTTCTAGCAATTATGATAAATTACAGAACTTGAATAATTGTATAAATTTTACCAGCAGACCATTTTTTAGATATTTTTGTCAGCTAACTGAATTAAATGAGATAATTCTTCTAGCCAAATCAAAATTTAACTAAAAGATTAAAAAAAACTTAAGTAACAAAATTACAACTAAATATGAAGCCTTACTGAAAGTAGAATGGCAATTCTTTTCCATACCTACACTCTAGAGTGAAATTCAAACAAACTTTTAAGACAGCACATTTGAGTAATTTTAAAGATAAGATAAAATAATTGTAGACAAATAAAATTAAAATTACATGTTTCATTGGTTTTAACACTATAATATTGAGTCATGTCTTACTAAAACTATAACACTTTTTAGATAACAAGTTTCATACAATTTCAATATACTGTATTTGGCAGCCTGTATGATTGACTTTTAAAAATCAAGTATCGTCAATAACAAGTTTATTTTAGAATATTGAAAAAAACTAACTGTCAACTTTCTGTCTGTTACATTCTTAACATCAAGTATCTTTCCTCCAGTCCAAGAATGATAACCTGTTTGAAGGTTTGCTGGCAGTGAACCCTTGTTGAATTTTTGAAGTTAAGAGTAGCAATACCCTGATTGGGTTTCTGGACTGTCACTGCCTACCAGGCTCTCTTGAACCAATATACTACCGCTAGCTAGCACCATGAGGTGGAACACCAATAACCACCAGGTTACCATCTCGCAGGGGTACAAGCAGGTGAGTATTGTTGGCTGTTGCGATGATGGTCTGGACAGGAACGTGAAGTGGCACGTCATAGATAGGCCGCAGACTGCAAAAGATCCATTATGTCAGGTTCAAATTAAAACTCATGACCCAAATGCAAAGATCATGTCATAAAAGAAATAAATTCCACCTTGAAGATTGCTAAACTTTATTGGCTATCCCCCTTCTTAAGTTTGGGCTCTGTTGCTCGGGCGGCTCAAAAGTTATGGGAGAGCTTTGTCTTTGGCTTTGGAAAACTTTGCATTTAGAACTTTTAATCCTGGCCCACTCCTTTGATTGAATATGTGTTCACAAAAAAGATTTTTAGTTTTGAGTTACTCTAGAGCGTACTCTAAGGCAATAGCACATCTCATAGTTTGTACCTGAGATATTGCCATTTATGTTTCATAATGTTTCCAATCAAAGCCTTGACAATTTTCTGTACAAGTTTTTCTTTTTTTTGGAAACAAGACAGTAACATTTAAGTGGGGTTAATATGCTGTTGTTACGTTGTGGAAAAATAGTTCTCTTTTGACCTAAGATAGTAATGCAATGACAGGCAAATACAAGAAGTTCAAAACCACTTACCCGTACAACCGACTGATGGTCA
This sequence comes from Frankliniella intonsa, assembly GCA_033675135.1. Taxonomy (NCBI): domain Eukaryota; kingdom Metazoa; phylum Arthropoda; class Insecta; order Thysanoptera; family Thripidae; genus Frankliniella; species Frankliniella intonsa. Next base: position 18,771,752 of record CM066253.1, read on the forward strand.
GGTCCCCAGCGTCATCCACCACTACCACATTCTCACCAACAGTGACGAGGCCAGTGACACGTCCCGATACATATTTACTTCCAAGGTGTGCACCGTTCACGCTGTACACATGGATGGAGTTGCTCGCCTAAAACAAGAGTAAAGACGTGAGATTTGTTGGGGGGGGGGGGGGGGGAGGCAGTCAACACCTGTTAGCAGTCAACACAGCAGGGCGTTTTTAACCCACATAATAAAGCATTCCGGTAAAGCTGAAAAGAAGAAGAATATGGGGAACTAGAAAACGGATATCACAATGCTACAGCATGGTGACTTCCGTGTTCTTGTTCCCCACATTCTTCTGCATTTCAGCTTTACCGGAATGGTATATTTAACAGGTGGGTGACCATATGCCATGTTAGAGACAGATCAAAATAAAAATTCAGTCACAATTCTCAAAAGACCGATGTAGGATATAGAGCAGCACATAATTTAATACATCATATTTTTTCCTAAATGTTCCCATGAACTCTCCGTTTCATCCTCCCCTTTTTTCCCACACTAAGATCGAGATTGTATGTTGATGATATGTCATAAGTTCACCTTGTCGTTGGCGGTGAAGGCGATGTGGCCCAGGTGCGAGAGCGCGAGGTAGCCCACCTCGGGGCGTGGGTCGACGCAGCCCACCGGGTACAGAGTGCGTAGGAACTGGCCATCCCGGATGGTGTGCACGTTGACGGTGCCGTCCTATCAGAAGAGAGGTTGTTGTCAGTCAGACACAAACACGTCCAGGACAGCACACCGCAGAAGCCCCAGCCAGGCCGTGGCTCCGGCCAGGACCAGCCCGCGACGACCTTACGCCTTACGCACCGAGGAGCCCGAGACCACCATGTCCAGCTCCGTCATGATGGCGACGCAGGTGACGGCGGCGTCGTGGCCGTACAGAGTCTGGACGGGCTTGGGTGCGGCCGGGTTGGAGGAGCCGCCCCCCGCGCCGCCCGCAGCGCCGCCCGTCACGACGCCCAGGGCGCCGAGGCCGCCGCCGCCGGGGCCGGCGTCGGGGGAGGTGCCGCCGCCCGCCAGGTCCCAGACGACGCAGGTCGTGTCGCGGGAGCCCGTGACCAGGAACCAGCCGCAGCGGTCCAGCGCCACGCACGTCACCAGATCTGTCGTGGGAAGAGAAGAGCGCTGCGTTATTGGGGTGAGACGGTTCGGCCCCAGCCGCTACGTCAGCCGGCCGGCCGGCCGGACCCGAAGCGCCGCGCCGCAGGCCTACCGAGGGGCTATTGACATTTGTAATACGCTGTACACGTGACCTGGCTATTACACGTATTGTAATATTGAAAAATAAACTAGGAGTACGTGCGGCAGGCACGAAGTTGCTGAGCGAAGTGAGTGTTAAAACAAAAGGACGGTTTCAACCCTTCCGCCGTGTAGAGAGGCAACCTACATGATGCCCGTCAGCATGAAGTAATTGAGGATTTAAGGGGGGGGGGGGAGGAGGAGGAGAAGGGTAGGAGAGGTGGTGGAGGGACAACAGGCCAGAGGCGCAGTGGCCTCCAAAACGTGGTTATCCTGCGTGGGGACCTAGAGCACACTTTCAGAACCTCCCTCCTCCTCCCCCCCTACCACCACCTCCTCCCCTTTTCACCTCCCACCCGGAGTAAGATAAGTGCCAATAAGTATCATTCACATGATGAATATAAGAATGCAACTGCATGATATGCTGTCCGCCCCCCTCTCCTCTTCCTATCCTACTGAAACAAGTTTGTCTTCACACCAAGTTACTAGTATCAATGGTAAGCCAAGCATTGGGTCACTCATTTAAAAAGATATAGTAAAGAATGTTGTTAAAGAGGCCACTAACTTTAAATGCAATTAAGACATTCACAATGACTCACGACCTTTAAATGATGAGGCGAATCTATTTTGAAATAATTTATAGCTAAATAGAATTGAAACACTCGAAAACCTCTGTAGCATTTTAATGATTATATGACTTTGTTTTGATAGTATTTCAGTGTTTTAGAAACACCGATTTAGTGTAAACACTCTCAGCATAATTGTTATATTACAAGTACCGTTTCTCACCTAAATCCAATCTGCAGTATCGCCCCTTGTGTTTGTGGGAGTCAAATTTCTTTAAACTAATCATTTTTTAGAAACGAATTTACTCTGTATCATTACTTTTATAGAGCAGCTTTCCTCTCATTCAAATTCATAGCCAAAACGGATCAAGCAATATGTTTGGTTTATTACATAAGATAACTTGATCAGAAATCGTATCACTGGGAAGAACAGCAAAGGTTCGGAAGAAAATCCTACTAAATTGATCTGAATAATACCCATACTATTTACTTTTGCTAGTTGGGTTTGAAGGTTATAAGATTTTATTACTTTCACCACACTTTGATGTGTCTTCTTTAGTAGAATGAGACTCCAAATGTTTCTATTTAATGTTAATAAATTAATTACCTTTTTTTATAACAAATGTCTCTTATCTCATGTCTAAAAGGAGCACAGTTCTACTACAGCATCAATACCGTATTGGCTGGTAATTTGTGGCGGCTCAATAAGAAATCACGACACTTGGGTATCAAGCAAAGGTTTAAAACAAAATTTAATTAAATATAAGTAAATAAGTAAATAATATCACAGCTAGTAACTCTCACTTGTCAGATCAAGGTGTTATGTGATTTTAATACTCAGACCAAAGTCTCCTGTCTCCCGGACAGAACTGTGTGTACTCTATTGTAAACAACATTGTTTATGTTGTTAGGTTATGTCACTCACCCAAATAATAAGTTCGGATTCGGAAGTAGGTTGAAGCGATCCTGGCTGTCATTTCAGCAATCCGTAACGTTCATTTCACAAATCCAGTAAAATCAGAGATGTTTTCGATAAGAACTTGAGGCACTTACCCTCCCCAACTTCTACAAAATGACGACACTTGGAACTTCGTGAGAGGACTACCACCACTCTAAAAACTATTTCAGACAGCATATTTCGTCGAACTGACACTTAAATTTCTAATTTTGATCTTTTGTAAACAATCGAGGTGGACACCGGGCTTGGCTGGGCTAGGGGCGGAATACCCTACTGTCCACGTAGTACCGGTCTGATAACGGGTGATACCGTGTAATACGCAGTACTCTGTACAAGTTTTCTTATAGTGAATCCCCCGTTGAGGCCTCCACACATCGCTCACCGAAATGGCGCACCACGGAGAACAACGGCTTCGCCCTGGAGATGCTCCAGCCCCGCAGGCTGCAGTCCCAGTGGCCGCCGCTCAGCAGCACCTTGCCGTCGTGACTGACGCAGAAGAGGTGGGAGCTCGCGGGCACCGCGGGGTGCGGGGGCGCGGGCAGCTTCTTCCGCAGCCTGAAATAAATCATCAGTTGTCTCTACGTCAGGGGAAACAAGGATCACGGCCCAAACCGCCCAAACCTCGACGCAGCTGACTAATTCAGAAGAGCGCTCATCTCACTCTATCTCTCTCGCACCTATACGGCGCGCCTCATGAGTGCGAGAGAGACAGAGCGAGGAGAGCGCTCTTCTGAATCAGTCGGCAGGACAGGAACTGGTCCCAAAACGCACTTTGGGTTGCTGGTGGAAGGGTCCACCTCGAAGGAGAAGCCTCTGGGCGCGTGGCGGTCGCGGTCAGCGGGGAGCCACTGGTGCACGCCCACCACCCCGGACCTGGTGACGGTCACCACCACGTCCGGGAGCGCGGCGGCCAGGAAGGACCGCGGGGGCGACCGTGGCGGGGACACGAAGGCCACGGCATCACGGTCGGAGGTGAGCTGCAGGAGGACAGAAACAGGATGAGTGCCTGCAGCAGGCCTGCAGCAGGCCTGCAGCCTGCAGGACCGGGATAGGCAACCCTGCCACACAGGCTCGTGCGACCGGCTTCTCCACCCACACGCGCTGCCGCCTCTGAGGTAGGCATCCCATTCAACTCCAGCTGACCGAGGCGAGGGGGAGGGGCTGGGCTGCGCGCACCTCCTCTCCCCTCTCACACACGTGCGGCGGGAGTAGAATGTCTTGCCTACCTTGTAGGCGTTGCTGAGGGCCGGACAAGAGCCACAATGACTGTAAGCTTTCCTCTACACTATAATTTAGGGGTGTACTCTGAGAGTGCGCTTTAGGCGTATGCTACAGAAAACAGAGCGCCCTAAGGCTTGGGTACGCCTAGGTGTATTAATCTGGCACATCTTGATCATGGCATGAATAGCATAGCGTACCCACAGCACAGCCTAGAGGTGTCTGCATGGAACGTGCCTTGTGTGGCGTCTTTGTCGACTTTGATAAGACAGCCTACATTCTGTTCGACTACCCTAAAAGAGCCTGTGCTGTGGGGTTGCTGTGCCATGTAGGATGCAATGATAAAGACGTGTCAGAGCAATACGTCTGGCCGTGCTCTGAAAGTATGCCTTAAGGCACTCTGTCTTCGGTGCATACACTCTAAATGACTACGGACATTTTTGTAACTAGCTCTGAACGTTTTTGTACGTCACTAACCTAGATACAATCTTGACCTCTTAATGGTCTGCCGTTCATTACGATTTATCTAAAATTCTAACTGTACTGACACATAATATTGTATCTTATTTAGTGACGTACAAAAACGTTCAGAGCTAGTTACAAAAATGTCCATTGTCATTTAGAGTGTACGCCTTTGGCGTACTCTCGGAGTACACCCCTAAATTAAAGTGTACTCAGTTCGCCGCGCCTCGCCGCGCCACTCCTCTCCCTCCCACCTCCATGATAGTGAAGGGCCGGATCTTGTCGAGGTGCTGGGTGAGGTCCGGGCGGAGCTGGCGGGACGCGGCCTCGGCCAGGGACAGGCGCTGGGGGTGCGGCTCCCGCAGCAGCTGGCACGGCGTCTGCCCGAAGTTGTTGATCATGCCCTCCATGGCCTCGCGCTCCACGGCACTCTTCAGAGCGTCCAGGTCGACGGCACCCTCATAGCTTCAAAGAAATTAGCAGATTTTTAACCACATTATGGTCTAACAAAACGTTCTCTAAAGTAACTTTCACATTGTCTTGTCAATTTTGTGACACTTCCTACGTTAAAACAGTGAAATAAAGCTACTGTGTATTTGAAAAAATACAAGAAACGCTTACAAAAAAAGAAGTAAATGTTAGCCACTGACCTATACTGGTCAATGTAACTTGCGTTCCGTTTAGAAGATGGTTTAAAAGTTAATTACGTAAAATATTTCGATAAACATTTGCCACGTTAAATTAATTGAAAAACCGCTATGTCGAAGGAGCTTCAATGTCACATACTCGTTACTCTGTGTAATTTTCAATGTATAATGGTCCAACACTGTGTAATTTTCAATGTATACTTGTCCAAGATATGTTTCGGTTCCACGGTCATCCTCACCTGCAGTAATAGAATACATTCAAGGCTTCCACGGCCTTTGGTCCCTTTTGTTTGTAGCCAAATATCAGGTCTATCCACTCGTGCAGATGGGCTGAGACATACTCGCATTCCTGTGGATTAAAATACAACAAGTCATTTTCCACCTGCTGACCCTGACCCCTGCTGGGGGCTTGACGCTGACCTGACCCGCTACAAGCGCACTCACTCTGTACTTACCAGTGCCCTGCGGTGCTTGAAGATGAAGTCCTCCGGGCTGCTGGCCCACGGCGGCAGCGCCACGTCTGTGACGCGCTCCTTGGTGCCCTGCAGGAGGCCCAGGTCAAAGCCATTGAGATTCTTGAGAAACTCGGGAAAGTAAAAGAACTCGGGGGTGAGCTCCTTGACGTCGTTGGGGTTGTCCATGAGCAGCTTCCACGTCTGCGGGATCGAGTGGAACTGGCGGTCGGCCACGTCGAAGCGGCCGCTCTGCAGCTCGACGTGCAGCGAGGTGAAGGGCTCGAGCCGCACCAGGTAGTGCAGCACGCCCGCGCTGTTGGAGTAGTGCGTCCCGTAGTGGAACTTGGCGATCACCCCGGAGGGGTCCTCAAAGTTGTCGTACTTGGCCTTCACCTCGGCCACGTTCTTCGGGTTCACGACGCCGATGGGCTTGGAGAGGTCACGGAAGGTGGACGGATTCTCCAGGTCCAGGTGTTTGGACGTGTAGTCAGCGATGATCCAGGGGAAGACTGGGTACTGCGACAGGTCGTTGTACGACCTCCCGGCGATCGTGTTGAGCTGGAAGGTCAAGTAGTTATAGACTGACTGCTGAGAGCGGGACATGAGGGTGCATGGCAGATAAGAATACGAACCTGCATAAGGTAATCAAAGTTGGACATTTCCCGATTGACCCACTTCTGAGTCAGACCAGACGCTCGCAACATCTCAGCCGGCGATCTACTGCTCGAGAGGATTAGGTTAGGAGGCCTTAAGCCCAATATCCGTGAATACACCTTGTTACGCGTCTGTTAGAAGTACAGAGATGAGAAAAATTATATCTTGTTATAAATAGTCGCATAAAAAATAATTTGATATAATAGTCGCATAAAAAATAATTTGTTATAATAGTCTCTAATTGATTTTTACCTTGGGCGTAAAATTGACAAAATAATTAGTCTGGTCCATTAAGAAAAATTCCAACGCACTGCGTCTTAGGTTGTATCTCCTGAGGTGGACTTCCCGGAGCCTTGAGAGCGGCCACTGAAAAGATTTCCAATAAACAACAAACCCAAGAAATTAAAAAAAAAAAAAAAAAAAAAAAATAAATAAACTTAAACTAACTTATACCTTGAAGTCATGCCTCTCCCCGTCATCTTGCAGCGGGCTCAGGTCGCAGAAGGACGCGTGCGTCGTGGTGAGCTCCAGGCGGCCCCGCACCGAGGTCATGAGGGTCACCAGCTCGCACTCCTGGGACAGCACCAGCTTCTCCTCGCGCGCCACCTCCTCGACTGGCTCCGGCCTACAAAAGATCGACCATCGCATCACACGCAGAAATATTATCGCTCAGCTGAAATTAGATGTGAAAAATTGGCAAAAAACTTAAAACAGCAGAATAATAAATAGCAGGGTAGCTATAAAATAAGCACCGCAGCTTAAAAATTAGCTGCGCCTGTACAGCTAAAAAAATTAGTACACCTGCTAATTATTTTGCTCAGACGCGAATTATTTTTTTGAGCGCACAGTGTGTTGCACCACACACATTCTGTTGTGTTAGTACGCATTCATGCGGCGAAAACTCATTTCTTAAGACTCACTCGGACAGCAGGGAGCGCAGGTCCTCCTCCGGGAGGGCGTCGTCGTCGAGCTCGGTGCGCACCGCGGCGGACCACGACGTCAGCGACAGCGGGGTCTCCGAGGAGCGCCTCCGCGAGAGCCACCCTGGACAGAACGCGGGGCGGGGCGTCACGCAAACACATACTCCAGCTGGAGCGCATGCCACATACAGGGTGGCCCATTTACCCCGGCGTACGTGTAAGTAGGCAACTCATTCTACTTCAGCTGAGCGAGGGCGAGAGGTGAGGTGGGGATTTGGAAGGGTCGCTCCCCTCCTCTCCTCTTGTCCTCGCTCGGCTAAAGTAGAATAAGTTGCCTACTTACACCTACGCCGGGGTAAATGGGCCACCCTGCAGTTTTCTTGATTTTCAATGAAGGCTACTGCGAAGCGAAAGTTGAAAGAACTTTCAAGCAGAAGTAATGGCGGGCTCATGCGGGAGAAACGCATTGACTCGACACTGTAAAAAATGAGAGACCGATACGGTGCCAGGTACGGTGCACCGTACCTGGGAAATTGAAATATGATACGGTGCACGGAGTACGGAGAGACCTTACCCACTGATTTTATACCACGGAGCCGTGAAACGGCTTCACCGTACCCACTAAAAGCGGTACGGAAGAACCGTTTTCGTGCTATAGCACTCAAACCGAGGTACGGTTGACCGTACTTAGCGCCGTATCAAGTACGGTAACCAGCGGAAATTAATTAGCGGTTGCTAACCGTCATCTCGCCGTTATTATTTTTTACAGTGGAGATTTGTGTGAAAGACGACGCAAGACACTGTGAGAAATGTCTGTAGGGATTACGGGAGAATTTTCCATGAGAAAAGTCGCTAAGTTACGATATATCAAATTGGAATTACTACAATATTGAATTAACACTTGGTATCGACTCGCAATTCTTAAACGAGTATAAATAGGCTTTCGTAAATTTTACGACACCGATCGTAAATTTACAACACCATTTGTAAACCATAGATTACGAGAAAAGTTGTAACTTTACGAATATATTTTTCACAGTAGAACCGATCACAGCAGGCGCTGTCTTGTAAAGCGAGCAGCTTTAAGTGACTGGATCAACATTGTCAAAAGGTATTGAAGGCTCTAGGTGTAAAAATGTACACGCTGTTTTTACAGGGTGGCTCACTTACTCCGGCGTTTGTGTAAGTAGGCAACTAATTTTACTGCAGCTGAGCGAGAGCAAAGGGTGACTGGAGCGACTCCTCCAGCTCCCCAACTTACATCTTGCCCTCGCACAGCTGAAGGAGAATGAGTTGCCTACTTACACAAACGCCGGGGTAAGTGAGCCATCCCGTATACAATCACAAGCCTTACTGATAAATAAGGCCACTTCCAGCCTACAAAAAATTGCCTAAACATAAAATTTTGTTACTAATTCTACTACAGCTACAACCTGAATGGCGATCCCTTATACACTGTTAAAAAAAATGTCGTAAATTTACGACATATTCGTAGTTAAGTTTGTTAGCGACACATGTCGTAATTTTACGAACATGTTGTAATTTTACGATGTTCATAGAATGTCATGAAACATATTTTGCACTTGGAAAAAGTACGTGTTCACAAACAACACAACGATGAGGTTGTATTGAAACGACATGTGTTGTTAACAAACTTAACTACGATTCTGTTGTAGCGTTACAACATGTTGGTAAGAACTTGTTCCTTAATGGACCGATACGGTAGAAATAGAAAGTGATAGAGCGTCTTTGCTCAGTTGGACAAATGCAACAAATGCTTTTGTAAACCAACAACACGGTCGTTACGGGTAGTGTCGTAAACTGACAACTATTTTTAACAGTGTACTGTGCAAGGTAAAACTGTGTTTTTGTTTTTAATGAGTGAACTCTAGGCTCACACTTACCCACACTATCTCGCTTTATGTTGGCTGAGAGGCAAGCAAACCGAACACAAGACAGTCAAACTCAGGGTAACATAGACAGGGGCACGAGGAAGAGCAAAATGCACAGAGTAGAAGATGCAAGAAAAGGGAATGAGAGCAAAGGAGCACAGCTTTACACGGAAGTTTTGACCGCATCATGTTGGTTGGTCACAAGAGAGCCCGAGGGTGACAAAACGAGTCCTTTTGAGGTCATGAGCGAGGAGAGGGAAACAGACACGTGATTAGCAGCAGACACGGCAGTGACAGACGGGAGAAGAATTAGCCTACAGAGAGGAAAGACTTTTGTGGACATGCACATATCAGGTATATACAACATACACCAGAAGATGAGGTCGTTTCGTGCATAGCCTGAGGTGAAGTAGAAATATACTAATAGGTACACCCTAAATGTATTTGTATGATTTTGTGCAAACGTTCGTGCAAAGTTAAACCTACATATCTTTTCACACAAATTTATGCGAAAAACTGCATGAATTTGTTCAAATGTATGCACAAAATCGTTCAAATCACCGCACAAATTTGTGTGAAAAATTTGATTGTTTAAATTTGTACAAATAAAAGATACAAATCCAGTTAGTGTGTAAGATTGTTTTGGCCGATGATTTGTAAGAGTTGACGTTAGGGCTCAATCACATCGATTTTTGTAATAAATGAAATGCTCACCTGTGTTGTCTCTCAGGTTACTGGCGTCAGTGTGGGGGTTGAAGCTGAGGTTGGGGCAGAGCTTGAGACGCATGCGCGAGTAGTTCTCGTGGTGGGACAGCTTCCAGTGGCGCTCCTCCGGGCTCCTGCAACACGGCCATAGACAATGCGTGTCAGAAGAATCCCCACAGTGTTCTAAGAAGAGTAGAGTAACAAACAACTACGCAGACTAGCTCGGGCGTTTGCGTTGTAGGTAAAACAGTTACCGAGCAAACTCATTTATTCGGAATGGTTGTGTGTGTACTTGTCAAAGGGTGCAACGTCCGATGAAAAAAATATTGCGAATTCTGTTGCCTTTTTTTTTATTTTCAAAAAAATGATAACACGCGGCCGAAGCCTATTTCCTTTACACTAAATACAAATACATTGAGCATGGGATCGTTTTCAAACAGGTACAGGTGTTGAGGTGCAGTGACAGTGTGGAGGTGCGCTGCAGGCCGGGTGTTCTGGGGGCCAGGCCGGGCGCTCAGACCAGGACGGCGGGCGCGGCCTTGAGAAGCGCGGGCGCCACGGGCAGGTCCCTCTGCACCACGGCGTTGAAGCCGTTGAGAGGGTCCGCGTAGTAGTTGACCGTGCGCCGGACACCGTCGGGCTCGATGAGGGAGTAGCTGCCCCGGACGACGTCACCCTCGCGGGTCTCCTCCTGGGCCTTCGAGTCGCCCGTCAGCGAGTCCTGCGGGCAGGGGGGCGGGGGAGCATGTTGAGCGTTGCACTCGGCAGGGCAGCTCAACGAGACCGCCCCGTCAGGCGACAGCACCCACCTGGACGTTGTACGCGTACTGGTACTGCGGGTAGGCGTCGGCGTAGTCCAGCGCCTTGACCCTGGCCACGGGCGCGACCACGGCGGGGGCGGGGGCCAGCAGGGGGGCGGCGCGGGCCAGCAGCGGCGCGGGGGCCGCCACGCCGGCGGGGAAGGCCGCGTAGGCGAACGGGGCGGGCACGACGCCGCCCTGGGCCGCGCCCACCACGGCGGCCGCCACCAACAGTACCCTCTGGCGGGGGAGGAACGGGTCAACACGGGCAGGCAGGCGGGTAATCCAAGAGGGCTGCACAGGCCAACTCGCACTCGACCTCAACACTTACGCTGAAAAGACCCATGGCTTGCGTGGAGGAGGCGGTGATGGACACCTTGAGGAGAGGGTCGCAAAGAGCTGACTGACGAAAAACGCCCACGGGTCCGGCATATATACTCCCGACTCCCACCCGGGCCGGGGGTGGCCGCCGGACACACACACGCACGCACACGCACGCACACGCACGCACACCCGTGGTGACAGCCATAGGCGATCATCCACGCGTCCCGCCCGGCCCGGCCCGGCCTGGCCCGGCCTGGCCCGGGTACAGCCCGTCCCCTGCCACAGGCCCCACGGCAGGCGCGCCCCCTACACGGCGGGGCGGGGGCGGCCAGGGCGGGGCGGCCGGCACGAGCACCTCCGCGGGGACGCGCTGTACTGCTCCCTAAACGGTCGGGCGGGGCGGGGCGGGGCGGGGCGGGGCGGGGCGGGGCGGGGCGGGGCGCCTCGTGACTTGGCACGCGCCGCGCTCCGCACGCGACGTGCCGCGGTTTTCTCCCGGGCGCTGCGCACGAGCCACGGCCGTGGATCAATCAGAGGCAATCGCAGGCGACGCGACGGGACGCGACGGCGAGCTGGAGAAATATTGAAAAGCTACGAAATAAGGGCTCTGGTGACGCCTGCAGGCTGCAGGCCCCAGCCCTAGGAAAACAATAGCTGCGACAGCAAACTGTAAAGCTGTGACTGCAAACGACCTTGTTAAGCCAGCAATATTTTTGCTGTCCTAGCAAAAAAAAATATTGTAGGCGCAATATTTGCAACGAGGTTTGCTAGGGCAGCAATTCCTTTTTTCCTGCGTGAAATGACGCACGGCTTCCCTTCCCGCTCCGGCTGCCGGTGCTGTTTCGGACGGCCCTGCCCCGTGGTATGGCCCGCCCGCCCTGAGCAGTGTGCCAACAGGATTCGCCATCAGTGTAGCTCGCGGCGCGGCGCGGCGCGGCAGGCTATTGGAAAGCGATTCACATTGTGTGCGACGCGCCGCGCCCCGTGTCCTTGCTGTATCCCTCTTGACTTGTGACGTGTGAGAACGACAAATTGACACTCAAAGTGATGAGCAAACATTGTGGTCGTCACTGCCGCGCGACTGACCGCTTGGATTTGACATGGTGCAAGTTATATAACTTTCTCCCCACAGCTAATTAGTGCGCGGCCGAAGATTTGTCGATCACTAAGCGCGAAATTAAATATTTTATTTGCATTATCATTTGTTCGTACGACTGGTGGAAAAACCACCCTAAAAAGAATATTGCTTTGTCTTTCACAATAAGGCGCGCAGCTCGGCGCGCACGTAGGGTCTGGACATCGCCAAACGTCGTCAGACGTCGCAAAAGCTCACCCGCCTCCGCGGCGCCGAGCACCGCGCGCACGCGCACGCGCACACACACACGCACGCGCGCACACACGCACGCGCACACACACGCGCACGCGCGCGGCCCCCGTGACCTCCGCCGCTTTGGACGCGTTACCGCACCGAGCCCCGCGCTTGGCGCCCGCCCGACTGTGCCATGGTGTCGCGGGGCGGGGCGGAGCGGAGCGGGGCGGGGCGGGGCAGGGCGGAGCGGGGCGGGGCAGGGCGGGGAGGCTTGAGCAACGGAGGCGGCAGCGAACGGCCAGTGTCACCCGCGCCCTTCGCTGCACCCGGACAACTGCGGGCAGGGGCAGGGCGGGCCGCGCAGCCGCAGTCACCCCAAATAAGCGTAGGCGCCCGTGCGTTAAAAAATTGAAATTGGTAGAATTGTGCAGAATTCTACGGTGATTCGATATTTCATTTCAATTTTTTATTAAGTGGGAGCCAGGGAAATTCAGGGAATTCACTTTTTCTCACCCCCCCCCCCTCCCCCAGGGGTCCCTGATAAGTCAATGTGTAAGGATTTGTATTACTAGGAGTACGTGCGGCAGGCACGTAGTAGCTGAGCGAAGTAATTGTTAAAACAAGAGGACGGTTTCAACCCTTCCGCCGTGTAGATAGGCAACCTACATGGCGCCAGTCAGCATGTAGTTATTAGGAATTCGAGGGGGGGGGGGTGAAGGAGAAGGGCAGGAGTGGTGGTAGGGGGACAACAGGCCAACAGTCACCTACATCAGAGACAAGTTCAAGTCAGTCCGACGGGCGCGGGACAATGATAGCGTTCGAACTCAAACCGAGAAAAGGGAGCATCCCCTCTGAGATATCCTGAAGTAGAAACTCCCGGACACCCTATGTAATTAACGCCAGAGGCGCATGGCGCCGTGGCCTCCAGAGTGTGGTTGTCCTGTGCGTTGACCTCTTGTTGACTGCCCCTCCCGTGCGGGGGGAGGGCGCCGTAGACGCGGGACGGTGACACCCTTCCCGAACCCAGAACGACACTATAAGTATGACGCCGCTGTGGCAGGGGCATGCTGAGCATCCCTTCTGAGCTGTCCCCAGGTCTAAAGTCTCGGACACCCTATGGGGTCGACCCCAGAGGCACAGTGGCCTCCAAAATGTGGTTATCCTGCGCGGGGACCTAGTCACACTTCCAGATCCTCCATACCCCCCCCCCCCTTTTTTTTCCCCCTCACCACCCAGAGGTAAGATAAGTGCCAATAAGTATCATTTACATGATGAGTATAAGAATGCAACTGCATGACATGCTGTCCGCCTCCCCCCCCCCCATCCTCCTACCAACTTGCTAGTATCAATGGTAAGCCAAGCATTGGGTCACTAAAACTTGATTTAAAAAGACATGGTAATACATATTGTTCCAGAGGCCTGTAACTTTAAATGCATTTAAGACATTTACAATGACTCACAATCTTTAAATGTTGAGGCGAATCTATTTTGAATTGATTTATAGCTATTTGAAATAGAATTAAAAAACTCCAAAACCTCTGTAGCATTTTAATGATTATATGACTTTGTTTTGATAATATTTCAATGTTTTCGATAGACTGATTTAGTGTAAACACTGTCAGCATAATTGATATATTACAAGTACCGTTTCTCACCTAAATGCAATCTACAGTATCGCCTCTTCAGTTAGTGGGAGTCAAATTTCTTTAAACTAATCAGTTTTTAGAAATGAATTTACTCCGTATCATTATTCTTATAGATCAGCTTTCCTCTCATTCAAATTCATAGCCAAAACAGATCAAGCAGTATGTTTGGTTTAATACATAAGATAACTTGATCAGAAATCGTATCACTTGGAAGAACAGCAAAGGTTCGGAACAAAATCCTACTAAATTTATCTGAATAATACCCATACTATGTACTTTTTCTAGTTGGGTTTAAAGGTTATAAGATTTTAATACTTTCACTACACTTTGATGTGTCTTTTTTAGTAGAATGAGACTCCAACTGTTTCTATTTGATATTTATAAATTAATAACATTTTTTTAATAACAAATGTCTCTTATCTCATGTCTAAAAGGAGCACACTTCTACTACAGCATCAATACCGAATTGGGGAAACCCGTTGGCTGGTAATTTGTAGCGGCTCAATAAGAAATCACAACACTTGGGTATCGAGCAAAGGTTTAAAACAAAATTTAAATAAATATAAGTAAATAATGTCACAGCTAGTAACTCTCACTTTTCAGATCAAGGTGTTATGTGATTTTAATACTCAGACCAAAGTCTGCTGTCTCCCAGACAGAGGTGTGTGTACGCTATTGTAAACAACATTGTTTATTTTGTTAGGTTATGTCACTCACCCAAATAAGAAGTTCGGAAGTAAGTTGAAGCGATCCTGGCTGTCATTTCAGCAATCCGTGACGTTCATTTCACAAATCCAGTACAATCAGAGGTATTTTTGATAAGAACTTGAGGCACTTACCCTCCCCATCCCACCCCTCAGACGTGAACACACGACAAATCACTCGTACACACACTTCTACAAAATGACGACACTTGAAACTTCGTGAGACGACTACCACCACTCTAAAAACTATTTGAGACGGCATATTTCGTCGAACTGACACTTAAATTTCTAATTTTGATGTTGTAAACAATCGGGGTGGACACCGGGCATGGCTGATGGCTGGGCCGCCGTGACGTAGTTCGCACACTGCCGCTGGGTGGCGCTACCACTCAACTCCTTTCGTTGCCAACCTCATCGGAGTGAAGTTTACATTAAACGTTTCAATATTTCAAACTCCATTTAGAGGAAAAGTCTGGACAAATATTATAGCGCTTAAATTAGTAGATTACGGAACACTACCGCTTTTTACGATTACTTCTGTACTTTAAGAGGAGAACCGGCTAACACAGAGAGACAGAGAGACAGACAGACTCACGACCAAGTACACTTCTGATCCCCTGCAGGAGTAAGCTTCGCTTCGCTCAGCGAAAATGACACAGCACTGCATACTGTAATGAAGACTAGTAATTTTAAATTCAAAGAGGACACTCAGAAAGACTTGGGACCGTTCACAATGACTGTGATGGAAGCACGTAATACAGCGAGCGCAGCCCATCATTCGGTCGACCGGAAAAATACCTGCAGCGTTTGGCCAACGCGGCGCCAATGCGATACCAGTTCGGCCGAACGGTCGGCTGCCCAAGAAAAACGCCTCCCACGCACATTTTCCAATTCTCGGTGTCGAGTGCCGGCCCAACCCAAACCAGGCCTAGTGCCTTTTGGCTGGCCCGGCCCGGCCCGCCGCCCTGCACTGTATAAAACACGGCGAAGGGCGCGACCCGGGCCACTCCAGTAGCGGCGGGCACCACGACAGCATGCAGCACGGCGCACTGATGGTAAGGTTACGGTTTACGATATTTTTGAAGAAATTGACCTTTTCAGGACCTACCGAAAAACACGTTACAATTGTCGTAGGCGTCAAGGTCCCTCCTATATTAGACCCATATAATTGCTTCTTTTCTGCGGCAATACGACCGGCCGTTACAGAACATCTCGATCGAAAATACGAGGAAGTATTTACTCGTGTAATTCGTTGTACACCCTGCTGCGAAATAATACGTAATTGACGCGTAATACGAGCGTAATAACGCGTAATGAGACGTAATTACCCCGCAATAACACGTAGTATGCGCGTATCAATAACGCAATAACCCCGTTGTACACGAAAATCCGGAGTAAATACCCCATCGCGAAAATAGTGTCGCGTCGGCGGGCAGGTGCGGGGCGGGGCGGGGCGGGGTCTGCAGTGAGCGCAGCGCGCCTCGCCCCGCCTGCCCCTCCCAAAGCACTGTGAAAAATATCTTCGTAAAGTTACAACATTTTTCGTAATTTGTGATTTACAAACGACGTTGTAAATTTACGATCAGTATCGTAAATTTACGAAAGCCCATGTGTGCCCGTTTAACAACGGCTGGTCGATACCAAGTGTCTATTCAGTTTTGTAACTTTACAAATTAATATCGTAGCTTTACGACATTTTTCATGGAAAATTTTCCCGTAACCTTTACAAACATTTCTCACAGTGAGTAATCTCTACTGATACGGCCCCGCCTGGCCCCGCCCTCCTCCCGCAGGTCCTCGTGGCGCTGGCCGGCCTGGGTGCAGGCGCCCCGGTGCGGCGCTACTCCGGGCACCACGGGCTGGGCGCGAGCCTGCCCGTCAGCAGCAGCCAGCACCACCAGCACCACCTGCACCGCCAGCACCAGGACGACCAGCCCGAGCACCAGGACGAGCACGACGACCACCAGGAGCCGGCGCAGTACAGCTTCGGCTACTCCGTGCAGGTGAGGCTGGCTACACTGTGAAACCAAGTGTTCAACTGTTCAACACTTGTAAGTGTCCAACTTCCAGTATAACAGGTGCAAGTGCGCAACTCGGTATTTGTGCAATTGGAAGTGTCAAACTCGCCAGTTTTACACTTCTAAGTGTTTAACTCGACAGTTGTGCACTTGCAAGTGATCAACAAGGGAAATGTTGCACTGGGAAGTTGAACACATGCAAGTGCACAGATGTCGAGTTAAACACAAGTGTACAACTGGCAAGTTTGACACTTGGAATGGCACAAATACTGAGTTGTACACTTTGACGTGTAAGACTGGAAGTTGCACACATTCAAGTGTTGAACAGTTGCACACTTGGTTTAACAGTGTAGGGAGCAGAGCCCAGCTCTCGAGGTGCACGGGGAGGCTGCCACACTGAGCTCCTTTCGATTTGAATACTAACTAGTTGCATGATTGAAATGTCAGGATGAGGAGACGGGCGACCTCAAGAGCCAGCACGAGACGCGCCAGGGCGACGTGGTGTCCGGCAGGTACGCCCTGCGCGAGCCGGACGGCCGCCTGCGCATCGTCACCTACACCGCGGACGCCGTCAACGGCTTCAACGCCGTCGTCCGCAGCCAGGGGGAGCCCTCCGCCGCGGCCGCCACCCCCTCCGCGCCCAGGGCGCTGGCGTCGGCACGGAGACTGTAGCGAACTAACGCCCTCAGCGAGCCAGGGCACGGAGACCATGTCCGTCCTCGTGTAAAGGGCTGATGTCGTGATACTATACCGAGGGGGCAACCACTCGCGAAATCCTGTGTACAAACCTGCGGAAATCTCGATAAAATCCTCAGAAATCTCGATGAAATCCTCGGAAATCTCGAGGAAATCCTTGGAAATCCTTTAACTGAGAAATCTCATGAAATCTCATGAAATCTCATGAAATCTGAGATAAATCTTGTGAAATCTCATGAAATCTCAGAGAAATCTCTCAAAATCCGAGAGAAATCTTGTGCAATCAGTAGAAATCCCGTGTACACTAGGATGGGGAGTGGTTGCCCCCCACAGATAATGAAAGACTGCCGATGTCAAGGGCATCACGCTTACATACTAAATTTTGCCACATCTATTTAAGTTTAAGCGAATGGCTACGGAACGAGGCAAGTTATAGAAGGCTGTGTACATGTGATTAAAATCTGCTTAGGACATAAAAATATATATTTTTGAGAAACTAACGGTGTGATATATTTAAGCAGAAAAAAATGACAGTCATGATTTATGCACAGTAGAGCTGGCCTTCGTGTTTCTCAATGTCTGAACAGCTTCTGAACAAACGAGCAATCCTTTATTTGCAGATAGGCTTTGTACAATAAAATAAAAGACGACAATACTAAAGTCAGTAGTGGTGGTAGCCCGGGTGGACGGCAGCGGGCTGACGGTCGACCACGGCGTTGAAGCCGTGCACGTGGTCCGCCGTGTACTTGACGGTGCGGATCGTGCCGTCGGGCTCCACCAGCGAGTAGCTGCCCTTCACCACGTCGCCGTGCCGCGTCTCGTGCTGGCTCTTGGCGTCGCCCGTGTGCGCGTCCGACACCGAGTAGCCGAAGCTGTACTCGGGGATGGAGTCGGGGTAGACCTCGACGGGCGCGTAGTGGTGGGCGGGTGCCGGGGCCGCGTAGTGTACGGGCGCCGGGGCGGCGTAGTGCACCGGGGCGGGCGCGTAGTGCGCGGGGGCGTAGTGCACGGGCGCGGGCGCGTAGTGGCCGTAGTGGGGGCCGACGGGCACCACGCCGGCCCCGGCGCCCGCGACCACGGCCGCGGCCGCGAGGAACAGTGCCTGGACAATCAAAACTGGACGCTGCGAAAACGGTGGTGTTTTCTTTTCAAGAACCCGCAACCCGCGGGTTCCTACAAATGACAGTTCCACATGGTGAGATGATGTCCTTTCACTCATTTATCGAGCATATCCCTCCCCCCCCCAAACCCAATGAAGCTAAAAGGTTTCCTTTTTCCATAATATGAGCGGGATCTGTAAGGTACGACTGCGAACGTACGGTAAGCCAGGCGACAAGGAACAAACTGTGCGGGTATTGTGTGGAGCAGAGAGAGAGAGAGAGAGAGAGAGAGAGAGAGAGAGAGAGAGAGAGAGGAGAAAGAGAGGGAGAAAGAGAGAGAGAGAGAGAGAGAGAGAGAGAGAGAGAAGAGAATCGAGTCCTTGTTTATGAATTGCGACACGCGGGCAAAGCGTGAGAACGAAAGGTAGGGGAGGTGGGAGAGTCGGGGACAGAGTCGGGGACAGAGGCAGGGATAGAGGAGATGGAGAGAGAGAGAGAGGGAAAGAGGGGGGGGGGGGGACTGGGCTGAGAGGGGGCGGGGGGAGACAAAAGGGGCAGGGGATCTAATCGTGACCCGGGCGCAGTGGCGGACCGTAGGATTGGCAGAGTGCAACACCAGGAGTGAGGCAGGGAGGGCAGTCGAATTGTAAGGGCCGCCGTGGTGATAGGGACAGCGATGCACAGACGATTCGGCTCAGCACCGAGGTGCATCGCTACGCCGTGCTGTCATTGGTCAGCCGGCTTGCGACAGCGCAGCGCAGCGCCCCGGCCGTGTCAGCGCCCGGCTCGGCTCGGCTCGGCTCAGCTCGGCTCGCCCTTGCCCCGCACGCGTGAGAGAGACTGCATGTTTCAAGTGGGGCCGCGAAATCCAGAGCGCCCAACGCGAGCGGAGCGGAGCGGTGAGAGGCTGAGCCTGCTGGGCTGAGCTTGGCTGGGAGCTGTACTTCGTTACTTCGTTACTTTGTTACTTCGTTACTCCACTTTGCATAACACTGCACTGCACTGGCCTGGCCCCCTTACCCTGCCCTACATACTCTTACCTTACCCTCCCGCACTGCCCTTTAACCGCAACGTCATCTCTCACTCGCATGTCCCCAAGAGTCCCCTCCCGGGGGAGGGGGGGGGGGCAGGCTCTGCCTGTTATACTCAAACTCTTTGCCGCCTCCTCTACTGGAAACCGACCTACCGACCTCCGAATTCGAATTCCTCTTTCCCGGATCACTGGTTTATGGATTACAATCTACGTACAACAACAACAACAACAAAAATTGGATCGGAATAGTTTTGCAACGAATTTATCGAGGCGTGAGATTATCAATAAAATATTGAAAGTAAACATTAGTTAACCAATTTAATTCAAAAAGGGGGGAGTAAAGTGGAAAACATCGATTTTCGGTTCTTTTTTTCTTTTCATCTCTTGGGACCTTTGGTAAACCCATACCTGACCATATCTTTTCCCATAGCACCCCCAAATCGATATAGGATTTTTTTTTATCGATTATAATTTGTAATTGCCAACACACTGGTTCTGAAACTTAAAACCAGTTTTTCTCTGTTGTTTGGACCTTGCGCGCAGGATATCTTAAGCACCGTAAGAGATAGAATTTTGGGCAATAGCTTAAAATGATCACTATACATATAGCTAAAGGACAAGGCAGAGATTTGTCCAAAAACAATTTCATAATTCTGTTACAGAAAAATAAATGTCTAAAAGCGGCGTGAAACTCTCATAATTCTTGTTTTCAAGCTTAAAAAAAAAAGATTTATTAAATCTGGCTACCTTGTGTTCTCAATTTTGACCTTATTAAGATGCGGTAATTTTTTCCAGCAAACTAGAACAATATTTGGCTGAGATATCCTGCACGCATGAATTTTACCTGAATGTCGAACAGATAAATAGAAAAGTGTGCCAACGCAAATGCAACAAAATGGGGGAAAGGGGTTACAATGTAATACGGGGAATCTAATGGTGATGTCCACTTTGAAGTCAGAGTGACCATTATGTCAGGAAAGGAAGCTGAAAAAGCATGGCAAAATGACAAATTTCACTTTAGCCCCCCCCCACCCCCCCGCCCCCCGCCCCTATAAAATACAACATGAAAATGCATTTGCAGCGCATTCCCTTTGCCTAAACAACACATTAACACATTGATAACTGATGACGTATGATTTACTCACTTTGGCAATAGTCATGGCTTCAGGTACGGAGGTAGAAGGACACTGGTCCACACGGGGATGTCAGTCTTGTGCTGCTCCGCAATCGCACAGCAGCCTTTATAAAGGCTCCCAGCCCTCGCGGCATGCCCCACTCCTAGAGCCCTGAGCAGCTGGAGCTCGCGGTAGACTGGGAGGGGGTATCAAACTACCTGGACCACTTACAACAGTATTGGCTGCATTTGGTCTTCTGAACTACTTTTAAACTTTTGCTTCAAAGTCATAAATTTTTCCATTTTTACTGAAAGTCAAAAGACGTTATTTGTTATACTTAGAACCTCAATTCGTGTCATCAGCTAATTTAACGTGTAAGTAGGGGGTATAATAAAAACTTGTCAAAAAATCTGTCATTTCTTGAAATTACCACGGTAGTACAGTTGGAGGAGAAGGAATTCAAAAGAGCGGAATCGTAATTAAAGCCGCCTAATTAAGAATCGCAGAATTTTTTAACGCGCGGAGTGAGCAATCTGTAACGGACTTCAACGACTGGCTTTCATTACTTCAAAGAGGCAACTAGACGATAGACACACAGACAGGCCGGCGATACGGCCAAAGCGAACTCCGCTGGGTAGCGTGCCTTTACAGGGCAGCGCGCACTGGGGCAAAGCGTGCCAGCAGCACGGCGGCAGTATCAGTTCCCTATCATCTCCTCTGAAATCGATTCCGTTTAGGAACTTGCAAATAATGTTCGTGCTCTTTACTCGATCATAATCCCATTTAGCCTTGGAGTTGTACGTAAAGGTCAAAATCATTCCAACAATTTCTACAAAGCTACCATAGTTAAGTCATATAAAAATATTCTGTACCACAAATTTATGCGTTAGAAAATAAATGGTTTCATTCTCTTCAAGCTAAACAATCTTATCAATAACTAAATAAAAAAAAGTGTAGCATAAAATAATATCAAAATGTCAGGGATGTGTGCAAGCAGGGCTTATCGGGGCTGGATGTACATGTAAGTCTTTCCTAAAATACGAAGCGAATAAATTTGTGTTATGAAGACAAAAGACGAATAAAACACATCGAAAAACGATTCTAGCTAACAGCAAACTCATAAAAGCAGCGCTGCTAGTGAAATAAAAATATACCGGTAAACGATATATCACTGGGCTAACGGGGACATCAGTTATCGCTTGTCATAAGAGAAATGGTATAAGAAATTATCCGTATGACCGGCGCCTGGCACGGCGCTGCCCTCGGATTATGTTATGCAACGCCCTTTAGGCCCTTCGCCCCGCTATCCGCGAGCCACGCGCCGCCACTCCAAGGTCGCCGGCCCCGACAGGGAGAAGGTCCGAGTTATAACTAGCGGTAGTTATCAGGTTTGATACAGTCCGGACAATTTTTCCTTAATTTGTTCCTTTGGTCAGCAAGCTCGATTCCCTTTTAACCAATGACATGGTTGTGGCCATTCAGTTGTATTACGCTGTATAAAGTTACTCGCCACACACTGCTAAATTTATCCGTAATTACGAATAATTCGTTAATTGAATCCAACGAGTCATTCGTAAAATAACGAATCATTCGTTGCGAAAGTCTTGTGAATCATTCGTTGCGAAAGTCTTACGAATAACCCGTGAAAGAAATTTGCACGAATGATTCGTGAAAGAACGGGAATATGTTTTTTTTACAATGCATGTGCACAATAGATAATATTTACTTCTAAAGTGGGCAGCGTTGCGTGGTTGAACATTCTGGAAAGACAGCAGCAGCTCTTGGAACGGGGGACGGAACGAGGTCGAAAAGAAAATACTCCATTCCGATTGTCTTTTAATCCGATCACAGGCTTGATCTCGGCGACCCGGAATGGGGATTGAGTGTCCTGCAGAGTCTAGTTGCTTCACAGAACACTACTCGACTCCCGCGGGAGCTTGACCAGAGGGACTGCGCGGTCGGGCACCTTGCGCGATCTGACAAGATACCAGCACGCGTCCAAGGAGGTCTTCGCTACGCTTTTCTATCTTTCTTCGATTCGTCGTTCGTCGTGATGAGACAGTTGCTTTTGATGCAAAACGTACATTGGTTGTATGAAGACAATCTAAACATGAATATTTTAAAGCCATCCACACTTCACAGGCCTGCTCCCAGGGAGAGACGAGGGCGAGGGACAAGCCCTTATAATCTCTCTCGCTCGCTCCCAACACACACTAATGGCGTGGGACATCAGCGGGGCAACGGCGGCGAACGGGGCACATAGTGGCACATGGTGTGTGTTACATCACAATCTGCATCCAGCGCCCTGCCCGCAGCGGTGCTCACAGTGGCGCAGGGCTTAGAGTGCTGATGGCCCTTTGGTGGTAAGGCGTTCCAGCGGTGGACGGGGCTGCGTACCTAAGGGGCCATCTCACATTACGGGAGCGAAGGGTAAAGGCAAACCTGCACAACTGATATATTTTTGTCAGCATGCACCTAACTGTATGTCGAAGTCATACTACATTACAGCTCACTGGAAAACTGAACTACCGTAAACTACGTGACAAAATTCTGACTGTTGACGATCTATACTGTAAAAAATACCGTCAATATAAACCGTACAAACCGGCATTGTACTTGAAATTAACAGTGAATCTCTGTACATTCAGCTCGTTGTACCCTACAATGTACAATAAATTTTAACAGTTTTCTATTGTGTTTAGAATTAACAGTTCGACACTGTTGTTAAATTGTGTTATTTTATAACATGAGTGTATAGGGCTAGGGGATACCCGAATCAGCGCTATATGTATTTACTCGATGTCGCCGAGCTAGAAAACCATTCATCCGTGCCGAAGACGATATCACCGTGCGTAGAGTTCAGCCGTCAGTATGAACGGTCACACGGCCACTCGAATCGTTTAGGCTGATAGGCACTATTGTTGTTTGAGAGAAGGTGGTGGAGTGCTTCTCTCTCTCCTCCCGACTAGACAGTTCGCAGTCCATTAAAAGCCTATCGCTCTAATAGACCGGAGCGATCGTTATTTACGTTCAAAGTCATCAGATTTTTTAAAAGAAAAACAATAAATTTTGGAGGTGAAATGTGTAGAGTGTAAGTTCATTAACGTCACGTTTCACCACTTAACAAATGCATCGGTATTTCACCATTAATAAGGCAACACCGACATTAAAATGTCACTTTCGCTACGTTGCCCGCAGGCCGCAACAGAAGATTTCTGCAGCCTAGCTCGCTCCGCAGTACGATGGGTTGCCTGCTAGCACGGCTGCAGAACGCCCCTTATAGGTAAAGTCACAGGAATTCTTTCCGGCTGCATCCCACATGCACGATTTTCATTTCAAAATAACACCGCATACAGATAAGAAATAGCGTGTAAAGAAAGGGGAAGCCGGGGGAGAAGCGTCAAAGTAAAATGTTTAAACACGGTACACTCACGCTACATACACGCACATCGAGCGCGTCTAATGTGAGATGATACTGTGCCGATGAAAAGAATGCCCCTCTGACACCCGACACGCATGACGCGCGATCGCAAACCTCCACGTGGTCGCCATAGGCAATGCGATGCGCTTTAGATCAATGCCCGTTGCGATCACTGATCCCTCGAAAATAATTAAGGTTTTATGGTAAAAGCACGGCTGTAAAAAGCACATATTTAGGTCCGAGAATAAGACACAGTAAATTTTTTCTTCCTGATAAAACTTTCATGCGTGATCTTATTGAAAGTAGAAGTAGGGCCCAACAGTCAACAGTGTACTTACGCTCTCTGGCGTAGCGGTCAGTGCCCCGTATCTCTGATGCACAAACATCCGACAAACCAGTTCGCTCCGCTGACCAAAAGGTCCCAACCGAAATGGTTATATTTGCACGAGAGCTTCCGCGTCAGTCCACAACACATGCATAAAGAAGAAGAAAAGAAATCCCTTCGGATACCTTCGGTCATTATTCCAGTGTTAAAAATTCCGTAGCGTATTACCGAAATGGTCACGGAGAGCACCGTAGTATTTTTTTACGGAGTGGTCCATGCCTCCAAAATACGGCAAAAACCGTAGTTGTAAATTACGGCCGCATCCGTACCTGTTTAGTTTAAGAAGAGTAGCAAAAATATGCAGAATACGGGATTTTGCTGTACGGGTTGAACCGAATTTTAGAAGTCCGGGAAGGTCCGTAAACTGATTGGTACGGTCGAACCGTATACTTAAAAAACGGTTCACACCGGCTAAAAAATTTCCGGACGAAACCGTCAAAATTTCCGTGGAAATTTTTTAACAGTGTAGCCTGCGTAATAATTGAAGGTGCGAGGCAGCTGGCGAAAGATGCGCTCTAAATGGAATGAAGCCTAGCGTGGAAGTTGCCTGCCTGCCTTAACGAGCCACCGCCATGAGCTCCTAGGCACAACACCTCGTGTCTGATCTGCACATGACTGATTGAAACATGTCATTTGCGTCGATTTTACACGTCGATTGTGTTTGAACAGTATTCTAAAAGCAGCTCGCCAGGTATTCCAGCTACGGCACTCGCTTCTACGCCACTCATTCTCATCATGCTTCCCTGGTCTACAACACATTGCCCGCGCGGAGGGTTTAGCAGAACCCAACTTTTCCCCGGAAAAGCGTCAATGAGTCGTGCTCCACCGTGCTGTGCTCCCTGCCGCATTCTTCCCCCGCCCCTCCCCCTACTCCCCACAACTCCTCCTCCCCCCGCGTCCCGCGCTCTCTCCCCCCAGCCCAGAGGATTCTCTCTCCTCAGCGAATGGCGAGCGCATCTTTGTTTTCTCGTTTTATTCCATTTTCCTTTTCCTTTTGCCTAAAAAAAAGAAACTTGAAGCGGCCGTCGAGCCTGCAGTGGTCCTGCAGCGGGGTACAAAAGCAGGCGCGGCGGGCGCGGCCCTGACATTGCGCTGGATTACACCGAGGGACGATGCTGTTCGGCAAAGAGGTAGGCGCACCGCCACCGTCACACCCCACTGAAAACGGGGGAATGATGCATGTTATCACGAGAGGATAACGCTCGGTATCGTTCGGTTTTTGTAAAATATCGTTGAAACAAACTTCTGAAATTTATTTTCGATGACACCATTGGATTCCTCGTGAAACTTCCGTTCGAACGAGCATACATGTCATGGGGTTCCAACCAATAATTTCCTGGGATATGATGCTTGTAAGTATCTTTTTTCGGGTTTGAAACCCCATGACGCTTATGCTCGTTCGAACGGACATTTTACGAGGAATCCAATGGTTTCATCGAAAATAAATTTCAGAAGTTTGTTTCAACGATATTTTACAAAAACTGCACGATACCGCGCGTTATCCTCTAGTGATAACATGCATCATTCCCCAGTTTTCAGTGCCGCGTGCCCGCTAGCGCCAACACACGGCGCACAGCTTTCTTAAACAAACTATAATAAGTTTATAATTAATAGTAAGTATTTCAACTCCCGCGGTCCCCTGCGCGCAGGTCTTGGCGCTGCTGGTGGCGGTGGCGGTGGCTGGGCGGCCCGCCCAGGGGCGCGCCGTGGTCCGGGAGGACGTGAAGGGCGTGGCGTCGCTGCTGCGCGACGAGGCCCGCGGCGACCCGTTCTTCGACGACAACCCGCAGTACGACTTCGCGTACCGCATCCACGACGAGGAGACCGGCGACGCCAAGGACCAGAGCGAGGAGCGGCGGGGCGACGCCGTCCACGGCAGCTACTCGGTCGTGGACCCGGACGGCACGCTGCGCGTCGTGCGCTACACGGCCGACGACGCCAACGGCTTCAACGCCGTCGTCTCGCTCACCCCCGGCCACGCCAAGCCCTTCGTGCCCAAGTGAGTTTGAGATTCAGAATTTATAAGCGTACTCATTCGAAGACTTTGACATTTGGTGTAGAGTTTTTAAATTTCAGAAAATTTAGTTGAATTTTATTCATAAATTTTTCTAGAAGTTATCCCAACCGTTGGTTTTTTTAAACTCTGCACAGCTTTTCATTTTTGGGGGGGTTAATTTAGTTGAAAACTTTCAGAATTGCGTGGTGTACTAAAATTAAGTTATTAATCCGTTGTACTCATTCCTTAAAGGCCGGCGGTGCAGCGGCGCGTCGCGGTGGTGCAGAACCACGTGGATGTGCCGGTGCCCGTGCAGCACCACGTGCTGCCCTCGACCTCGCAGCAGACGGTAAGCGCTCGCCCGCCCCGCCCCGCCCCGCCCCGCCCCGCCCCGCGCCACTGCCAGGTAGCCTAGCCTGCACTCAAAATACCACTTCTTTGAGCGAACAAAATAATTTCGTCCCCGTAATTAAAAAAATTTTAGTAGCAACAAATAAAAATTTTCGTTTGCTTAACTAAATCGGTCAACATAAAAAAAATTAGAAATTGGAACGAATAAAATTTGCTGTCGTCCCAACGAAAATTTGACTTTGATTTCAGGAACAAAAGATTTTCGTTAAGGGAAACAAAATTTATTTCCGCCAAAGAAGCGGTTTTCTGAGCGCTCCGCCGTTACAGTTGAGTTTTGTGCTTGCAGCTGGGTGACCGGCGCGTGCTCGTCGAGCACCCCAAGCACCAGACGGGCGCGCTGCTGCAGGAGCACCTCATCCAGCCGCCCCTGGCCTTTGGTCTGCACCAGGACGTGCACCATTTGATACCCCGCGGGCCCACCTACCAGCTGCACCACATTCACCAAGTAAAGACAGGACGACTTAGCATGCGCATGCAAACGCTCGCCTAAGTTTTGTGCCTCTGACGGGGATGCCAGTAGAGTAAGGCAGAAAACCGCACACGCACACCTGGGCGATGCTGGTGGTATATCGCCGCCTGCCTACTAGGCAGCCCCACTGGCCTGGTACACCCAAAAAATGGTGTTCTTAGTTCAAGAACATTGCTTTTAAGTTTTTAGACCACTGTTTTTGATTTCAGAAATTTAACTTGGTTTAATGACGAAATGCGCTTCATTTAAGGAAAATGTTCCTAAACCTCTAAAAACGCCGAAAAATTAAGAACATAGTTTTCTGGGTGTAGACAGGCACCGGCGGCGATACCGCCAGCAGCGCACGGGCGGGCAAGTGCGGTTTCTTGCGTAGCTTGACTGGCATCCCTGCCTCCGGAATAAGCAGGCGGAAGTAAAATGTACCATATACTAAAACACATTCATCTGTTTAGCTGTCTCCTTCGGGGGTAGGCACTCACCACCAGATGACTGTTCCTATCGTTCAAGTTCAAAACCAAGGAGAAATGGATGCGCAGCAGCAACATGTAATTAATGGTTTTAAATTTGATCTTATTTAAATTGCGCGCAATTAACGCCCATGTCTTGCCCGTCATAGGTAGCATTTCTTCAGCTTCAGGAGGAGCAGCTCAAGGAGCAGCTGAAGCAACAGCAAGCTAAAGTAAGCGACCACGTCCCCAAAATTACATTACCTGCAAGAAAGGTGTCAGAAGTGCGACTATAAACTGTTTCAGATCCAGGCTATGATCGAGGCCCAGCAAGAGAATCAGCTGCCCCTAAAGCAGCTCCAGGAGCAGAAGGACACCCCTACGCAAGTGCAGGGTCTTCAGGACCACCCCCCCGCGGAGCAGCAGCAGACGAGCCAGCAGCAGGAGGAACAGACCCAGCAGGACAGCAACACCTTGCAGGGACCCCAGGACACCGCCAGTCTACAGCAGGACGCCAGCTCACAGCAGGGCATTCAACAACAGGATGTGACCGCCCAGCAGCAGCAAACAAATGCCATTCCGCAGCAACAAGGAGAAAATGGCGGCTTCGCTTTGCCACAAGTAAGAAAACAAGTCTTTGAACGGTTTCAGAACATTAAGAAAACAGTAGACAAGACTCCACTAACATCATTGAACGCGTCGTTTGAAACTCCCCTTACTGTTGGGTTCTCAGGTGATCGACGTCAGACATTCAGTGATTCCCAAGTCCGAGCCGGCGCAAGCGCTGGTGTCGCAGCTGCGCTCCCTCCACAGCGAGGTCGCCAGCCCCGCGGCCAGCCCCCAGCGCACTCTGGCCGTGTACCGGACCTCCTACGGGATGCGCGGGGGAAGCAACTTCATCACGTTCAACTCGCCGTACGCCCAGTACACCATTAGCTAGTGTTAGTTAGTAGGGCCAGCGGCCCGTTGTCGCTCAGGAAGATTCAAGTCTCGAAAACTAAAAACTGACCTAAAAAGAAATGTATACGTTGAGACTCAGAACCCATCATGTGCGCCCGTCGCCCATGACAGAGTTTCTTTATCGCTGTGCATTTAAAGATTTATCGGACGCGACGTGTCTTCGAGCTAATAAATTACATTTCAAGGAGGGTTTGACGTAAATCAGTATCGATTGTGGGGAGGTGGTCGGGTTGACAAATGATCTGTATTGGAGAGCGCCGCCTGTGTGTCGATAATAAAACAACTGACCAACACGGATTGATCTGACTCGTGCGTGTCCGGATCATTGCGCGGCTTGTACTCACTCAGCCTCCCGCCCACCACCGGCCCAATGCCAAGGCCGCGGCGTCCCCCAGGCTGGCGCGGGGGCCCGGGGCGGGCCGGGCCCGGCCGGGCTAGGCGGTCACGTCGCCTGCTTACCTGCAACACACGAAACACACGGGTAATTGTTAGCACTGGACGGGACGCCTGGGATTGGCAAGATTGACTTGGCGTGGCGGGGCGCGGCGGGGCGCGGCATGGCGGGGTGATTCACCGCGCCTGAGCTCGGCCGCGCTGTCTCATAGGCTCACAGAGAATACGACAGCGACGGCACGTGCTCTCGGATATTGCCTCTCGGTCGATCGACAAAAAACAATCTTTAGAAAAACGACATGTGGATACGATACGAGAAAAGAAAATAAGCTAAATTTTCTTCTTTCAAACGGTGAGGGCTGTTCACATGTTTTTCCCGAGATGGAAATATTGGACTTCAGACAACGCTATTTAGATAGGTGGAGTAATTAGAGCTCTAGAAACGGGAAATACCATTTTAGAGGGTGGCGAGGAAAATTAAAAAAAGTTTAATATGTAAAGGTAACATAATATCACATTTTATTATTTCTTATTCTTACTTGTCATTCTTAAATTCACAGTTCTCATTACAGTTCACGACATAGTGCCGGAAATAAATAGCGCGATGTCACACTGAAAAAAATATTTTCGAACGTCGCTTCCCGCTTTGACAGGTGTTACGGTGTCTTCACGGGTAGAGCGGGGCCGCGGCGGAGTGGTCCTCCTGCGGCACGATGCCCAGGGAGCGCTGCTGGTGCGGGCTCAGGCCGCTCAGGCTGGCGCTCAGGCTGGCGGCCAGACCGCGCGGCTGGTACCCCTGAGCGTAGCCCGGAGCGTAGCCCTGAGCGTAGCCCGGAGCGTAGCCCGGAGCGTAGCCCGGAGCGTAGCCCCCGAGGCTGCGCGCCACTGAGGGGCTGGAGGACCTGCCGCTCACCGCCGCCTGCTGCTGCGTCGCCGTCGGCTGGTACCCGCGGAAGTTAAAACCCACGCCCCGAGACAGGGGTTGGTACCCCTGGAAGTTGTAGCCCTGCTGCGCCTGCTGATAGCCCTGCAGGCCGTTGTAGTTCTGGATGCCGTTGTAGCTCTGCAGGCCGTTCAAACTTTGCAGGCCGCCGTAGCCCTGCGGGTTGTTGTAGCTTTGCAGGCCGCCGTAGCCCTGCGGGTTGTTGTAGCTCTGCAGGCCGCCGTAGCCCTGCAGCCCGCCGTAGCCCTGCAGGTTGTTGTAGCTCTGTAGGCCGCCGTAGCCCTGCAGGTTGTTGTAGCTCTGTAGGCCGCCGTAGCCCTGCAGGTTGTTGTAGCTCTGTAGGCCGCTAAAGCCGCGCCCCGCCTGTTGCTGTCCGCCGTACCCTAGCAGCCCGCCGTCTGCAATGAGGCCGTTCTGAAGGCCGGTGCCGTAGGGGCCGGCGACACTGGCGCCGTGGGAGCCGAGGGGCGCGGCACTCCTGTAGCCGGGCAGGCCTCCGCGCAGCAGCAGCTGCTGCTGGTTCACCTGGCCGCCGTAGCCGCCCCCGGAGAGACCAGCCAGCCCGCGCTGCCCGAGCAGCGAGGGGTTAACGCTGTAGTCCGCGCTGTACTGCCCGGGGGTGGAGTACCCCAACGCCCCCGGGTACCCGGCTCCGGACTGGTATGCAACGGGGAGCCCTGCCCCGGGCGCGTAGCCCACTGCGGGGCTGCCGGGCTGGCCGGCAGAGTACACCCCGCCCACGGGCAGGGCGGCGGAGTAGCCACCCTCAGCGCCGGCGGGGAAGACGCCGGAGGCGGGGTAGACGCCGGAGGCAGGGTAAACGCTGGAAGTGGGGTAGACCCCGGAGGCGGGGTAGACGCCGGAGGCGGGGAGGGTGCCGGCGGCGTACCTCGTCCCGACAGAGGCCGTGGCCGGGTTGCCACCGGCGGCCTCCAGGGCGCGCGCGCGGGCCGCGGCCACGGACGTCGGGTACACGAGGCCGCGGGCTAGCCCCACGCGGCCCTGCGCCGCGGGCTGGCCGTCCACCCTGACGTCAATGTCGGGCAGCGCGCTGTTGACGACGACGGCGTCCTGCAGCTCGCCGCCGGCGTGGACGACCTGCGGCGTCGGGGGCGTGACCGCCACGACGGCGGGCACCGCGACCGCGGCCGCGCCGGGCCCGGGGCTGCGCTCCACCACGGCGTTGAAGCCGTTGACGGCGTCGGCCGTGTACTTGACGGTGCGCACGTTGCCGTCGGGCTCCACCAGCGAGTAGTGGCCCACCACCTGGTCGCCGACGCGCTGCTCGCGCTGCACCTTGGCGTCGCCCGTCAGCGCGTCGTTGACGGCGTACGAGAAGTCGTAGCGCGGGTGCGGGTCGAAGGGCTGGGCCTGGGACTGCGGGAGCGCCTCGCCGCCGCACGCCAGCAGCGCCACCAGCACCGCCGCCAGCGGCGCCACCGCCACCTGCCGCGGACAAACAGGCCGACGGCGAGCTACAGGACCGCACACAGTGTCTACTTGACGGGCGGCCCGGGTCCACCAGCCTACCTGTCTGCTCCCCATGGCTCGGCTCGAGTTCGTCGTGTTCGTCGTTCGCCTCAAAGAGACGCTCTGCCGGGACGTGCCGACACGCGGCGCTTTAAGTAACCTCAGCGAGTGTGTGCCCGCGAGACACATTGTGAGCAGGAGGAAGCGACATGGGAGAGCGAGAGAGGGAGAGGGAGAGAGAGAGAGAGGACCCGCGAGGCGCCATGCCGCACCGCCCGCCCCCACCTAACCTCTCTCTCTCTCTCTCTCTCTCTCTCTCTCTCTCTCTCTCTGGTGTATGACGAATAATTGAGTCCGGCGCGCGCGTCTGTCATGTCGGTCCGCGGCGCACCCGCCCGGACTGAGCTGTGGGTGCGTCGGGATGGGACGACCTCGGCGTCATGTCCACGGCCTGCGCTACTGGCACCCGCCGCGCCGCTGGCCGTGTGACTGCCCAATGATACCTTGCGAGGTGACTCACAATAAGTGCTCGGAGCAGGAAGGGGGGAAAAGAAAACAGGAGCAGGAAGAGAGGACATACATCATCAGCACCGAAATTACATTATAAGGTGGGAAATGGCGAGTAAGGAGCGCTCCAGTATTGTACGGGCGCGGGGAGACCGCGGGGAGAGCCGAGTATACACGGTAAAACCAATGCCTGATTTCTGAGGAAGAAAGGAAAACTTTGAGGATCCCCCACAATTTGAGGGACCTTCCTTACATTTTGAGGATGTCTCCTTTAAACTTGAGGGAAATCCCCATATTATTTTTTTGAGGAGACTTCCTCAAAACTTGAAGAGGTTCCCTAAAATTATGGAAGTTCCTCAAAAATTTTCCCTTTTTCCTCAAAAATCAGCCGAGATAAGCCGAGAGATGGTCGTGCGCTCTTCAGCCCTAAGCTACCGCTACCCAAAAACACTCCCCAACGGCCGTCTTAAGACCGAACATTTTCAATATGCTTAGTTTCCAAGATAAAACGAGAACGGCGCGAGCTAACCTGCCGAAAGACATCTCCGGGGCGGGGGCGCGCAGCGCAGCGCAGCGCAGGGCTCTGCAGGATGAGTCCCTGGCGGGTCCCTGGCGGGTCCCTGGACAGGGCTGCCGGACCGGTCCGGTCCCTGCGCTGCGCTCTGGACTTGGCCTTGAGGCAGGTCCTCCCCCCGCCCCGCCCCGACCCGCGCGGCTGCGTCCTCAGCCTGTCCTGGACCTCCCGCTCGCCTCTGCGGACGCGGCCCTAAACACTTGTTTACGTATTCCCCTCACGAACGGCCGCCGCGCCGGGCCGCCACAGGCCGCAGGACTCCGTGGCGTGGCGCAGAGTGGCGGCCGGTGGCGCGCGCCAGATTCAAAAGTAAAAACCAGTCGGGGCTGGGCTGGGCGTGGTGCTCATTACGCGAGGAATCTTCAGCACGCCAGGAGTAATGTCCCGCCCCGCCCTGCCTCGCCCCGCCCTGCCCCGCCCCGCCCCGCCCTGCCCCCCCCCCCCCCCCCCCGCCCCACCCGCGGACCTGCAAGCAGAGCGCGGCCGGCCCGGCCCCCGGGGCTACACGAGGAGGTAATCGCTCCGCCTGAGAACTGATGAACTACAAGAGCAGGATGGATACATAAAAGGGAAAGGGTGCCTAGCATCGTATTGACGCATTCTCCCAAGCCCAGGCACGCGTTGAATCTCGCATTTTCTTTGCGTATGGCGTGCGGTGCACCCATATTGCTCGTTTTATGCAGCCAGCGTGCGGGTGGACGAATTTGGTCTTCCCTACAGCAGCCTTTACCGTCTGGATTAAGCAGGTCTTCCTCGAGGCCGCAGACGAGGAAGGAAGGAAGAAGAAGCCAAATCGGGCATTGCCACGTCGAAAGCCTCGTCGAAAGCCATGTACGGTATTTACCACCGTAACTCGGTAAATCGTGTTCTCGTGGTGTTATATTTGGCAACAACAGTAGGCCGAGAAGTACGCAGAGCGAAAGCGAAAGCATAGAACGAGGACGGAGAAGTGTCGTGTGAGGATGCATGGAATATGCATGGCGGCTTGGGAAACCCCAGTCTGAGTCTGCTCATGCATCTGCCTCCAAACGTTGAAAAGAAAAGTGTCAGGAAGAGACATCCCTCTCGTACCGTGCCATGTCTAAGGACCAGGGAGCTCCGTCGCTTTTTCGAATGGCAGGACCTGTAGCGAGTGAGACGTCAGGCGTGAGGAAAGACAGCCTGGTGCTGTCTTTAGGTTGCGGGGGCGGGCGGCCTGCGCCTAGGGGGTAGGCAGCCCATCCGGCGCCCGAGCGTGATGGGAGGGTCGTGGATCCAGAGCGAAAGGCAAACATGAGAAACACGCATCAGGACGCGCCTTTATTCAGCAGCAGACACAGCAGACTCAGTTGGTGTACGAGTAGGCGGCGTGCGGCCCGTGGAAGCTCGTCGAGCTGGTGCCGAAGCCGCCGTGGTAGCCGCCGCCGGGGTAGCCGCCGAAGGGCGCCCGGTAGGGCGCGCCGCTGTAGCCGCCGTGGGGCAGTCCGGCTCCGTAGGCATTGCCGTGGGGCACGGGGGCCACGGGGGCCGCGGCGGCCGCGGGCAGCACCGGGGCGACGGCGGCGGGGCCCGCGTAGGGCGCGGCGTAGGGCGCGGCCCCGGGGAAGTTCTGGACGACGGTGCCGCCGGCGCCGGAGCGCGTCACCTGCGCCGTGTAGCCGTGGGCGTCGTCGGCCGCGTAGCGCACCGTGAGCAGCGAGCCGTCGGGCTCCGCCACCGAGTAGCTGCCGCGCACCGCGTCCCCGCTGCGGCTCTCCTGGTGGTTCTTGTAGTCGCCGGTGCGCGGCTCGGCCACCCGGTAGTCGAAGCTGTACTGCGCCGGCGAGTAGAAGCCGCCGTCGAACGCCGGGTTGTACGCGCCGTTGTCGTACGCGCCGCCGCGGGCGAAGGCGCCGTTGTACGCGCCGTTGTACGCGCCGCCGTGGTTGTAGGCGGGGGCGGAGGCTACGGCGTGCACAAGGGCGGCGACTGCGCACACGGCGACCAGCTGCCAGTGCCGGGCCCGGTCACAAGTGGTGAAAAGCGCATTAATGCAAGATCAATCAAGTACAGTGCGAGTGGGGTGCACCAAGGAGCGTTCACGGCAGACGTCAAATTTTCTTTTGAAGGTCATCAACTGCGAAGTCCAGCCTACACCCAGAAAAGTGTTTCCTTGAAAAAACATTAGGAAATTTTTTCTTAATTTCAAAGAAATACCAACGTTTTAACGTAAATATTCCCTTAACTTTAAGAATTTCCCTTGAAATAAGGAAAACTTTTCTTAAAAATAAGAGAAACATTTCTTTATGTCCATTTTAGGCAAATTTCCTTGATTTAAAGAAAAAAACCGAAACGTAAGGAAATTTTTCCTAGTTTTAATGAAACGATGTATGCAAGGTCTTAGCGCCAGCCAGGTAGTCAAGCTCTTGCCACCAGTGCACTCCGGGGTAGCCAACCCCGAGACTCACAGGCGCGGTGCGCCCGTATGAATTCGCTTCATGAATCTTATCAAAACTCTTGCTGGACGCTCCGTCGGTCCAGTAGGGTTCCTGCCTACCTTTACGGATTACGCAAAAATGATGTAAGAGAGAGAGAGAGAGAGAGAGAGAGAGAGAGAGAGAGAGAGAGAGAGAGAGAGAGAGAGAGAGAGAGAGAGAGAGAGAGAGAGAGAGAGAGAGAGAGAGAGAGAGAGA
The DNA here is from genome assembly GCA_033675135.1 of Frankliniella intonsa. Classification (NCBI taxonomy): domain Eukaryota; kingdom Metazoa; phylum Arthropoda; class Insecta; order Thysanoptera; family Thripidae; genus Frankliniella; species Frankliniella intonsa. The sequence goes on from CM066253.1 coordinate 18,806,878, forward strand.
GAGAGAGAGAGAGAGAGAGAGAGAGAGAGAGAGAGGAGGGAGAGAGAGAGAGAGAGAGAGAGAGAGAGAGAGAGAGAGAGGGGGGGGGAGGGTTATTACTAAGCAGCCAGCTACTTAAGATCCAAAATACTAATTGTAATCCATTTCTTCTTTGTTTCACCCGTCCCACCTCACACGACCCCTTCACAGCGCCCCAACTATCGCGCCAACCACGTGTCGAAAGCGGTCTGCGGAGGACGGGCTGATCGTAGCTCAGACGATATCACTACCTCATGAAAACCCATAGGGCAGGGCGGCCCCTGCGCCCGTTCGGGCAGACGAGACGGCAACACTATTCACAACACACTGTTACAAGCAATCGAGGGCAAGGTTGCCCAATCACTAGAAATTAGCTCTCTGAATAAAAAGGAAATTGAATATCGAAAAAACATGTGTACGTGCAATGTTAAAAAAGGTCGCAAATTAACAACAAATTCGCTGTTAATTTTTATAGCGACAAGTATTGTTGTACAACAACATAACTTGTAATGCAACAATGATGTTGTCAAGTGACAACAAAACTTGTCCACCAACAACACAAAGTGTCCAGAAACATTTTAAAAAGTTGTTCAGCTATAACAAAACTTGTCGAGTTACAACAAAACGTGTCCAGATACAACAAAAGTTGTTCTGGAACAACAAAACTTGTCCAGGAACAAAAATTGTTTTCTTTCAAATTCACAACAAACACTGTTGTTTTGCAACAACTTGTGTTGTTCTCGAACAACATGGCTGTTCTCGAAAAGGCCTTGTTGGCCAACAACACGGTCATCCCAAAAAGAGTTGTTTCTTAACAACTGTTTTTAACAGTGTGTGGCTCGTAATCAGATTTAACAGAAAATTCGTTTCTTCAGCTACCGTCAATTTTACGTTAGAGTACACGTCTTTCAGCGCGTCTCAAAATCAAATTCCTTCGACACGAATCATTACAAACTGTAATATTTCTAGTGGTAATTGATCACGGTTTTACTTGTGATTATTCAGAACAATTTTAACCACCATCTACCAGGTTTTGCACATTTCACAATAAGTAGTACCTGAGCGTTCACTGCCATGTTCGTGGTTGTGCTGCTGCGCTCCTCCTGAACCCAATACTGAGACTAGCTTGCCAGAGCTCGCGGTCTCCTATTATATACAAGAGCGGGATGGTCCCGGGGATGACGATCAGTCATATTCCCTCCCCCACCGGCTCCGCACCCCCCTCTTGCACCGAATCCTCTCCCGACGGACTGAGAGGAGAGAGGCGCAGGGTGCAGACGACGCGGAGGGGAGGGGGAGGGGGAGGGAGGCGGAGCGACACTGAGGGCGTGGGCCTAATCCCCACCAAACGCAAATGTTCGTTCAGCGCATCCATCACTGCGGACACCCCGAAAAATACGACAAAAAAGGAACAAATTTACCTAAAATTGCAGTAACACTAGAAAAACAAAGGTGCTAAGTCCTACCTTTCCAGGGGTGCTAAACCCGTTTTAGGGGTGCTAAAGGTTAAATTTTCAGTTTTTTAAAAATATTTTCTGTGTGAGTCAACCAATCACATTTTAGGCTACATTATCGCATTCCTCGTAAAATTCCGCGTCAAACGAGCCTACATATGATGGGGATCTGATAAGCGGCCAGCAAATGAAAAACAAGTAAAAAAGTACAAAAATTGCAATCAATTTATGCCATTTTTGAACAGAACCCCATCACATGTAGGCTCGCTTGACGCGGAATTTTGCGTAGAGTACGAATATAGGTCTTCGAATGTAATTGTATTCCATTGTAAGGAAATATTTTGAAAAAACATGAACTGTAGTGCCTTTGGAACTTTAGTGCCTTTTAAAGGTAGGACTTAGCACCTTTGTTTTTCAAGTGAAAGCATAAACAAAATTGCAGAAATTGCCTCCTTAAATCTGGTGTGTACAAAGATCGAAAGTTAGTCCCCTGTCAACGGTATAACATATCAAGGAAGATAAAACCGGACACCGTTAGAAATTGAATTGTAAATACTTACTAAAGAATGCATCTTAAAATATAACAACACAGAAATACCAAAGGAGCCAGGCAAACTTCACGTTAAAATCGATAAGGTTGGAACAATGCGCCGTTTGGCGGAGCGTCGTGGGGGTCCGAGGCGTCGCATGGCGTGACGACGGGAGCACGACGGCCGGGCCGTCAGCGGAGGGTCAAAGTCGGCTAAATATACAGTCCGCTGGATAATTAAAAAACACAATACACTTTTCAAAACGCACACTAGATTTTGTCACTGAAATATGAACGTGGCGTCTTTTCGGCCCTATACGAGCGAGAATTTTCCTGAACGCCAAATTTTCTTAAAAGACGCCAAATTTTTCCACTATTTGAGAATCAAATTTGGTGATCTCGCCCGAATAAAGTGAGAATTTTGCTTAAATAAAGTGAGACTAAGTTAAATCCTTACTCATAGAAGTAATTTGGCGTCACTCAAATAGAGTGAGGTTTAAAACTCACCAAAATGTTTAAGAAGGTAAAGTTTTTCCTTGGGCGAGAAATTTTTAGTGCACTAGATTTTGTCCTGCGTACCCTAATATGTTTTAATTAAGGCTAGTATGTAACCATTTTGCAAAAAACAAAATAGGGCGCAAACCTTTGTAAGGTGCATGGTAAGATAGGTGCGTTGTATTTCTCTGAATATTGCTCCGGCCGTATGCAAAGTAGGCGGTCGTGCCTGTCTCAAGGCGCTGCGCCGCCGCACCGCCGCGTTGACGTCCCGCCCAGCCCAGCCCCTCTGACCAGGCCCGGCCGGGCCCGGCCCACCCGCCGAAATGAAACGAGGATAATGTCAGCCCCACCTCCGTCACGATGCGCTCATATCGGCAGGCTAACGCGGCCTCAACAACTTTGTCCCGAAATATGACAGAATATAAATAGGCAGGGCATACTGCAATACCCTCCATGAGCTCCATCCTCGTGCCATAGCAAAAGAAGGGACAGTGGCACTCGCCCTGTTTATCGTAGTGTCACTTATGACGTCACCATGTAACGGGTGACGCTGTAAGTGGGCTTTGGCGCGACCTTGTAGGCCGCCCCCACGGTGGACCACCGGCTCCCGCGTAAAAAACTTATCCGTGTTTTGGACGCATTTTCGTCATTTTCCACTAGTCTGATAACGACCAGCATACCACGAATATACGACGAAGTATCGAGGTATTTCGTCGTACCTGAGTCGTACGGTGGTCGTGGCACTGGTCAAATTCACGACCAAAATGCGACGAGAAAACGGCGACTATGCGGCGGCGAAAATGGGCACCGCGTATTCGCGCGTTTATTCGTCGTATTCTGGTAGGAAGGAAAGAAGAAAACGGTCGGCCGCCGGAGGCGGTTTGAACCGGCGACCACACAGTCCCCACGCTGCGACGGTGACCTAGCCAGGAGGACACCTGGAGGGCGCGGCCGGAACAGCATCCCATGCTGACCTGCTTCTCGACACGATGCCCACTCTCAGCGTTGAAGATTGAGACTGGGGTCAACTGATCACTGCTTTATGAGTAACATCTCGACACAACTTTTCGGAACAGCCAGTTGGTGCTCGCAAGCTTAAAAGTTGTGCTCAGTTGACCGCAGTCTCAATCTTCAACGCTGAGAGTGGGCATCGTGTCGAGAGAGCACAGGTCAGCATGGGATGCTGTTCCGGCCGCGGTGCCTCCAGGTGTCCTCCCTGGCCAGGTGGATACCGTCGCAGCGTGGGGACTGTGCGGTCGCCGGTTCAAGCCCGCCTCCCGGCGGCCGACCGTTTACTTTCTTTCCCCTTCCGCTACCAGAATACGACGAATAAACGACGCGAATACGACGGTGCCCGGCGGCGCCGGCGCTGTATGGGTCGCCGTTTTCTCGTCGCATTCTGGTCGTGAATTTGACCAGTGCAACGACCACCGTACGACTCAGGTACGACGTCGAAGGAACGGGAATACGACGAAATACCTCGATACTTCGTCGTATATTCGTAGTATGCTGGTCGTTATCAGACTAGTGGAAAATGACGAAAATGCGTCCAAAACACGGATAAGTTTTTTACGCGGGCTGCACCGGCGGCTGCGGGTGGAGCTCGGTAGCCCTGCCCTGCCCTGCCCTGCCATGCACCAACTTTCATTGTTTTAATTCCATTCCCCGCCGCGAGAAAGAGTAACGTCACTTTTATCTGCCTGGGATCATCTAGACCGCGCCGCGCGCATCTCAGCGGAGGCCGCCAGATCTGGGGTCCAGCGGGCATACAGGACCCTCACGACCTCAGCAGCACCGCCCAACCTCGCACATGGAGGCGGGGCGGGGCGGGGCGGGGCGGGGCGGGGCGGGGCGGGGCGGGCGGGGCTGACAGTCAAATGTGGGGTCATGCCGCCGGCCGCACGACATGCGTGTAGACTGAAGCGAATCCCTTACATTTACAGCTAAACTAAACTGATTTCTGTTTCGTCAACAGAATGTGCACATGGTCAATACGCAGACCTGCAACACTATAGGCGCCAGCGGGCGAATAGTAATTACACATTTTTGCAACAACGTGCACATAAACAAAGAAGATGAGTTGCACAGAAACACAATGATCATTGTGAGTAATATGCCTTCTCTGTCTCTCGCTTGCTCTCTGTCTGTGTTTGCGAGTGTGTCATATGCGCATATGCGTGTATATATAGGACGCCAAAAATGTATAAAAGTCGGTCATTTAAAAAATTAAGAATGAGTTAATAATAGCAGATCCAACGTGTAAAGTGTGTTAAGAGTGTCCTAGAGTTAATTTTGTCCATCCTTATTCGCATTTTATGAGTCCGAAAAAAGGCAAAGCCATCGCAATAGCAATCAACGTTTGAGGAAGGTGTATTGAATTATTCTGAGCCGCTCTCAGGGTTCTCGCTCGGTTCTCGCCCAATCCCCTCTGTGACGCACAGTCACAGCTCGGCGATAACCATCAACCCAAAATCTATATAGTTTCGGCGGGAATCTCGTGACTCGCGAGGAGCCGAATAGGTCGAGTGGAGTGGGGCACGGGATCGCGCTCAGTCTGTCGCCCGGACAGTGAGAGAGAAGGAGCGCGCGTGCGAGAGAGGGAGGGAGAGAGGGAGAGAGAGAGGGGGAGAGAGAGAGAGAGAGAGAGAGAGAGAGAGAGAGAGAGAGGGGGGGGGGTGGAGGTATTTCATAAAATGTTTTGACAGTAGCGTACGACGCGTCCTAAACGAAAGAGAGCGCCTGCACCGTCCCTATACGAAACAGTCACACCTGTAGCGTGACCGCCACTCTGCATCGTTATGTTGTTTTATTTATACCTCCGCTGATTTAAACAGTACAGGAAAAGTGATGGTGGCAATGAGCTCCTCAAATATTGAGGAGCTAAACAGAGGAAAAATAAAGTGCGACTATACCGTAACAGAATTGTAGTAGAGCTCTAAGCTTCCGTCAGAAAGGGCTGCTTCGAACGTTGTTGAAGGACTGTTACAGATGGGGACGGCTCAGATAGGAATCATCTGGTAGGATGAGTCGCGTTGTCATCGGCCGAACTTTTGTTTACAAGGAGATAGGTTGTGCTGCGTGGACCTTATGATATCCGTTCAAGTCGAGGGGTCCACCTCTCGGGTAAATCATGTGTGTGCACTTTGTCGGGTAATCACTGGTAATCACATTCCGAAAATTCCTCTTTTCGTCACGCTGTTTCGGGTTTTCTCTCATGAAAATTTGCAAGAAATGACAAAGTTCAAATTTTCGTCAAAACTTCTACTGAGAAGTGTTGGTAATCACTGGTAATCGGTAGTCGTGTGTACGCTCCTGAACCGAGCGCTGGCAACCCCTCAGTTCAAGTACGCAGAAAGCAGTTGGCAAAATATTTGCAAACTATCAGACTAAAGGCGATGTGGAAAATAAGCATTCCGACAAGCGCGTGGAGAGGGGGCGATAAACGCGGTCCAGGCTGCATTTAGCAATGGGCACGCTGGCACGATTTTTCAGCCGACAACGCGACGATACAGGGCCGTGCTCGCGCCGCGGAAGACTCGCTAAAGACATCGGATTATATCGCCCAACACGCCGACCCAGCCCAGCCCGGCCCAACTCGCCTGTCAGCAGAGAGCCATTTTGAAAAGATCAGAACATTATCCTAATTTCTTGAGCTGCAGGCAACAAAGTGTTTCACCACGGTGCAGCAAAATCTAGAGCTAGGATGTGGAGCTCAAGTAGTCTAAAATAATTCTTACAAAAAATAAAAATAAAAAGACTGTATAAAGAACTCTAGTTTCAGCAACAAAGCAGTACACAAACACACTCGCACAAACGAGCGTGAGTATACTGACTGGGGAAAGGGGGAACGTGTGGGAGGGTGATAGGGAGGGGAGAGGTAGAGGGGGCATGGTGAGGCGGCGGGTCATGTCAGAGGGGCTGCATACTCTGCGGCGTCACAATCGCAGTAACCACCATACTGTGAGTTGGGTGGCCTATCTCACGGGGCAAGGGGCGTGGAATGAGTGAAATAGCGACCTAAGAAAATTTAGTGAAGCCATACTCCATGCAAAATGTCGATACTCCTTTGTACAAGAGATACGTAGAGTGGTTACAGTTTGCAGACAATAATTTATTTGTACACCAATAACATTAACAGCGCAGCTTTCTTTCAGTCCTTGTGATGCTGATCTTATCAGTAGTGGGGGGAGGCCAAATAGGCAGGGGCGGCGACGGCCACCTTCTGGACGACGGGGGCAGCGACGGCCACGCCCTCGCGCCGCACCACGGCGTTGAAGCCGTTGACGGGGTCCGCGACGTAGTCGACGACGCGGCGGGTGCCGTCGGGCTCCACCAGCGAGTACTGGCCCTTGACGACGTCGCCGCTGCGCGTCTCGACCTGGTCCTTCACGTCGCCAGTCTGGCCGTCCTTCACGCCGTACGAGAACTGGTACTGCGGGTTAGGGTCGTAGGGCTCGGGGGCGGCGGCGACCACCTTCTGCACGACGGGCGCGGCGACGGCCACGGGCTGCGGGGCGTACGAGGCGACGGTCAAGGGCTGCGGGGCGTACGAGGCGACCACCTTCTGAACGACGGGCGCGGCGACGGCCACGGGCTGCGGGGCGTAGGCGGAGATGGCGACCTGCGGCCTGACGACGGAGGAGTAGGACACGGCGGGGGCCGCGGCCACAGCCACCTTCTGCACGACGGGCGCGGCGGCCACGGCGGCCACGGCCAGCGGCCCGGGGTGCAGCGTCTGCGTGGAGACGGACAGGCCGAGCGGGGCGGCGGCGAGCGGCGCGCCCAGGAGGCCGGCGTTGGCTGCGGAGACCAGTGCCAACAGGCACAAGACGTACTGCGGAAATAGTTGCGGAGTTTGGAAAAAAAAAGGACAAAAATATCGACACTGCCGTCCGTCACACTTTCTTGAGCGCACGTTATGCGACACACACCTGGGGCTCCATGGCTGCTGAGGTGACGAGACGAGCACTGGTTAGACTGTGCGTTCCGAGCAGCGCGAGTGCGTTATATATTGGAACAGTCCTATGAACTAGCAGGATCACTCCCCCTGCCCCGGCTGTCCCAGCTGCCGCAGCTGCGGCACAGCGCAGGCCCAGACGGCAAGGTGGACCAGCCCCCTCGAGCCGACCCTGTCCGACCTCACACACACACACACAGGGGCGTATACCCACACTGAGGGGATAACGTTCTTCCTTCAAGCAGAAAACAGCTATTTTAGTTTAATTAGACTTAAGTATGTGCTAGTTTCATTAAAATCTTCCGCACTCGGTTTACACGTTAGAAATTTTTCTAAGACAATTTCGGTTAACGCGAAATTGAGCGTTCACTGCTCTCAAGCGTGTACGCATACGAAAACTCAAATTAAATTATTTAATAGACACATTTTGTGCAAGTAACTCCAGTACCATATGACATTAACACTATAACTCTTAAAATCGCAAAGAAACCGAAATGCAACGAGAGTCAGTTTCGATGGTTCAGAAGAGTCGTGAATTTACTTTTCATTGTTATAGTGCAGTAGTGTATAGAAAATAAAATTTTGCAGGATCGATACTCTTTCCTACTTGCCTGACGAAACGATTGGGACGGTGTATGGCAACCGTCACCTTGGTCCTAGTGCCATTGGCACTGGGGAGGGCAGCGATATAAGAACCCGACTCAGCACAGACTCACGTCTTACTTGCCAAGACTTCTGGTCTTCAAAGAAGGGTAGTTTTGAGCAAGGAGGTGTATTTAAGGGCATGGTTAGAAACCTATTAAGTAGGTCATGATCAATCAAAGATCATAAAAACGACAAAATGTTACGCAAAAAATAACATTTTTGTTTAAGTCTTTTAAAGATGTCTTAGGAATATTAAGGACTCTTTTCGTCATCCATAAGATCTCAGCAGAATCAGATATTATTTATTGACACCAATAAAGCATATTAAAATATTAGATCTTAACAGTTTACGAAATCTTCAGCCAAAGATAAACTGCCGAAAACTGGTCTGGCAGGAGGGCGGAAACAGACCTGTACAAACAGCTGTTTTTCGTGAAGTGACGGTACGCAAGTCCGAGTTGCATCAGCCTCGTCGCGCCCGCGCATTGCTCGGTGCACGGCGGGGCTGAGCGGGGTTAAGCGGGGCGGGGTAAGGTGGGGCACTAGCCCGCAGCAGGAGGTGGGGGTAGCTGAGGTGGTCAGTTGTCGCTGAGGCGTTTGATCACCAGTTTGCTTCGGCATTAGGAGTACAAAGGAGGACGAAATTATACTAGCGGGAAATGTTGGAATAGTAAACCTAAGCTCAGTTGCAGTTGAAATGTGTAATTATTGTGTGCTTAGGAGGCGTTCAAGACGTCAACTCCCAATTTTTAAGAAAATTGTTTAAGTGAGTCCTGTACGTACCAAAATCATTCGCTGAAAGGAAGTTGGACCTTACTTTCAAAATGAGTAGCCACACTATGTTTAGGGAGTTTAAGTTCAATGGAATCCATGACTTGTTTATTTGGACGTAACTGACCTTCTTAAATCAGCCGAATTCAAGCACAAACTTAAAAAATTGCAAACACTTGTACATTGATATAAAAAACAACACAAATACATTAAAAAAAGTGTGCATGATGCTGATCATAAAATCACTTGCAGCAAAAGGTAAAAAAGTTCTTAGACCCAAGCTTAGGAAATGTTATGAAATTTATTAGGCTTAAACCGTCCTATATTCACGGCTAAAAGACGGGAAAGAAACGGCGATTCCGCGGAATAGGTCGGAAGAGCGGTGTGCTCAGGGTCGCTCTACTATCCACGGCTGCAACATTGTGTATCGCGACGAGGCGGGGTGGAGTAAGATGGGGCGTGCCAACTGATGCATGAATGAACAGTGACGCAGGCCAGGTGATCACAGCGTAGTTATTTCTGCGCCTTGTTCACAAACAAAAAGCCCAGGCACGGCAACAAAAAGTAAAAATGTAGGATTGGAGGGTCCAAAAAATATCATTTGGGACAGGTGGGGGTGCGTCTTATAATCACCAAGCTCATTGACGCTCGTTCATTGGACGAGGGGGAGAGATGCCCAAACACAAGAGCAGATGGAAAAGGGGGAAAGGAGGGGGGGGGGGAGAGATTAGAAACGGGAAGGGGGAGAAGTAGCGTGGTGGGGCTACCACACTAACCTACCACAACGCAGACCCACACAAACAACGCCACCATACGGTCCCACAGAACACAGGCGGCCCACGCCGCCAGCGAGATTGGCACGCGTCCCAAACGGGTATTATCAGTTTGACCCTCCAACGTTACTGCAAAAACTACATTTCCCCACTCTTCCAACTAGAAGCGCTGAGGTCGGAGAACAAGACCTACAGGCAGAGCACCGGGGTTACTTCTTTCTAGATGGAATGGACCTTGACCTTGCTCGTTACTTTCGTGGGATTCTTTTTCCTAGTAACCAAAGCTAATTTAGTAATCCTTTGGAATAAAATGACCACAAATTTACCGGAACAATTTTGTGTTAATTCATCAATAACTAAAAGGGAGCATTCTGTAGCAGGACATTTGCAGCCCGGCCTACCTTAAACAAAATAAAAAGGACGCGATGCACGTGGCCGGCGCGTGGCCGGTGCGTGTTCGTCGTAAGGCGTGGCGTGGTGGAGCCCGAGCCTGATCGGCAGGAGCCTTGGGTCGGCCCGCCAACTGAGCCCGGGTGTCTGTATCGTCTAGCCTGTAGACTGCCTACGCCTGAACATTGAACTTAAAACCAATGCCATGTCCCATTGCCGCATGACAAGAGTAGTCAAAATCTGCACAAAGTGTAAAAATCCTTGCATCGCTTCTTTTTTTAAATTGAAATATTTTTGACCTTGTGCAGTGCGTTTACTTGCCATATAACACATTTGTAGACATTTATGACATCCGCGTTTAAAATATCACTAAGTCTAGAACACTGATCGTTCAGATAAAACACATATGACTGTAATGTTGAGGCAGGTGCATACCCGGCGAGCAGCCCAAAGATTTTGATCAAGGCAGTCACCCTAGGTCTAGCAGAGTGTTTTGGCCAGCGGGGCACGGGGGGCGGCCGGGCCCACTGGCGACAAAAGACGACTAGGCGCCACGAGAGGCGAGCATAAGCTGATGCAACTGTATCAGTGAAGGCGTCAGCAGGGAGGGGTGGAGGAGGGGCGCTCACTGGGGGTGGGGGCAGAAAAGATCCAAGACCAGGGCTGCGGTAGGGCGGGGGGAAACACACACACACACGTGCGCACGCTCACACACACACACACGTGCGCACGCTCACACACACACACACACACACACATGCACGGACACAAGAAAATCGACGCCAGCAAGAAAGTCTTCCTCCTCGTATAAAAGACGTTGTCCACGGCGGTAGGGGTGTAGTCGACTTCGTTCCTCGCTCAGCAGCAGCAGCAGCAGTCAGCAGCTTAACGAACCAACCAAAATGGCGTGCAAGGTAAGGATCAGCAACTCCTCGACAGAGAGACGTCGTGGGGACCAAGTACACTGTTAAACCAAGTGTGCAACTGTTCAACACTTAAATGTGTGCAACTTTCAGTCTTACACGTCCATGTGAACAACTCAGTATTTGTGCAATTCCAAGTGTCAAACTTGCCAGTTGTACACTTGTAAGTGTTTAACTCGACATTTGTGCACTTGCATGTGTTCAACTTCCCCGTGCAACACATCACTTGTTGAACACTTGCAAGTGTTTAACTGTCGATTTAAACACTTACAAGTGTACGACTAGCGAGTTTGACACTTCCAATTGCACATATACAGAGGTGCGCACTTGCACCTGTTAAACTGGAAGTCGCACACTTACAAGTGTGGAACAGTTGAACACTTGGTTTCACAGTGTATGAGAGCCCCTAGGGGCTGGGCAGTGTCTGAGCGGCTCCTCGTCTCACTTCCAGCTCGTGATCCTCGCCTCCATGATGGCCGTGGCCGCCCAGGCCGGCATCATCGGCGCGCCCCTGGGGCTGTCCCCGCTGGGCCTGTCCCCGCTGGCCCTCGGCGCCCCCACCTCCATCATCTCCGCCCCCAGGCTGGTGGCCGCCCCCCAGGCCGTCGCCCTGTCCAGTGCGACCGTGACCCGCACCATCAGCCCCCAGCTGATCGCCGCCCCCGCCCCCATCGCCCTGGCCGCCCCCAGCGCTAGGATCATCTCCTCCCCCGGCCTCATCTCCAACGGCCTCATCTCCAACGGCATCATCTCCTCCCCCCGACTCATTTCCTCCAACGGTCTGATCTCCTCCAACGGTCTGATCTCCTCCAACGGCCTGATCGCCTCCAACGGCCTCATCTCCTCTGGCCTGATCGCCTCCCCTGGCCTCATCGCCGGCCCCACCACCAGGATCATCTCTGGCCCCGCCATCGCCTCCCCGCTCGGCCTCGGCCTCGCCGGCCACCTGTAAGCTGACGACGGACGCGATCTACGTGCCTTGCCGTCCCGCCGAGCTGTGATGCGCGGCCGCCTTGCAGGGGCGCGCGCGGGCCAGACCCCTGCACCGCAGAGGCCTCCACCGGGGCCTGCAACAGGACCCGCCCGGCCCCGCCCCGCCCCGCCCCGCCACGCCAAGGAACCGCGCCGGGAACACTAATCAGTATTAGAAAGCGCATGGCGCTCCCCGTCTGTGTTCACTACTAAATTATTTGTGTGTAAATAGCAAGGAACAAAAATAAACAAAAATGGTTGACGGCAAGCTTTTGCGTCTTTAATGAAATCCCCTATCCATACTGACCGATTCATTCAACAGCGGAGCTCTTGAAACGCCTTAAAACCTTAGTGACGGTAAAACATTCTGTTCTTTTTTTAGTACCCTAGTTTTTAAGTCAAAATTGTAGAGAACAAATAAAATGTTCAGCCAATTTGATTAAATTATTCTATCAAATCAGTCCAAATTTTGTTCATAAAGCTAACATTTTGTCGGCTATTAATTTGGTTCCTTGAACTGAATGGTTTTCTGGGTGTGTCATACAAGCACGCAGAGAAATGCAATAACCGCGTATTGTGTGGCTGGGCGCATAACGGCACGGGCTGCACCGGACCCGGCCCGGCATGGCCGGGGCGCCACACCCCAGCTCCAAGCCCCGCCCCGCCCCGCCCCGCTCCACTAGCGCGTATTATCCTGCCCAAGGATGAATGGACCGGCCGGCCCACGTGCGCGCCGCGTGCACACTGCCGCCCGCAGCGACACGGAGGGAGCAGCAAGCAGCCCTTGCGGTCCTTAGGTTAGGAAGTGATATGCACAAAACGGACTGTTGTGCAAATCAGCGATGTTTGACCTAGACAGTTGACAGTGCTTCGTGCCCCAAGCGGTTTCTCGGCACATAAAAACGATCTTCTTGAGTTACTTTAAGGTGAACGGGTCAAAACCCCCCGTATTTCAGAGCATTCGCGGAAAAACACAATCCAGAATTGGAATTGAAAACAGATGATACTTTTCGCTTCTAGTTGTTTTACGTTTGCGCCGCCACGGATATTCAATTTCATTATAAAGAAAGTGATCAAGCTGGAGGGTGGCATCTACAGGGGCATACCACGGGGGCATACCACAGGGGCATACCACATGGGCATACCACATGGGCATACCACATGGGCATACTACAGGGGCATACCACACGGACACACCACAAGGGCATACCACAGGGGCATACCACAGGGGCATACCACAGGGGCATACCACAGGGGCATACCACAGGGGCATACCACAGGGGCATACCACAGGGGCATACCACAGGGGCATACCACAGGGGCATACCACAAGCGCATGCCACAGGCACAGGCGCAGACGAGAGGGGGAGGAGAGGGAGCGGCAGAGAGGGGACTGCGGCGGGGCGCGAAGCAGCAATGCGACTAATGTAACCCGCGCTCAGACGACGGTCTGTTCGCACTTACAGTCAGGCGCATATTTATTATTTTCGAAACCTCCCCTCTAAGAGTATAAGCAGGATGACACATTTATAATATTTGTATTACTTTCTTAAGGATGAATGGGATAAATGTATCATCTGCTAAAAACAAACGAATAAGACATTGGGGGGCAGCGTGATCCGTGTCCGGGAATATAATATTTCTTTCAATAGAATGAACACAATCTGGTCCACAGTAGCTGCGCCGGGCTGGGCGCCTGCCCAGCGGGCTTTGCTGCCTGATGTGCTGCATACCAGTCAGGGGCGGCAGCTGCTCTGTATAAAGCGCGCTGCGTAAAAAGGCAACGTGAGAACCACATACTGCGCACCAGCAGAACTCGGACTAAAATGGGGACCGTGAAATTTCACGCGAAAATAGGCGATGAAGCTCGGTCGCCGAGGAGTAGTTCCAATACACAATTTGCGATGGTAATGATTTTTTTACGTCCTTCTCCCAAGGTTAGTCGAAGCTTTACTCACGCAAACGGCCGTTTTCCTCTTTATCGCACCAACAGTGAGCACCACATACCTGAAACAAATAAGGAAATCCCTTGACGTTACAACAGATTCCAGGTTATTCTTGTTGTTTAGCACGGGTAATTATAGGACAAATATCCAGCTTTTCAGAAACGACTATCCGTTGTAATTTTAAGAACAATTCCTTGTCTGAGAGAGACCCTAATTTTAAAAGACTAAAGTTCTAGAGGAATCTAAATTTTAATAGCGCAAATATTTTTCTTTTGTGTAGAGCGCATTTTATTGCGCCGGTGTGTTTCCACGGTATTCTTGGAAGGTTTTTAATACTGAAAAACAAAGAAAAAACCATACATATGTTCTGACTCGCGTATATAGTACTGCGAAATTTTGATGCAGTCTTGTGTGAACGGCAAGGCTACTGTCTTCACGCACATTTGGTGTATTCCATTTCGTATATTATATGCCAACAATGAGTTAATACAGTCAAGGTAGGGGGTGGTGGTGGACTGGCAGCCGCGCTCCTAGCCAACGATTCGATATGTTCTCGCATAATAATTCTGTGTTGCGTAATATAGAGAAGACGGAATATAAACGAAACTAGATTTCAAAGGAGGAAAGCAACAGTATGGCTGACAGATATTTTGGTATGTGCCACAATCTCGCAATACAAGTAAATATTTACCACCACCAGCCTCACATTCATTCTACAAAGTGAATAAAAGGGCCAAGGGATTGGAGTAGAAGTATTGAGGTTTTTAAAAACAAACACTGCCAGAAACACTTCATAAATAATTTATTGTTTTAAATCTTTCGTCCCGGCGTGCATAGAACTAAGAGAGAGGTAGTAGAAGGCAGCCGCATCAGTGGAGGCCGAGGCCAGCGAGGCCCAGCTGGCCCAGGTGGCCCAGAGGGATGCCGGCGGGGGCGGCGTAGACAGCGGGGGCGGGGGCGGCGACCACGGCGGGGGCGGCGACCACGGCGGGGGCGGCGTGCACGGCCAGAGGGTCCTTGCGCACCACGGCGTTGAAGCCGTTGATGGGGTCGGCGACGTAGTCCACGACGCGGCGGGTGCCGTCGGGCTCCACCAGCGAGTACTGGCCCTTGACCACGTCGCCGTCGCGCACCTCCGTCTGGCTCTTGGAGTCACCGGTGTGGGGGTCCGACACGCCGTACGAGTACGAGTAGCGGGGGTGGGGGTCGTAGGGCTCGACGGCGGGGGCGGCGACAACGACACCGGGGGCGGCGAGGCCCGCGTGCCCGGCCAGCACGGCGCCGGAGAGAGCAGGGGCGGTCAGCACCGACGGGCCCAGGGGGCTGCCGATGAGGGCGCCGCCATGGCCGCCGACCAGGCCCAGACCCAGGGGGCTGATGACGCCAGCGTTAGCTACGGCCAGCAGGGCCGAAACAATCACCAGCTGAAAACAGGGTGGGGTTCAAACAATTGCGCTGTTGAAGGAAGCTAGCGACTCGGCTATACTTTTTAAAATTGAGCACATGTTCTTTCAGTATATCGGAAGAACTAGAAATATCTGCATGTTTCAGAGGAGTAATAAGGACCACACGTATAAATGAAAAGCGCACACAATATAAGTTGTAATATTTCGAACAATCGCTTAAAAAAAAAAAACTTCGCAAGGCGTTTCGCAAAGAAGGAAGTGCCATTATACAAGTGGGCTGCGGAACCACGCCCCTCTGAACGCAGACACAGACCTGCTCAAGGCTGCGCCCGACGCAGAGGTAAACAAAAGCACAAAAAGATGCCGAATTTATCAGAGAGACCGCTGATCTGCTTCATATCCGAAACACTGTTTTCTTAACATTCAAACACTCGGAGACTTAAACGCAATGGGTAGGTAAACTTTCGATGACAAATTTATCAACATAGGACTGGCCTACAGACCACGAAACACCTAGTATGCAACGGCACTGTTTTCAAATATGCACAACCACAGCAGAGTTCAACGAAAATCCATTTTCACACCTTGGAAACCATGATGCCGACGTGCCGCGAAGACCGGTGACTACAGTGCCGGCTCAGACACTGCAGCGGGCATTTATACGCCGCCTGCACTGCTGCAGCTCCTGCATCCCCCCGGGGAGCGGACCTCCTCCCTACCTCCACCGCCCCTCAGCCGCACCACGTGGAGGCGGCGCCGGGCGGGGGCGGGGCCGGGGCGGGGCCGGGGCGGGGCCGAGGAGGTGGAGGGGACCCGATCCATGCGCACCACCGATACTGGCCTTGCCCGGGGTGAAGCTAGGCCAAGAGTCCTAGCGAGAGATGAGGCGGCTCCTTCAAAGAAGTGTTTTGTTGAACTTGTCCTTTGCTCAGACTGTCCGTACTGCAAGGTATTCGTATCTAGTTGCAAATATTATGATTTATACAGATAAAAGTCTAAGTCAGACATTTCCTCTCAATGTACATTGAGGAAATTTTCACAAATCCAGCGTTCTCACATACGACAGCCCATACCTCCAACTCCACTCTTTCTCCCACATCGTTGTACAAGCGGCTTTATCTCAATTGAGCATTTGTTGGGACGCCGTTTGGCGTGGCGCTCAGCCAACACGCGTGCATTCGCGTTTCGGTTATTTCGCAGCCCTTTCACAACACGCGCAACTTATTGAAATAGCTCAATATCTCACAAAGATAGAATGATAATTCACACTTTTCTAAATGTCACCTTTAAGTCAAGAGGAACACCTTATTCTCACATGGCGCGAAATAAAAGTCTATAACAGGTTACCAGCACAATACGAAAAAACGAATTAAACGCTTTTTCTGTTTTGATGGACAAAGCCAGTTTGGGTACGACTAGAAGGAATAGTACTCTGAATTGTATCATGGCGGGCGAGAGGCACTACCTGGCCGGCATGCAACTTCGTACCGAGCGAGCCGCACTACTGCGTACTAAGGAGTGTACTACAGTTATTCATTTATATTTTAAAAAGCCATTGTCAAAGTTTGCCTGGAGCTTGGGGCACAGTATCACCGACGAGGTTGACCTCTAAGTGTTATGAGGAAAGAAACGCTGTGCCCATATGTGAAGCACATGCGAAGATCGTAATACCTTCCAAAAGTTAGGTTCTGTGAGGATATATAAGGTGCTGAGGAACGTTTTGTGGTATGGACAAAACTGTTCCCATTCGCTTTGCGACTATATCATAATGCACTGTTAAAAAATATCTTGTAAATCAACAAGAAAAATCTTGTTAATTTTTATAGCAAGACATTTCGTTTTGAAACAGGTATCTTGTAGCATTACAATTTTTTTGTTTTGGCAAACAAGAAAAAACAATCAAGTTTTTTAAAATTTCTGCCCCTTTCTGTTTTATAAAATATTACTTTTCGATCACGCTTTTCGAAAAAGAGTTGTATTACAAAAGGGCTTGTTTCCAAACGAAATGTTTTGCCATAAAAATTAACAAGATTTTCCTTGTTCAGTTACAACACAGCGCTACTTAGTCGTTGCTACAAGCGATGCAAAACGAAGTTTTGTGAGGCAATTCACGAAAACAATTCTTTCATTTTCAAAAAAGAGTCTCATCATACAGAATGTCATCAGGTGACAAACTTTTTTAACAGTGTGCATTGTCACGAGTCACAATTTAAGTTAGAGTATGCTCTTTGACAAGCCTCCGTTGAAAGTGATTTTCGGTCATTGCTCTCCATGAACAAGTGGCATGGCAACTGCTATGCAGTTGGTACGGGTGGGCGGGTCTCGCCTCACTACTCCCCGCCCCGCCATGCCCCGCACAATGAAACAGGAGCAGCCGCTCCCTGGGAACTGAAAGTGAACACGCCGGCCGAACGGACGGCCTTGGTCGGCCTTGAGACGCACACGGCTCCACAGCACTAGCCGGCGGAGCCGGCGCCTGTCTGGGTGGCTGGGCTAGGCCAGGATCCCCGTCATCCGGCTGGCTGCGCACCCTGTGGTGCCCGAGGGGCGTGGCGGGGCGTGGCGTGGCGGGGCGTGGCGGAGCGGGCGTGGCAGGGAGGGGCGTGAGGGTCTGCGGCGGAAGGCTGCGGTAACACGTGCACATGGCAAACACGGTGACTCACCTCCAATCAGTAAGCCTTTATCTGCCCTTATGGCGAACAGGTGGGTAAATGACTGCTGCAGCGTGAGAGGTAAAACTAATAATTTTAGGACATTTATTGGGAGAATAGTTGAGTGAAAGACAATAGACTCCAGGAAATATTAAGACAGCTACAGCTGCCGCAAGTTTTGAGCAATACTGGAGCAGTCTTGAGGAGCATCAATTATATTAACAATCTATTTCTCATAGAAAATGAGTCAACGCTCCTTCTGTGTCGCAATTCTATTCCCGGATGTGCCTGGCGGGCCCGCACGCTGCACTCGTAAAGCTTGTGTCTTACTCCATTTGCGTCACCCCCTCCTCCCTCCGCCTACCCCCTCTTCCCCTTGAACTTCAGTGCAGCGCGCCGCCTCCGGACGCCCCCGTGGCCTGGCGCAGCCCGGCGCAGCCCGGCGCAGCCCGGCGAGGCACTGTGGGTCACGCTGGGTGTGGCTGCAGGATGTAATGTGGAGTGCACTTGCAGTGCAGAGCAGTAACACACCGAGAAGTAACAGCAACTCCTATACTTTTTGTTCTGTTGTGCGACTTCTCAACACCCCTCCCCCCTACTTTGCAGATATGATTACACGTTCTCTGCGTTCGTCACACACCTACTGTCGAGCAGGACGGTATTGGCTATTCGATTCACGGGCAATAGAAAAAAAATACTTGCTATGATACCTAAGCGGTGACTGTCCGAGCAAGCCACACTCTGACGAGGATACGCGGAAGGCAGGAATGACGTTTGTGAAGGCTATTTCAAAAGTGGTAATTACAAAATAATATTTTCATTTTTAATAAGTCACCAGGCAGTTTTTTATAACCAAACATTTTAAGCATTTACATTGAAAAAAAAAAAAGGTCGGTAGACTTACAGCAGAGATGGGGAAGATGCGGCACCCCGCTTGTACTGTGTGTGTGTGTCACTTCCGTCACCCCCGCTTCACCTTGTTTTCACAACGTGCCAAGTGTGCCAATAACGAATTAAAAACGCATCTTTCACATAATGCCTCTGGTACTGTGGGCAGCTTTGAATGCCACCACAGCAACTGCTGCAAAACTGGTGACTCCGCAAAATCACAGTTGCTCTTGTGCAGTAAATGGCACATATGATTACGAATTGCAGGCAAACGCTATGCATCAGTAAAATACTCTTGTCTAAAAGCTATTTGGGAGATGATGCCACGTCAGTCCGGTGTTGCAGCAGGCCCGCTGAGCCTTGTCGGGCGCCTTGGCGATACCGGCCAGTAGCGCTCGGGTGTTGGGCGGGACGGTCTACCCTGACAGGCGCCTTGGCGATACCGGCCAGTAGCGCTCGGGTGTTGGGCGGGACGGTCTACCCTGACAGGCGCCTTGGCGATACCGGCCAGTAGCGCTCGGGTGTTGGGCGGGACGGTCTACCCTGACAGGCGCCTTGGCGATACCGGCCAGTAGCGCTCGGGTGTTGGGCGGGACGGTCTACCCTGACAGGCGCCTTGGCGATACCGGCCAGTAGCGCTCGGGTGTTGGGCGGGACGGTCTACCTGACAGGCGCCTTGGCGATACCGGCCAGTAGCGCTCGGGTGTTGGGCGGGACGGTCTACCCTGACAGGCGCCTTGGCGATACCGGCCAGTAGCGCTCGGGTGTTGGGCGGGACGGTCTACCCTGACAGGCGCCTTGGCGATACCGGCCAGTAGCGCTCGGGTGTTGGGCGGGACGGTTTACCCTGACAGGCACATGTCATGCACTGTTAAAACCTTACAAAGCAATGCTTCGCAATTACAAACAAAATGCTTCGCAATTGCAAAGGATTTGGCTGCTTTGTAATACAAAGCATTTTGTTTGTAATGCGAAGCTTTTGCTTTGTAGCTTGCGAAGCATTTGCTTTGTAGCTTGCGAAGCATTTGCGAAATGCTTTGTATTACAAACAAAATGCTTTGTATTACAAACAAAATGCTTTGTATTACAAACAAAATGCTTTGTATTACAAAGCATCCAAATGCTTTGCAAGCTTACAAACTATTTTGTTTGTAGGGATTTAACAGTGTGCACTTGCCGGAGTCGAACCAGAGGCAAGTCAGGAATCTTTTCAGTGAAAGGAGTAGCTATCGGTCCTCGTGGTGTCTACACAACACAGGCAGGAGGTGTGTAAGGAACCATGCGCAAGGCGTATCGACGACGCGCGGCCAGAATGCGTGGCCACGCCACTAGATGGCGCCGCCAGTATCTGCGGGCGCGTTTGGTCAGCGCCCTCGGTGAAGGTGATCAGCTTTGCTCTTATGCGATGCATTAAAGTGATTAGGCCAGCAGACCGGGACCGTTCGCAATGAGTCGCTGCCAAGTCCGGCTAGCAAGGGCGGTTTTCAGGTATGCAGGCCGTTAGGATATAACGTGCAGTAGCTCCATGAACTTCACTGCAGATCGCGAGTCGAGAAGTATTATGAAGGATGAAGGAGTCCTAAAACGTACACTGTTAGAAAACGTTTGTTAGCTGATGACACTCTCCGTGATGAGTATGTTGTTCGTAAACCACATTACTTGTATTCATTGATATTCTGACGAAAGTCGTTCTATTTTACATTAAGTGACCAATGGCAGGAACTTCTACTTATCACTCAGAGGACAGTGTGTTTTAGAAATTTTTAGGAATATTGTTGGATTAAAACATTGTTGTTGGAGAACATGTGTTGCTAACAAACTTAACTACGAATGTGTTGTTAATTTACAACACTTTTTTTAACAGTGTAATCTCATGCTGATACAAGGCTACTGTCTGTGGTAAAATGATTTAGAGAGGTGCCATTCATTAAAACACTAAAACTACACATTAGTAATAGAAGGTCGAAAAAATTCTCATCTCCCTGCGTCACAGGAGAAGGCGTTGCTAGTGAAAAGAAACCAACCAATAAGCTGACGCGCAAAGTCAACCCCATTGATTACCCAACGCACTGGTGCTTTCTCCTTTCTCTCTCGTTACTGCGCGCGCTGCCGACAGGTCCGTAACAGAGAAGAAGCGAATACAATAAGGAGGTGACATTTAGCGTGTTGAAAAAAACCTCAAGTCAAAAAGAGTGGAAACAGACCATTTCCCCCGCGCTTGTATTTCTTTAAGCTCTAAAAAGAACGGTCTGGAGCAAGTGGCACATCACACAGCTGTAACCACGAGTCGCACTCAAAGAAATAATTCTGGGTCAAAAGTTACAAAGTAAATGTGTCATGTCAAATATAATAACTTACAAATATGTTTTTTAAAAAAACTCAATTTATTTGCTTACATTGTCAAACCACATAGAACACACATTGGACTAGATCATCGACAGCACTTCTTTACATTATTCAGCTAGATCACAAAAAATAAAGTAAATATACACTATGGCAGTCTACTATGTTCAGCTGGCCAGTCAGGAAAACGGAAAACATCAACACCAATTAAAATAAAATACCGTCAAACGTCATCTTTGTCTTCATTATAAGAAAAATAAGTTGCGCATACAAAGTTTATGGCACACCTCCCACTCTCCGGGACGTTCCATCACCACACCGTCTCATTTTTCCTAGCACATGAGGAAGGTGCAGGCGTTTTCAAACACTGCGGGGCAGCAGGGCATACTCACAATCATCACCACCAGTATCACGACGTAAAAGAGCTGTACAGGCCAAGGCACGTGCACCTCATAGTCCTCCGCCCTCGGCTCCACAGCGGCGCGCGAGGCCGGCCCGGCTCCCGTCCTGAGCACGGACGAGCACAGCTTGCCCACGCTGACTTGATCGCTCAGGGCCGAGGTTGTATTGCCGCGGGCGTCCCGCAGCGTGCCGCACGCCTCGACGGCTGCAGCCAAACAGTCACTAGAAGCCACCCTTTGGAACGTGGCGGCCGAGCGCATCGCCCAGGTGTCGGCTGCGTCACTATTCCACGGCGTTCCCTCACTCGCCACACCTCCGAGGGGAGTTTCATCCGTGCGACTCCACCACGGTGCCGTCGTGGTCTGTCTACCTCTTCCATCGGACGGAGTCGCTGAGCCGAGAAGCGCGGCGCCGAAATCAGACCAAAAGACGAAAGCGTTGAAAAGGAGGACGCTGGCCACACGAAGGGCGGTAGGTGCAATGCTAGTCGTGCGGGGCGAATCCGGGTGGCGGACGCAGTCCTCGGGCGAAATGTTGAGCCGGCGGAGGGCGTCCTGGACCTCGAGCGGGAGCGGCGGCGGGAGAGAGGGCGTGTCCGGGGAGGGTCGCTGACCAGGTCGCTGACCAGGAGGGGCACCGGCCTCGCCGCCCGCCAGTGCGCACGGGCTGCCCGCCCGCGGCGGCCCACTCACCCACACCGTATCGAGGATGCTGGCCATCAGCAGAAACTGGAAACGACAAACAAATTACGGACCAAACCAGTACTCCTTTCCAAATGGTGGCAAATCTGCCCTCATTTTCAAATTGCGCCATGCTGACTTGGGATCAGCTTTACTATGCTAAATGCCCTTGAACGGGAAGTGCGGCCGAACGATCCCGATGATGACTCCTTCCTCTCACCTTCACCCCTGTTCTGCCATTCACACACTCGGCGTGTACGGAGGCCAATGATCCCACTTTGGCGCACTCAGGAGAATGGTTTCCTGATCCTTGCCCACGCTGATACAAAAACAACTTTGCTCTGCAGAAAAAACTATTTTTACTTTGGAATAAGATTCCTGTCATATCCGAAAGGATATCTTTTGTACTTTAAGAAAGAAACATTTTTTCTGGGTGTACGTGAGCTACATGAAGAGGTCAGATTTCAAATAAATATGCTTTAAATATCTATAAGTGCTTTCTATTATTTACCTTCACACCTCTTTCCTCTCCCACCCTTTCACTCTCGCTTCTCTCTCACTTTTTCGCACATTCGAAGTGGGGGAGGGAGGGAAGGGGGGAGGGAGTGAGAGAGGGAGAGGGAGAGAGAGAGAGAGAGAGAGAGAGAGAGGGAGAGGGAGAGAGGGAGAGGGAGAGAGAGAGAGAGAGAGAGAGAGAGAGAGAGGGAGAGAGCTATACTTTTGCGATTATTGCAGCCGACTTCCTGACGTCCAAATAGCTCACGAATAAGCTGCAGCACCGGCAGCGGCGGTATAAGCAGTCAGCCGGCCGGCCGGCCTACAAGGTCACAGTCGCCGAGCCGTGCCTCACACCGGCACTTGCCTGTTCCTCATTCCGTATAAATGGCCGAGAGAGAGGAAAATAATTATTGCAGGCCTGCGTGAAATATACTAACAATGGTCTTACAGTAATGACCGGAATTGTAATTCGAATTTTGATCAAGGGCATCCGCGCGTCTCAGACCGGCGTGCGGTCAGAGCCCCCTGCAGCAGAGGGTAATAACCCCGAACAGCCAGGAACAGACCGGAAGAGTAAAGACAATAACAAAATCAGTTAAGATACTTTGCCGTGCCTCAGGACTCATCAGGGATAAGGCAACTAGTAATAGTTGCCACAACACGTGATACGTATTTCTATCAGCCTCAACAGCCGTTAAGCTGGAGTCTATAATTATGTAAGTAGTTTCCGAGCACTTTTTTCGAACTCCATGAGAAAAAAAAACGTAGTAAGCGGCTACTTACAGTATATCCCGGTTCTCTGCAGAACGCTGCTTATCAGCTCGACCGCCCAAAATGAGTGTCGTGCGAGAAGTAGAAGCAGTTTGCTCCTAGTTTTCCAACCTGCTCAGCCACAGGGGCCACGCGCGCTGCACACACACACACACACACACACACACCTGTTGCTCACCTTGATGACCGTCTGATACTCGGGCGGCGTCCTGTGCAGCGGCCGGTAGCGCCTGGCGCCGGCCACATCCGGCTCCATGTTAGCTAGCCCGACGCTAGACGTCGTCGTCGCATTCTTGCCGACCCTTCAAGCACAGGCTCTTCTGAAGACGACACGACGAAGAGGCGAAACAGCGAGCGCTTCTCTCACACGATGCACTTTCACCGAAGGCGAGGGGACGGGGAACACGTCCAGGGCGGCGGCGATGCTGGTGCGGCGCGCTGAGCGTCTCCCTCTTGACTGAGCACCGGCACACCACCGGCACCACCGCGGGCGGGGCGTGGCGGGGCGGGGCGGGGCGGGGCGGGGCGAGGCGAGGCGTGGCGCCCCTTCCTTCCGTCCTCGCCGGATCAGCTGGCCGCGGCGCGGTCCCCGGCGCGGTCGTGAGGCAGAGAGAGACGTCCGCTGCCGGAGGCCGCGGCTCGGCGAATGCGCGGCAAAGATCTGCCGCGGCCATTCCAAGGTCGGGCCGGCCGGACCGAGCAGAGCAGAGCAGGCCGGGCGAGGCAGGCCAGGCGCTAACCTACACGTCTCCTAGCCGACTGCTGGGCACGCGCGCGCACAGCTTGGACCCGCCCCGCTCGCTAATGACTCGGGCCGCCTTCCGCTCGCCTGCTTGGCGGAAGAGCGCGCAGGTGCTAGCTATTCTGACAGTAGTAACCCTTCATGCTTGTTGTTGAGGGCGAAGAAGGCGGAGGCGCGGTGAGCACTGCTGAACATTCTAGTACTTACTCCCTGGAAAATAAATGTGTTTTGTTAAAAGACCTAATAATTATGCTCCATTCTGAAGCCAATGATAGGAAGATCAAGTCAAATGATACTTACTTGCTTCGGCGTATCCCACAGGTAACACGTTCGACCGTGTTATTGACCACAACACCTCGTGTTGTTGGCGAACGCCGATGAGAAAGAAAAACAATCGCATGACCTCTGAAACGGACAGCAGCTGGAAGGACAGGGGCTGGCGTGCTGGCGATGCGGCTTGCGATCACTCACTGGGGTCAACTACCTTGTGCATCTAGAGAATGTGTAGCATTTCAAGAGCGAGGTGCCGTCCCTTCCCACAGGGTCGATTTGAAGTTACGTATTTATGGAACTTTTTTTTGGCTAAAAAAGAAAAGCAGGAGAGGAAATTTCTCTCTTATACGAAGTAAAGAAAAATGTCATTAAAAAAATTATCCCTCCAGGTGGCAATTACTTTTAACGGCAAAGAACTTACATGGAATCATGTAGTGTGAGTGGAAATGAACTTTGTGCTTGCCAGTATGTACACTTTTGTACAGTGCTTTCACGTGATCTAAAGGTCAGTGCTGCGCAAAACGCTTTTCAAAAAAGTGCATAGTGACACGAAGTCTTCGTCAGTTAGCTGAAATAATCAATACCTGATGTTTGAACAATGTTTAAAACCATCAACTACTGTCGACGACGACAACATTCAAATAACACGTGCAGTGTGACATACTGTACTTCCCTGCTCGGTTCGCGCTCTGCTGCAAGCCAACGAGTGCTTGGAGCAGGACGGCGACCGGGACGCATGGGGTGGTCACCCTGCCCTACAGTATGCGCGCGATACCGTCCTGCTCCGCCAACAGGCGCCGGCGCCAGGGCGGGCCAAAGACGCCCCCGCATGACACCATTTCTATTCAATCTAGAATTTTTTAAACGACGCACTTGTCAGTTTTGTTTGAGGGGGGGGGGGGGGAGTGGGGGGGGAGTTTGGGGGGTGTCTGCATATCATTTACCGTTTTATGCTTGAAAACGAATTTTTCCCGGCATAACTTGGGAAAAACAAATCAAAAACTTCATTATTCCCGTAATTTTGGGGGAAAACATCGTCCAACTCCCAAACTATGCCGGTTAAAATTGGTCCAAGGGTACCTGGGCGTACCAGGGGGTGTGTCTGCATGCTTTTAACCGATTTCTGCTTCAAAACGAATTTTACCCGGCATAACTTGGGAAAAACAAATCAAAAACTTTGTTATTCAACATCCGGTACATCCTTTGATCAAAGTACGTACTTTAATTTGTTGTAAATTTACGACAGCCCAATCTTAATCATGACTGAATTTCAAGTTTATACGTAGTGCTTGAACTAATAGGATTGCTAATTGTAATTTTACAACTGCACTTTGTTGAAATGTTTTAGATATCCTACAACTATTTTTCAGTGTGTTAGATGAACGCTATGATGAGGTAGCCTTCGCACCGGCCATAACGCTGACAAAAAGGTGTTACCAATCTCCAGCCGGAAGTTGAGGAGAAAAAAGACCTACTGTGACAGCAAACGAGAAAGGCAGATGCAATGTGGACCTCACACTTTCATACAGGTCAAATTCTAATCCTAACATCAGCGGACAGTGGCGAGGTTTTTTCTGTCCAGCAAAAGAAACTACAAGAGGTGCATGGTCATACTCAGCGTAGCGTAAAATTCCGAAAACGAGCCTACATGTGGTAGGGGTCTGACAAGAAAGCCCGTTGATTTCTTTGAGACACTAGTTCACGCTAAGCACGCACCTATAGGTGTGTACTTAGTTGTCACTTGAGTTTGCAAACCACGGCGAACATTCCGCGATCACGAAACAACTTTTGAACTCCAACACAAAAAACATCACGTGCATAGCCGCACTGACAGGTCAGACAATGGCGCCACGGCAGTGCTGGGTGCGTTTGGGTGGCACCCCATGGGCACAGCCCACGCATGTGTGTTGGGCCAACGGCACAGAGATGGGCACCGAAGGCTCTCTCTCTCTCTCTCTCTCTCTCTCTCTCTCTCTCTCTCTCTCTCTCTCCCAGGTATTCTCAGACCTGATCTCGGAGAGAAAAAAAGAGTAAAAAAACAATGAACCGTATCGGTGTGGTGTCATCTCTCCGGCGAGATTTTGCAGCATCCATCCACCTATATACAGCAGACAATGCACGCGTGTAAGACGGAGCTGCCCGCCCATGATAATCACGATCAGCAGACTGTGTCATGGTCCATCTCCACCGCACCATTGCCAGAGTAGAAATAATGAAGAAAAAGTAATTTTGTTTTCAAACTCAGTTATGTCATCAAAGGCTACTCTGCAAACTCAAGTGTCGTACAGTACTGCAGTAAAAAGTGTAGGACCTGCAGGGCACAGGGTGTCCTACACTAAAAACTGCAGAACCATTGGTCCTACACTTTTTACTGCAGTACTGTACGACACTTAAGTTTGCAGAGTATATGTAATCCTCGTCGAAAATCATTACCAAGTTTTGCTTCTGAAAATTTCCTTATGATCACAAATTTATTAGAATAAAGCACAGTGCTTCACTGTAACTGTGATAGTCTTACAAAACCAAGTTGGCCAATCCAAAAATTAAAAAGATTTTTTTCTTAATGTCTTCGCAGCGGCAGTGATCTCAAGCCACACAATGGGCTACAGTAATATGCAAAGCCCACGAATATCCTGCTCTTTTGCACTTACACCTTCACCGGCTATTAAATCTTACGAAACACACAACACCTTACGACTAGTTGTTTCTGTAGATCTAAGTGAGGACACTCTGCAAATCTAACTGTTGAACAACACGACAGTTTAAACTGCAAAACTCTAGTCTTGAAGATTAAAGTCTTAAAACTTTTTAGTCTTGTAGTTACACTGTTGTACTACATGACGGTTTATACTGCAAGACTTAAAAGTTTTAAAACTTTAAACTGCAAAACTAGAGTTTTGCAGTTTAAACTTTCAGGCTGTTTAACAGTTAGATTTGAAGAGCAGAAGAGGTCTGCAAGGACATTGGGCATAACCAAATGAAATAAAAAAGTAATTTAAATAAGGATAAATTTTGAGATGTTAAGTTACTCGTTGAATAGAGTAAAACTTTTCACCTCATATTAGGTTTCAATGCTTATTTTTTCTTTACGACCTCGTGTGACATTTATATCGCCCTTGGCAGACTTCCTTCATTACGACCTTCGTATATCGTTATTCATCACATAAGCAATTTTCCTCCACGTCTCCCTTCTCTTTCTTCCCAGAGGATGCGACACTGGCCGCCCACTAGGGTGCGGCTCCGTTCGGTGGGGCGCACAATGGATGCCTCCTTCCACCTTAGCCCCCCTGCGCCCCCAGAGGGTCCTCTTGTCATATATAAGCAGGCAGCATACGTTCAGCCACCATTCAGTGTACTTTTTCGTTTGAGAAACCCCGAGTAGAATCGCTTATATCGATATGGCGCTCTTTAAGGTTAGTGCCTTTACCGAAAGTGCTGCATTACTACATAGTGATAATTGGTTATGTGCAAGTCGGTGTAGGTGCAACGTGACATACCAGTGGTCGGAGCTCACCTAGTGTCTTCAACTATTGAAATATTATTAATAATACTCCGAAAAGTCTGAAATTGTGTTGATAAAACGTTTCAGAAGCACTGTCGGAAAATCACGTAGTTTGTCTATGGCAAGGGGCGACAACTCTTAATTTTATTGTGCTACGGAAATTATCACTGTTTAAAAAGTGGTAATGTCCAGCTCTTCGCGCAAATTAACGGCGGTACCACTGCTTATAGAGGGACTGGTATCTCATGGAATTTTTGAGTGTAAATGTCTTGAATTTTTCTGAAATTTTCTGTATTTACTGTACTTTCTACATTTTCAGGAATTTTGTGATTGTTTCTTAAATTTTCCTAGAATTTTTTTCATCTTTTTCCTATGCCTTTTAAAACTTTTATGATTTTCCTTTTTTATTTCTTTAAAAATCCTTAAAGTTTTTCCGAAATTTCTGAAGTTTGAGTGCAACAAATTAAAAGCTGTTTCCCCCTTTTCTACTCTGAAAAATAAATGGAGAAAGCTGCAAATCAATTCGTGTGGTTTTCTAATGTGTAAATTTTGCACACTTCCTGACAGCGATCATAACTAGACTTCACAAAGTGTGCAATATTTGCTCACTTGCCAAACGTTTAAATTTTGTACATTAAGCAAGTGCAGAAAAATGTTTGACACCAGATAATGTGCAAAGTAGCGAAAAGCAAACTTTAAGTGTGCAAAGCTGTACATTAATTTTACCAGTGTATCATTTTGGATTAGTGAACCACACGCCTTTCAGCTCCAGCCGACAAACTGGCAACAGATAGCACTACTCGGCACTGAGCTAAGGCCATTATGCTTTTCCCTACAGGTATTCTGCTTTTGTGTCATGCTTGGGCTGGTCCGCGCTGGTCCCTTATTGCCGATCGGCCAGGAGCCCGAGCCCTTCGACCCCAACCCCCAGTACAGCTACAGCTACAGCATCCAGGATGCCGTTACAGGGGATTCGAAGAGCCAATCTGAGACCAGGAACGGTGATGTAGTACAGGTGCGTACAACGACACATTACTAGACCCCTAATCGTTCCCCGTGCATATAATATATCCAGCTATTTGCTACTCGGAAATCTGAAACCATTGCGTACAGGGCCAGTACTCGGTGGTGGACGCCGATGGCACCAGACGGATTGTGGACTACACAGCCGACGCCGTGCACGGCTTTAACGCCGTGGTGCGCCGTGAGGGGACACCCACTCTGCTGCACGCCGCCCCGCCTGCCGTCGTGAGAGCCGCTCCTGCGGTGGTGGCTCGCGCCGTGGTGCCGCCAGTGGCGCCAGCATCAGCACCCGCAAGCGTCTTGCGTGCCGCCCCCTTCGTCCAGTGAGCTACAATTATCATTGCGAAACTCTCCGCGCCGTTATGAAATATCCGTCTAAATTTTTAACATCTTCTGCTCAGGTATAGCAGCCCTCGATTCTCATACTCCGTGCAGCCTGTCGCCGTCGCTTCGACCCCCGTAGCTCGCTACGCTCCCTCCCCGGTACCCGGCACTTTCTCCGCCCCACTGCACATCGCAGGTGCTTCTGGGGTGCATACATCAGTCTCAACCCCATACCACAGCTATTCCTACTAACAGGCTGTAACAAAAGCTACTAAATGACTCGGGCCTGCTGTTTTTGTCCAATTTGTAAATTTCAACAATAAAACAAATGACATTGGAAATTCTGTAATATTTTAAAATCCCGACGGAAAGAAAAGCAACAACATGTGTCGAAACTTGACTTTTCGGTTTTACATGGTGGCCCGTTTACGCACCGTTGTTTGTGTAAGTAGGCAACCCATTCTACTTCAGCTGAGAGAGGGCCGGGAGGAGGGGCCCCTCGCCTCCTTACCTCGGTCGGCTGAAGTAGAATGGGTTGCCTACTTACACAAACAACGGCGTAAACGAGTCACCCTTTTATATAGGACGGCGATCCGTTACAGCAAGAGAGCGTGACTCCCGTGCACAGCAGAATAAAACTAAGGCTTCGAAGTAGCGCGGGGAAAACCAAAAGGCTATAACAGGATATCAGCTATCTGGTTTTCCCCGAATTTGTACCGGGTGTTCATCGTTTCTCGCCTCTTTTTCTTCCGCTGGTGAGACAGAATCACTAGCAAGTCTGTGGTGGCCTTTCACGACCAGTGTCGCGATCTAGCGAATAAAGCACGAACTATATAGCCTCCGAGACACACGTCCACATGGAGTATTTCCACGCGTCTATACCTTTTGTCTCCAGAGACAGTGTGGGTAACCTCGACTAACGAAGTATAAACAACTGTTAAGTGGAACCGGAACGCCAATGGTTATTTCTGGTATTACATCGATGAGATATATGTATATTGAAGAAGAACATAAGCAAATTCATGCTCGAAATGTAAAGTAGCAAAGAAAGGGAAATAAGATATTAGCATGGGTGTAGGAATATGAGACATTACTATTCGTTCGCATCTGTCTCAGCCAATAATATGCGGGCGCCCAAGTTCAAAAATATGGTGAGGCATCCAAACTAATACTTCACCCTCAAAGACGGTTGTATCCTTTGAAAGATCAAGCGAGCTTTGTCGCAAAGCATCATTAATCATGTCCAGCCTCTGATGTTTTAAGCTAGCAGTCCACGCTGACAGGCTGTCAACGCGAAATCGCAACCAAATAGTAGTATGCGGGAAACAATCGAAAACATAAAAAACTAGTTTCCGGCAGCAGACACCGGACCTACACTTACGCCCGCCCTCCCATCAGGCTTTACCATGGCCACTGCTTTTTGGGGCGTGGTGGGGCGTGGCTGCCTATCTCAACACAAAAACTCGCAGCACCTTGTCCAAATGTGTATCGCTTTGCTACATCGCTGCCGCCTGGCTGACGCGGGGGCGTGGCGTAGAGTGGCGCGGCGTGGCGTGGCGGACCGGCTCCCCGAGCCGAGGAATTCAAACGTCTGCTGGATGCGTGGTGCGACCTTGACCTACATTTATTTCTCCCAACAGCTGTTGCACGCCTCTCTGTCGGGGGGCGCTTCCGCCAATTAATATTCCTTTTAAGTTTCAAAGTACTTCAAATCCATAATGTATTGGATAGTTCGTATGAAGTTCAGCAAAATATCGTATTCATTTTGACCCTCGTAATTTTACTATTTTTTCGGACTATGCTGTGTAAATACTTAAAACGTAATCCAGCCTAGTCTGACAGATTATCCTCAAAGGACAATATTATCCAACTATACCGAAGAATACGACGCAAATACTGGCAGAATTGTGCTTGGGTTCGAGGCCTTATCTCAGCGGCTATTGCTTTGATCGTTAAGGAAACATCAATTTACGGGAGTTTCTTCTGGTTTCGCTCAAAGACAAAACCGCAAGCATCGATAAAGTGCGTCCGACTTCTAAGACCAGAATGGGGAACGGAAGGAGTGAGTGCGGTTTCTACTACTCCTGCCGTGGTGTTGCGGTTTACCAATAATTTGAGGCTTCGATAATGAACCGCAAAACGAATCTGCGCTCAAGGTCTACATGACATCGTCGCCAGTGTCAGCGTTTTGTAAGGATAACTTTAGCAAGAGCACTGTAATGAAAAAAAAAATTTGTAGGAGTAGAATAAATGTCACAATTTTAAAGGTCTAGCCTGGCCAAAACCAAGCTTGTTTTTAATATTAAAATAAATTCCTTTCTATAATCGAACTTACCGGTCGCTTGCGTTTTGTAAATAACACTACATAAAAACAATCGCTCTCTTAAAGCAAATTTAGTTGTTGGCGGTTGGCTACTTTATTTTAATGAAACTTGCTACAGCGTGCCACCGACACAGGGCGGGACCCGGCCCAGCTGCAGACAGGACCGGAATAAAAGAAGCAGACCGAGCCTCACGGTGACAGCCCGGCCGGTCGGCCCACTACGCCACGCCACGGCGGGCTGCGTCCCATACGACCCTTAGGCGGGCTGGGCTGCTTCCATGTAAACAAGCCGAAGGGACTGGGGGAAGTGGACGGAACCGGCCTAAAGGGACACCCGAAGGGCACGCAGTATGTGCAAAAAACAGCCGGTAGCATGTGGCCCTGACGCAACGCCAAGGTCAGAACGCTGGACGGGCGGGCACTGCAGCAGGGTGTCTGGCATGTGCGCGCGCGCACACACCCACAAACAACATGGACTGCAAAGCATGTTTTGTGGCAACTTCAATTATTTATTTTTGGGAGCGCTCAGAAAATTAAGCAAAACCCGTGCGTGAGAATAAAAACACCGCTTTTAGACAAATAAACACGCAGCGGATGAAAAAAAATTACAACACAATAATTACCAACAGGTTAATCTTTAATTATGGTGTGAAAATAAAATTAGTTGACAGGTTTTGAAGGACTTAAAGCGGCAGGTCATCAAAAGCCCATGTTGACAATAATATAATATTAAATTTTAAAACCATGGTAAGGGTAGTGCACGATGCACAGTAATCTTAAACATAAGTCTATTAATGAGAATAAATGTAAGTGGCGAAGGCCATGGCACCCTGTGAGGAAGGAGAGGCCACTTGCAGGGGGTTATACGCTCCAGCCCAAGTCACGAGCTCCGGGGCCAATAGCGTAAGAGTACCATGGACCGCCTTCCTTGAGAAGGTTGGGCTGGACAACTGGAAGAGGCACCGGTGCGCTTTGTCTTATGAATGTTGGCCACGGAGATACAGCAGGAAGCGGAGGGGATAGTGGGGAGGCCAGTGGTTCTATGGCGACTACCGAAAGCCTCCCTGTAGGTTGAAGGCTTGGGGGGAAGTCAGTTCCAGATGCGACTGGAAGCGCGCGTCCAATGGAGAACCGAGTGAGCTCCACACGGGAGCTTGACTCAGCGTTGGGGTGGTTCACTGCATACATGTATGAGAAACCATCAGGAAAGCTTCGCACTGCAGGGGCGAGACTCGGGAGGGGCGGTAGCGGCAGAGCGGTGACTTCAGCCTCAGCAGCAGGCGGCCCATATACGTAACCCTTGGACGGGGCCGATAGGTCGTGGCTGGTCCCGGACACTACCGACACCATCAGCGCCAGCAGGATCAGCTATAAAATATGGGCACTGCTTGAAAGTATCCCGAAAATGGGTTTAACACACTCCCGGGTTATGTACTTTTTTGTACGTAGCTATGTAAGTCTATGTGCATGCGTAGCTTACGTAAAAAAATCGTACATAGTTACGCATAAATAAGCTTAAATTGTGCATAACTACGTACGATTTTTTTCATATTTATGTAAGAAATTTTACGTAAGCTACGCATGCACATAGACGTACGTAGCTACGTACAAAAAAGTACATAAACAGGGAGTGTGCAAACCAAGCAAAGCAGAGCAGGAGACAATTTTAACCAGTTAAACTTGTCACCTAACCTCACATTACCCTTTTCCGCTTAACAGGTGCCATGTCCTTTCGCCGTGACACCTACTCGTTGAGTGAAGAAGCCAACGGGTTCTCACTCTTTATACACGCGGGACACTAACCGAGCGGCGAAGACAAAGAAAACTCCCTCTACTGCGCGTTTCAGTCTTTCCTTTTGTTTTACAAATACCAAACCAAACGCAAAAAATATAGCTAATAAGTGCTAAAATGGATTACTGCGGAAATATTTTGCTAAGAAAATTTGATACCACTATTATACGACTGCGAGCAAATCTTAAATGATTACGAAGCCTTTCCCAAATATGAATAAGAATAATGCACCGACATTTATTTATGTTTCAGCTGAGTCCTGTGTGAGATTTCTTGTTCGAGTACCTTTAGTTTTGTTGTAACAAAACAACAAAAGCAACAAATCCACAAGTAACAGCACCCCGCATTTCTCTTTCTTTCCCACAAAAAAGTAATTATTCAAGTTTTGGGGTCTTCGCCGTGGCAGCAAATATAAGAAAATGTATTACCCACCAATGGAGAAATAAACAGAAATAAATAAATCCCAGTCCCAAATTACTTATAAACAAACAAA
The DNA here is from genome assembly GCA_033675135.1 of Frankliniella intonsa. Lineage (NCBI taxonomy): Eukaryota > Metazoa > Arthropoda > Insecta > Thysanoptera > Thripidae > Frankliniella > Frankliniella intonsa. The sequence goes on from CM066253.1 coordinate 18,840,865, forward strand.
TGGCCGGATTGCCACACATCAGCCGCTTCAGTTATGATGATCAACTCCACTACAGGTCATTGTCGATACCCCCTCCCCCAAGCTATGTAATGTTTTTAACAGCAAAAGCAGTATTTAACACACTGCAAAAAGGAAACCATTATTTGGATCTCGCTCCAAAATAAATAGACACTACAGCTCACATTTAAAAATACACAACAGGAGGCGTGAAACAAAACATTGCTGTCAAGGCCTAGACTGACATGCGGACAAAACAGTGCTGAAGAAACCGACCATTCACTCCCCAGGAAAACGGCTGGTCCTTTGTCCGGATACGTTGCAAAAGTCCCCTTAGACACGGGAATAGTTTCAAGCTCATCCCGTAGTAAACAATTCACTATTTTGATAACAACCTACCTTTTAAGCTTGAACATATTCTGTATAAAGGTGGATACATTGATGGTTCCGTTTTACACGCATCATGACATTCAAGTCGACTTCAGCACTAATTTAATGCTGGCACGCAGTCTTAAGTTGTCCGTCAGCTTCGCGTCAGCTTGAAGTTAAACTAAGCGTTAGTCCATTATTGACTTCACTCATGCGCCAAGCATAGAACCCTCTATAACAGATACATCGAAATAAATACGAGCGATACCGCATCTTGATTGGCCCAGTACGGCCAGCAACTGACCTGCCCTTCGTTGCCGAGCCAATCAAGCAAGCTTAATGCTGACTGCAATGAGAGATGACATTTGACAAATAACAAACGCGCACCCTGCGCACTGATATGCCCACTCATTCGTAAGGTCACCTCTTTTTATCTCCCTCTATGCCATAAAAAAGGCCCTAGTTTTAAAAAAATGTAGGTGCTGAGGGAGAAAGTTTTTTTTATTGTTTTTTTTTACGAAATATGTTTTTGACCATACTCACTCAACAATTCCCATCCTTAGCAAAAGCGAATGAGGTGGCGATAGGAGTGGTACTCAGCAGCAGACAGCAGGACACGGCCATCCGCTCATCAGACAATTCAACTCCGGCCAAAGACACTGTGTTTTTTCGGGCAGTTAAACACAGAGCTACGTCCTGTAGGCGTGGTGGACCGCATCCATACACTTCGGTAGTAAATCTTTCGTGAAGCATTGGCCTTGCACCGCAGTAACCACACAGTGCCTTCAATAGGCGGCGGTGACGCCGTTTTTTGCGCACTGCAATGATAGGCGGGAATATTGACAAAATATTCAGGATATGTCGCTGTTCAGGACATTTTTGGCATTAATTTTCGATTGCTCAGTCATTGATTACTTTTGAAAGAAGAGAAATAATAAGCTGGCAAGGAGGAGACTCTACTCTATAAAATGATGTCATGAGTCAGCTGATGCTGGCGTAGCGGGAAGAGAGTAGCTCGCCTCAGTGTCAAGGCCAAGGAGGATGAGCAGCGGTCAGAGAGAGTGGTTTGTATCTGTATGTGGAGGGGGAACAGACAGGGTCAGTGCACTCTGGCTACGCCGCAAGCTGCCGCTACTTCGTAGTATAGCGTGGATGCCTGTGATGCAAGACAAGGTGAAGGCGCACTAGCGTGCTGAAATATGAAAAGCTGTGAATGACAAAGGTAAAGTCACACAGATTTTTCATAAAAGAAAAAAGTGAAAGGTAAAGGGAAATTGTTTATCTTTAAAACCTAAGGGTAATTTCATTCGGATTATGTGTAACCTTTGACTTTCACGAAAGAATTTAAAAAATCAAGCTAAGCTACACTGACACGCACAAATGTAATGCTAAAGCTTTTATGACCCATAATACAGGGATGCGCTGTATCTATGTATTCCCGGAGAAAAAAACATACTTCGAGGCGGTGGTCGTGACGCCATCCCCAATCGTACGCTCCAAAAGAAAAAAAAAATATGTTTCACATGGTTCATTTAAAGTGGGTATTATCTTCACGATTCTTAAACAACTGAATCATAATTACAAGTACCGATTGCAGATATTTGCGTACCCGAGACCAAACATCACAGCAGAGTACGCCACCCGCAACCCGAAGCTTTGCCCAGCCTGCCTCCTCTAGGGTAGGCCTGGTCAGGTCTACACCGATCAATGTCAACGACTGTTTTATATATGGAACAGCTCCATTAGGCAAAGACGGGTACAGTGCGCACAGACACGTTTCGCTCCCCGTCGCACGCACAGATTCTTACACTTCATCAGTCATTGACACCTACAGACAGTAAAAACATAATTTTACCGCGTAGTAGTGCTCTGCCTTGTTTGCACGAAGTTTTAAACCGATCAACGTTCTTTCCTCTGGTTTGGAAATGAACTCAATAAATTGAATGCAGTTGGGTCTCGGTGCCTGCGTTATAACAAACTCACGTAAAACTAGCAAAGCAGTTTGACTGAATTCCTTCGATCAGTTGCGTTTTTCAGTAGCCCTGAGCTCGTTGAGGTCCTGTATTATGCCCTAGGGGAACGCTAGTATAACGTATCCTGTTCACCTCCGCGGCCTGGAGTCCGTGGGTGTGGCTGCACTTAAGTCGGAAGCAGTCGGGCAGGGCGCATGTATGCACCGTGCAGGGCAAGCAGATTAGGAGGGGGATGACAGACGGACCTACTGGCTCGGCCTTGACATAGGTGGTACGCGTGGGTGAGTGACACACTTAAGCACGCGAGAAATAGCAATACACCAGCCTCAATAGCACGCAGGCAAGACGTTCTCATACGTCCGCACAAACTTTCACGGTACGCCAGGAATGAGAAATACGGGTGGATACACTTCAAAACAGTCTACGGTAAGAGGGGCGGGGGGGGGGGGGGGGGGGGGGTTAAGTGAGAAAAAGTGAATTAACTGAATTTCCTTACCCTAAAAATTTAAAGAATTAAATATTGGTCTTCTTATTCACTTTAAGAGAGTATTCTGGTGCAAACTTATGCTCTGATCCGATTGGTGTTTTTGAAAGTTACAAAAAATCCTGAGAAAACCTAGTTACTAGCCATAAACTTCTTACAACTAGGCTTACCAGAATTCAAGCTTGCGCATTTAAACCTGATGGTATAAAAATTTCCCGTTGCGTGTATTTGAATCAGGAGACTTAACGCTAGAAGTTATAAGACCTATTTTGCATTATTTTAGGCTCCTATAGATTTTCATCTCTAACGTTTAACAGAAAACTATTCGTGAAGTTAATTGTGACTGAAAATAACAAGTTTGAGAGAAAAAAAGGATGGCCGCTCAAAAATTATGTCGGGCTACAACATAATTCGGTAAGACTGATATCTAACAGTATTTCTTTGTAAACCGTGGGAAGATACGCCCTGATCACTTGCCGGAGCTTAGAGCTCAAATCTTAACGGCAAGTAAATGCAGCGGCGCGTACATACACACGTATGCTTCTTTGATACTTCAAAGTCCATACTGGCATTAAAGGCATTTTCAGATAAATCAGCCCGTTTTCCATGGGACAAATCCTTTCGATATGACGTGGCTCGCAATGACCTCCGTCTGCAGAGGTGTCTCGTGACGATATCTGATTGACTACTCGCCCTGCCGCCGGTCCTAATGAGGGGCTAAGCCATTAATACGCTGACTGCTACAAATGAGCTTGCCTTGTCGCGCCATACCACCGCTCTCAGAGGAGCTTTGGGGACCGAGATCACGACAGCGGACTTGTTTTGGATTCTGTATCACGGGGCCATCTTTTTGAACTAAGAACCACCTGGCCAGCTTATCTTTCAAAGCAGCGAGCAAGTCCGGGGCGAAAAAAATGTAGCGCACAAGTAGAGGGCCCTACGAACAGGCCTTCTACCCAGGGAGGCAAAAGAATGTTTCCAATAAAGTAGTCGCAGGAGAGTCATGCGGATAAGACACAATATGCTAATGACCCTGCTCCGCATTTGGGCGGGAAGCAAGTGCACGCCTCCATCATGATGGAGGCGGAATGCAGTACGGCCGTGCTAACCGCGAGGATTTTCAGAAGCTCAAGGACACGCGTGGATGCGAGGGTGAATAGGGGCCGAAGTAATGCTTGCCCTAGCGGTACGCGCTATTCTACCTAAATGACGCAAAACAATAACCAATATTTGTACACTGTTAAAAGCTAGAAAAGCATTGCTTTTAACCTACAAATGAACCGGGTCCACTGTAATTACGATTTGCACCTACACACACAAAAAAAGGATTTAGTTCTCACAACAAACAACTTTGTGAGTATAGACATAACAGAAAAATTTTGTTCCAGGAACTAAAAATCTGTTGGGGGAGCCAAGCGTCTGCTTATACAACTAACACTCTTTTGGGTATCAATCTGTTAGTTGGGACGACAAACGAGTGTTCGTTTGGCCCCAGCTAACCAACATTTTTTTAAAAAGAAATTTATTATTTTTTCATAATTTATTATTTTTTCATAAATGGAACTATTGCACATAAAAATAAAACAACGAAACAAATATAATAAAATTCCTGCGAGAAGAAACAAGTTCCACACACCCGGCGTGGGGGCGGGGCTCGGGGCCTGGGGCCCTGATCGAAAACACTTGCTCAGGTGGCAAGGCAGACTGGCAAGACCGGGGCCAGACCTAAACGAAAACGGGACAGATACGAAACTGTTCCTTGCAATATTGCAACCAGTAAGAAAAACGTTCCAAAATAATGTGTTAGCTTCTTTTCTAAGAAACACGAGTACGCTACAGTGTCGTGAGGACGTTGTGATCATATGCTTTCGGTGAGCAAACACTACTAAGCCATGAATAGCCGTTACTTAAGGAAAACCAACGCTAGTCCGCCAGTCCGCCACTTATATTATTTAAGATTCTTTGATAGATAATTAAGGCAGGTTGATAGATTGACGTTAAAAGGACCTTTAAATATTTGTATTTCGAAAAGGCTGATCCTTCAAAGTTTTTCGATGGAATTATTTTTCTGTATTTCTTGAAGTATTTAGCTTTTAAGCATTTCAAACGCGGCCAGCATTTATTCATTCTCATTTTTATCGGCACAACATAAATGTTTATCTGAAACTTCATATCGTTTTTAGGCACAAAGTAGCCTTATAGTTTTGTCTCGAATCTGACTGTTTATGTTATTTTTTTAATCAGCTCTAACAGAATTTTTTGAAACTCGTTTAAAGGTGTAGACCGACGTTCTGAAACCAAATCCGGAATCAGCATGTCGGTAAAATGCACCAGATCTGAGATATTTGGCCCGAAAGTTTATTGTGAAACGTATCTCAGTGGGGAATCTGGTGAGTTGAGGGGTTTTAGTTTCGGGCGCCAACAATACTCGACAAGTACTCGCCAGCACTGGCCGGCGGGCAGGGGAGAAGGCCAGCGTGGCTGGGCGTGGCTGGGAAACTGTTGATTTAAGTCATGCACAAAATTTCATTAAATAAAAATTGAAACAACATCCTCGGATAAAAATGTCAATTCAGTGTTCGAATGATGATTGCACAACGAACCCACAGTTTAAAAATCAAGTCGATCTGATGACTCAAACCAAACATTCAGACGCATTTAATGTGCATTACACGCATGAAACGGTTTTTAATAGTACATTGTAATTTTCCACATTATAAGAATATAGTGATACGACGACTCAAACCTAACTTAAACTTTTCTTGAACTTGAGTGTAACTTAAACATAAACTTCGTGCTACTTCGTGACTCCCAGGATTTCACTTGGTGAAATCGTATTTTATCTATACGTTATTTTTTTGAGAAATAAAATTAAGCTTCATTCAGAAGGATTTCTGTGTGCGCACGACGGCACATACAATCCTCGCTGCATTTCAGTACCTCTTTTTGTCGTGGAAAATAAGGCGACATGAAGGCTGGTGGCCTGCTCTGATTGTCAACTGGGCCGGGATGTTTGTGCACCACCCCACCGCTCAACCGTCGTGAAGCTGCCCGGCCCACCATGCAGACAAATTGTTAGCGACCACTCGGGACAGTTTATGGGAGGCCGAGAGTTGTCCAGCTGTGGGCCGGTCTGAAACAACGATAGCTAGAGGGAGAGGAAGGTGAGAACGCGAACTTACACTTGGTGAACATCTCGAAGTAGCCAGAAAGCGCCACGCAATTTTATACCATGTACCACAAGAAAATCGCAAGGTTCGCAAATGCATTTTATTGCTTTAAACTAAGTTTAAAACAGTATATCCACAATGTAAAAATGCACTCTATATTCACAGCATAGCAGTGGCTAGTAATTATAGCTTTACCTTTAGTCGTCGACCAAAATAAATTTTGTTTCAGCGTACTACCATACACTAGATGCAACCAGATATGGCCAGCAACACTAAGAAGGAAGGCCGCCGGTCAAAAGAGAAGCACGCCCAGAGGGGCACACGTTGGCACAAGCTGCGCCGGTCCAACCGATACCAAATGAAACGGTTCAGTGGGGCCGGGTCGGCTCGAAGTGCAAAACCTCATAGCATCCATCAATACAATAACAGTGTCAGCAAGTTATCGATTATGCGCACAAAAAAAGCGCAACACGTTCGACGAAAAAGAGGAATATGCTTTTAAGAGTTTAAAATAACATTAGTTATCGAATAAAAAATTACTTACATCATAGTGAGCTTAACACGAGAGTTATTGTTTGGCAGGGCCTGTTGTCTTTGAGGGATATGAAAGGTGGGCGTGTACGGGCCTGCGTCACCTCGACAATGACTAAAACGCACCCCTCATCAGGTGCAATGTCGTATCTGAGCGGCCAGCATCTTGCTCCACCATATCCTATAACCCCTCTGCACGCCCCACCACACCCCGGGGTAGCCCTGGGGAATGTAAAGCGCACAGCCTGGTGACACGGAAATAAAACGAAAAGCTCAATCGTGACTTCAGATAGACGGACAGAGTAGCAGTGTCCGATTCGAGCCCTTTTTTAAATATTGCTGAATGCATGCGCACACTCGCACAGGCGGTGGTATTTCTCGTTGCCGTTTGTAAGCCGAGCTCTGTCATCGCGAAGATAAGGCTGAGTGCGCTAAAAGCAAAGATATTTTCAGACATTACCCCTTTCCTGTAGTAGTTGGTACACAATAATTGCATCCCGGCTCACATCTTTTTCTTTGCACCTTCCGTTTCTCTCCTAGCTCGTGCGCCCCCACACAAACACTGTTATAATCTTGCGAAGAATTTGTTTGTAATACGAAATCTGTTGTTCGTAAGCTCTAAAGTATTTGGATGCTTTGTAATATAAAGTATTTTTCGCTATTACAAAGAATTCACTTCGTAGCTTACAACAAAATTAGTTCGTAAGGCGGAAGGTTCGTAAGCTGACGAACTCGAACTATTTTGTTTTTAATACAAACTAATTCTTCGCAATTGCGAGGCAGCCAGATTCTTCGCAAAATTTCTTCGCAAGGTTATAACAATGTATCACATAGCTGATGGCTTATGGCCACGTTGAAGGAAGCAGCTAAAGCGGGACATTCCAGGTTCACGGTTGGAGGGCTTTTAGGCGTAAGGTTATTGGTCCGGTCCAGCAGTGGGCCCCCAGCACGGCTGCATATTGCCAATAATTGCAGGTGTGGGGCACTGTGCACCCTCCAGACATGCGCCAAGGCTGCAAAAAAATCCTGAATAGAGGAACACTGCCTTGAGGGGTGAGCTTCTTTGGTGAACTGTTTAACACGATTAAAGAAAAACAATAAGAAGGCATTGCATACAAAACATATAAAAGTGTACTTATGCACCTATCAGTTGTTAGTTATGACAGGATGAACACGCGTAATGCACCCAGCTCTCCGTGGCTCCTGCTCGGCGGAGCAAAATGAATGTCAACTACATGCTGCTGCGCGCGGGGCTCCTCAACAAGGAGACCTAGTTGTTTGTGGAAGTAGGGGTGAGTTATAGCCCAGGCCTGCACCGTAGCAATCCATCAATACCGGCCAGTGAACAGCAAACTTTTCAACCGTTCTAAAGGAGATGTAAGGGGTAACCGAAAAAATCGCACTATAAAGTAACCAGACACACAATTAATTTGTATATACTAGGTCGGGGGATCTAAACTACTATAGCACTTAACATTGCCGAGAAAACTGTCCCCCGTTTTATAGGGCTGGAGTAGGTTATCAAAATGTTCCAAAATGTCGAAAAGTGTGAAATAGGCCCCCGCGGGCAGCGCTTTACTTTTCATCAAAATAAGCTCCTGCATGAACTAATCGATCTGGTTCCGTATAGCTCGCTTGGTGGTGGGGGACGACCAGGCCCGAGGGAGAGGGGCGGGGACCCACTGCCAGGCGCCTCCCGCGTCAGGAGGGGAGGCAGGGCGGGGCCAAGCGGGGCTTGTGACAGTCCAGCTGTATATAAGCCTTGGTCAGCGTACGTCCAATGTCCAGTTTGAACACCAAGTGCGCGCGCGACTTGTGTGTATGTGTGTGTGTGTGTGAGACAGTGAATTTGTGTTTTGCTTCTCCAAGATGGCTTTCAAGGTAATCCATTATTAGATGAAGTAAAATCAACAACACGAATAGGAAGTGAAAAGTGGAATTCAGTGAACGCTTTTGAGTATTTGTAGCGAAATAAAATAAATGAACAGCTGAGTGCCATTAGAATATGGATAAGAATTATTTTTCAAGCAATAGGAGTGCACTGATATAATTAATATCTGTAAAACAAGCGCCAAATTACAGGTTAAATGGCTTCAAACAGGGAAAAATGAGTTAATGAAATTGAAATTACGAATATCAAGATTTCTACATAAGAGTCACCTGAATTCCATTTACTTTTGATTTAACGTGTAATGTCTAGTTCGTGTTTTGAGATATAAAAATTAGTAAAGCAGAGGCAAATGATGTAAACAAAATAATAAGGTATTTTCATTGCACGCTTCAGCTGCAATGAAAAAGTTTTATGAATGTAACTGACATTTTTTTATCGTTCAAATGCCTGCAATGAAACTTTGGAACAACAAAACTCCTAATGTAGAAAGTAAACTTTTCTTAGACTAAAATAGCTAACAAAAAAGTATATAAAAATACAATAATAATATTTCCCTATTCGTCTTTTATATGCTTACAAGGGGACGGACGCTGCCTCTTGATATAGAGCAAGTTGAGCCGGTCAGGTCGTTACGAGGCGCAGCTGCTAGCATGCCGCCGTGCCAGCCTGACCATAACACAGGCCCGCAGTGTGCACGCGTCAGCACACCAAAGTCATCCTATAGCGAGCGCATTAGGTCATGGCGGGTAGCGTAGGTCATTCAAGTTTACGAGAACCCGAATATGGTCTAATTTAGCACCAGCGTGCAGCATGTCGTATCAGTGCGTTATTGGAGCAGTGCTCACCACGCAGGGCGAGATCTTGATTTGCTGATACGAAATACGAACAGGGCCGAATACGTCAGGCCATTCCCCTGAGCCCGCAAGCGTGGTCCCTAAATGGCGACGGCAGCCAAGCCACTGTCCAGGGCGGGGCGGGGCGGGGCGGGGCGGGGCGGCCGAGGCAGGTCAATGCCAGACAGCCCTGTCCTCGCCAAGGTCCGCCGCGCCAAATCGATGTTTTAAACTGACAGACAGACTGAACACTTCCTTGAGTATGCCTCCACCCACTTATCCGTTCCCGTTCATCTAAAGCGCCCTTCTTGTTGCAGCACGCGTGTGTTCTCCTCCTGGCCGTGGCCGCCGCAAACGCGGGGGTCATCGGCTACGGCGCCGCCCCCGCCGCGGTCGTTAAGACCGTCGCCCCGGAGCCCTACGACCCGCACCCCGAGTACTCCTACAACTACGGCGTCCACGACGGCCACACCGGCGACATTAAGGACGCCCAGGAGAGCCGGTCCGGTGACCACGTCGTCGGCCAGTACTCTCTGGTCGAGCCCGACGGCACCAAGCGCATCGTCGACTACACTGCCGATGACGTCAATGGATTCAACGCCGTCGTCCGCAAGGAGGGTGTGGCGGTGCACGCCGCCCCTGTGGTCAAGGCTGTCGCTGCTGCCCCGGTGGCCTACGCTGCCCCCACTGTGGTCAAGTCCTACGCCGCCGCCCCCGCAGTGTCTTACGCTGCTGCCCCCGCCCTTAGCTACGCCGCTGCCCCCGCTGTGGTCAAGTCCTACGCCGCCGCCCCCGCAGTGTCTTACGCTGCTGCCCCCGCCCTTAGCTACGCCGCTGCCCCCGCGGTGGTCAAGTCCTACGCCGCCGCACCCGCAGTGTCTTACGCTGCTGCCCCCGCTCTGAGCTACGCCGCTGCCCCCGCTGTGGTCAAGTCCTATGCTGCCGCCCCCGCAGTGTCTTACGCCGCTGCCCCCGCCCTTAGCTACGCCGCTGCCCCCGCTGTGGTCAAGTCCTACGCTGCCGCCCCCGCAGTGTCTTACGCTGCTGCCCCTGCCCTTAGCTATGCCGCGGCTGCCCCTGCTGTTGTCAAGAGCGTTTCTTACGCCGCCGCCCCCGCCGTCAGCTACGCCGCGGCTGCTCCGGCGATCAGCTACGCTGCTGGCCCCGCCGTGGTCAAGTCCTATGCCGCCGCCCCCGCTATCTCCTACGCTGCGGCTCCCGCTGTCAGCTACGCCGCTGCCGCCCCTGCCATCGTCAAGACCGCCGTCGCCGCCCCCGCGTACGCGTACTCCGCGGCTCCCGCCGTTTCCTCCTCGTACATCAGCCAGACTAGCTCTGTTGGGTACGCCAAGGCGATCGCCCCCGCTGTGAGCTACGCTGCCGCTCCCGCCGTCAGCTACGCCGCTGCCCCCGCTGCTGTCAGCTACGGTGCCTCCTCCGCCCTCTCTTACGGCGCAGCGCTCGCGGACCCCAACTGCCAGTACGGCCACGGCGCCGCCCTGTACTAAGTGAAATAGTTTTGTCCCCTGGCACGAGCACCCCGCTGTACATAGAGAAGGCTGCATTACGCCTCTGCTACGACCTAGGGGGACATAACTTCGAAAACACTACATCTCATTTCATTGTTCATAGATGATGTTCATCATCACACACCCACACACACTGCGTTAACATATTGCTAACGCCATAAGAACCCATTGTCAGAATGACGTATTTATTTATTTATTCTGCCATGTGTACCATCTGGGTAAAATAAAAAAAAGATAATTAAATTTCATGTTGTTTTAGTCTCCTCCAACTAAAGTCTCACATGCCACTACTTTTGAAGTCATGTCAACTCACTCACGATTTTTCATTAACCTTCAGAAGGGCCTAAAATAAAACCTGAATCCACAGCTTGTTAGCAATTATTATTATTTATTTTTTTTTGCACGCTGCCCCTGTCATGATGCAGGGCGACCCAGCAAGCCAGCGCGGCGGCAGACGCAGGTGCTGCTGTGAACCAGTTTCCAAGCAGGGCATGGTCAGCGTTGGCATTAACATTCAAGTTCAAAGCCAGCAAATCAGTAAGGGCCCAAAAAGGCGTCTAAGTCTTTTAAACGCGAGAAAAGGTATTGGCATAGAACATTTTCCTCGTTGCCTCAACATATTTTATACATTTCCGATACAATAAAACTAACATCTGATAAAAATGGCGTTCCTTAATTGTTTTCGAACTCTGTGAAACAGAGGTCAAAAGCAAGTCTCACCAGTACCCTATAAACTTTGACACACAATACTTTCGAGAAATCAGCCACTATGCACCGGGAACGAAAAAGGGAAAGGAAGACAAGGAGACTCTTTTAAGATTATTCTTAGCACGACGTCAAGGCCGTTTGAGGTGAAGTGGAGTGCGGGAGGAGCCGGTTTTGCAGAATTCCGGAGCAGCAATTGAAACTGGGGCAAAATGTACGTGACGCAATTCACAGATAAAGCTTCTTACCACGTGCGTGTATACCATCTTCCCCTTCAGTACACGAAGCCTGTGGTAATCTGATGTGCCATCCTCGGTACATGTAACTCTGATTAAGACATATACGGTATATAAAGATAAATAGTACGAACATAAGTAAATTACGCAGATATTCTCACTTTCACTGTTAAAAATTTCCACGGAAATTTTGACGGTTTGGTCCGGAAATTTTTTAGCCGGTGTGAGCCGTTTTTTTAAGTATACGGTTCGACCGTACCAATCGATTAAACCTAACCGCACTTCTATAATACGGTGCAACCCGTACCCCAAAACCCCGTATTCTGAATATTTTTGCCACTACGGCACTTTTTATGAAAACTTTTTACGGGACTCTCCATACTTAAACAGGTTCTGAAGCAGCCGTGATTTACAGCTAAGGTTTTTATCGTATTTTGGAGGAACGGACCAGTCCGTAAAAAATACTACGGTGTAACAGTTTCCGTAATATGCTACGAAATTTTTAACAGTGTTTAATTGTCGTACTTTTAAGTGCGCAATAAACAAAACATTATTAGTGCCACTGGCTAACAGCGTCAAAACCACCGACGACCTCGCGGCGGGGCAGCCCGCGCGCAGGGCAGGTGTGGAAGCAAACGCGTTTTGCGCTATTACGCGTTACACGCCAAATCTAGCTCGACAACGAGTCTCTCCAGTGTCGTGACGAAAAGGGGACCCATAGTAAACAATTTAACAATTCTATCGTAAAACCTTGAGGTGTATTTTGTTCTACATTTCAATAGCATACGTACCAGGTGTAACATAAAACAAAACCGGAAACCGTAATTTAAAAAAAAACAGGCATTGTACTCGGAATAAAAAACAGTAAAACAGTAAAAAACCGTACATTCAGCGTAACATACCCTACAATTTACAATGCAATTGTACGGTTTATTATTGTGTTTAGAAGTAATGGCTTATAACCGTTGTTAAAACCGTGTATATTTTTAAAGCGCACTTTACAGTGTGTGGATCTGCTTGTCTGTTAGAAAAGTAAGGCGCCATGGCTCCATAGTCCCTGTGGGTACACTGGTAAAACAAAGGCAGGATATACAACCTTTAAAAGGCACTAAAACTCCAAAGATATTACAGTTCATGTTTTCTCAAAATATTTCCTTCCTTGGAATAAAATTGAAATCTAAGACCTATTTTCGTAATCTACGCAAAATTCAAGGTCAAACGATCCTACATGTGATGGGGTTCTGTGCAAAACTGGCATAAATTGATTGCATTTTTTGTATTTTTTTACATGCTTTTCATTTGCTGACTGCTTATCAGAACTCTATACCATGTAGGCTCACCTGACGAATGCGATAATGTGTTCTAAAATGTGATTGGTTTGCTCATACAATAAATATTTAAAAAAAAAACATGAAAACACTCACTTTAGCACCCCTAAATCGGGATTAGCACCCCTGGAAAGGTAGGACATCGCACCTTTGTTTTTCCAGTGCAGCTTGTTCACCAATACAGTTTAGAGGACTCTGGCCGTGACGTGCAAGGTGGACGCCTTGTCCTCAGAATGTACGCGTGCCGCCGTGCCACAGCCCGCCACGGCGACAGAACAACACACCCGGTCCTAGGAAGAGCAAGGAGGTTTGGGAATGGAATGAACACTGGTAAAACAAACGTAGGACTAAATGGATTTTAATGCCCTAGCAGTGGCAATAAAAGTTAGCACCCGTAGAAAGCCATTAAAATGATCCAAAGGTGCTAAATTTTCGTAAGCGTAAGTGCCCTTACACATTGTTTTGCCTTTCCAAAGGCATTAAAATTTAACACCCCTTAAAGGGCAAGAAGTCCTATACCCAAAAAAAACTTCTGTTGAAGCCATGGAATTCTGTTGATTTTAACTTTAATACAAGCTTCTGTATTCCAATGAAATTTTTTCAGAAACTGTACAGAAAATTCTGATGATTTATGAGAACAATACGATATTTCAAAGGTATTTCTAATAACTTATCAGGAAAAACTCCTTTGAAATTTAGGAGTCGTTCTGTTTTTCGTTGGTTCAAGGGAAACGTTTTCTATGTGTAACTTTGTTTTTCCAGTGACAGCTACGAAAACGTATTAATGCAATCGCTTCACGAGCAGGCAAGCATAAAAGATATTTGCCTCAAAGGAGACAAATATCCTGGCAAACCCACAACAAGTCATATTCATATCGCATCAGACGCTCCACGTTTAGGAAGTCACCAAGTTAAAAACTGGTTCAAAATCAGATGCGCTTTTAGTATGTTCTCGCTACCCTCAAAAGGCTTGAGAACTTTTTTTTCAAGTTTCAGGTGGTTGCAGGCGGGACAAGCCTACCTTGCCATTGCGTTGGCAGACGGCTTGCCCCGCCCAAAAAGAAAGATCCGTGGACAGTCCACGACCTGCCCCACCACGCCACCAATCCCGAAATGCAGGCTGTGTATATATATGCCAGTTGGGCACTGGCACAGTCACATTCAACCGTCCACCAGCACACAAGCAACACCATGGCCTTCAAGGTAGGAAAAACTTACATGGCGACACCTGTCATGCACTTTGCTAAATACTAACGAATATTTTTTTTCGTTGAATTGCAGTTTGTCGTCCTCGCCGCCTTCGTGGCCGTCGCCCAGGCAGGCTTCCTGCCCGCGGCTCCCCTGGCCTACTCTGCCCCTATTGCTAAGACCGTCGCCGTGGACACCGACTTCGACCCCAACCCCAGCTACAGCTACGCCTACGACATCCAGGACGGTCTGACCGGCGACAACAAGAACCAGCAGGAGTCGCGCCAGGGTGACGTTGTCCAGGGCCAGTACTCCCTGAACGACGCTGACGGCACCCGCCGCATCGTGGACTACACCGCCGACCCCATCAACGGCTTCAACGCCGTCGTGCGCAAGGAGCCTCTGGCTGTTGCCGCCCCCGTCGTCAAGACCATCGCCCCCGCCCCCATTGCCTACTCTGCTCCCATCGCCAAGACCTACGCCGCCCCCGTGGCCTACTCCGCCCCCATCGCCCACGCCGCTCCCCTCGCCTACTCTGCTCCCATCGCTAAGGTGGCTGCTCCTCTGGCCTACTCTGCTCCCCTGAGCTACGCCGCCCCCATCGCCAAGCCCCTCGCCTACTCCGGCTACGCCGCCCCCATCGCCCACGCTGCGCCCCTCGCCTACTCCGCTGCTCACGGCATTGCCGCGCACACCACCTTCTCCACTCCCTATGCTGCGTACGCCTACTAAGTACTAATTGTTATGTTTTCAACCCGAAAAATAAAATTTAAAAAAAATCTTAAACTTCACTCTGTTTTTTTTCGCAAACAAGGTAGATGTACGTTGAAACCGTGAGAAGCTGAGCTGAAAGTGCGTCTACCTGCGACGCATTCGATCTAAAGCACGCATAGTAAATCTGTTGCCTAAAACTTCCAGGAAGCGTTGCACATTTCCAGGCGGAAAGTTCCTGGGAATTTCCTGGATAAGTCCTGTAAAAATTATCTGCCTTCACTGTAAATACCAGAGCGAGGATCCTCGCCCTCAGGAGAGCGAGATATTTTCCCTCTCTTTTTGAGAGCGAGGTGTGGTTTTCTCGCTTGATTAGAGCAATACATTAAAAAATCTCGCCCTATTTGAGCGAGGACTGGGAAACCTCGCCCCTTCTTGAATGAGGATTTTTAACCTTAATCTCACTCAATTTGAGTCATGTTACAGATTCTTTCTCAATAAGAGCGAGGTTCCTACAGTCTCACTTAAATGGGGCAAAGGAAAAAAATCTCGCTCTTTTTAAATCAGGCATATCACTCTAGCATTTGCAGTGTTCTCGGGGATCCCAGGAAACAGATTTGTGGTACGCGCTGTTTCATTCAACCAGCTGCACAGAAAAAATTGTTACCTGATGACATTATTTGTGGTGAGACTGGTTTTAAAACCAAAGAACTGTTTTCAAGAGAGAATCTTATCGAACCCTTTTCTGGCTTCTTCTAGATTGGTACATTTTAGAAACGACTAAGTAGCACGGTGTCGTTACTAAACAGAGACACACTGTTAAAAATTCCGTACCCCATTCCACAGAAACTACGGTAAAATCCGTTTAGTTTGATTACGGAACAGCCGTATCTGAAAAATACGGTGTTTTCCGTGTCCAATTCCGTAGTTAAGTTTCTTCAAACTTCGAAAAAAGTTAAGTTAAAGGCAGTACGGTCATACGTACTACGGACGTCCCGTACCCACTAAAAACGGTCCGGACCTGGTAAAAAATTAACGGGAAAAACCGTAGAAATTACCGTGGAAATTTCTGGCAGTGCAATTCGTTGACTTTTTTAAAGAAAAACATTTGATTTTGTAAAATGGGCCTTAAGGCAAAATTTTGTAATGTTAAATTTTTTTTCTATCAGGGAACAAAGAAATATGTCTTGAAAAGCAAAAAGTGCAGAAGCTTACAATTTATTGTATAGCTTTGCTCGCCGAAAAGAAAGTTATAATGGAACGAAAAACTTATTACAAAATGAAATGTTTTGCTATAAAAAATCTGGCGAACACAGTTTCATTTAGTAGATGCCCTGCAGTTATGAAGTTGTTATTTACTATTTCTATTGTGGCATAACTGGGTGCTCTGACCTCTCGCTCTCTCTCTCTCTCTCTCTCTCTCTCTCTCTCTCTCTCTCTCTCTCTCTCTCTCTCTCTCTCTCTCTCTCCCTCCCTCTGCCATCTGGCGTCCACACCCTTAAAAACCCGTTGATAGGAATTTCACGCAATAATTCCAAATAAATTTATAGGCATAATGTACAGCGTGTCCTAGTCCTCCCGGCAAATACTCCCTGGAATTACGCATGATTTTTTTAACACTTTTTCTGAAGGAAACACATAGTGTTGAATTTGCCGTTACTCCATTTGAGTATTCACCTTTTTTAAACACATAGTTATGGCAGAATGCACTAATTAGAGTTCAATATTTTGTTGCGTTACGCGGTAAAACAAGCAGTGTTGCATTTTAAAACAACGACATGGCTGAAATGCACAGAAGTTGTGAGGACTAACAGAAAGCACATCACAGTAGTGGGGCTCTGCGAACCCAGTGTAACCGTAAGACTTATAGACGGTTAGGTAGGCAGAAGTACAACAATGTAAAGTATTTTCTGTTACAAGGGGAACTCTGTAAATATATTTACAGAGCAGGTATACTGCAGGTTTCAAAGAAGGGTTGTGAATGCGTATCAGTATAGTTGCGAGATGTCAGAGTAGGGCCCTAAATTCAGTTTAAAATAACTAGCCACCAAACATTAAAGGTTTTCCATTTTTTTTAATTTTTCAAAAATTAAACACAAACAGATTTAGTGCTTAGTAGGCGTACGCAGCATAGGGAGTGGAGAAGGTGGTGTGCGCGGCAATGCCGTGAGCCAGGGGAGCGGAGTAGGCGAGGGGCGCAGCGTGGGCGATGGGGGCGGAGTAGCCGGAGTAGGCGAGGGGCTTGGCGATGGGGGCGGCGTAGCTCAGGGGAGCAGAGTAGGCCAGAGGAGCAGCCACCTTAGCGATGGGAGCAGAGTAGGCGAGGGGAGCGGCGTGGGCGATGGGGGCGGAGTAGGCCACGGGGGCGGCGTAGGTCTTGGCGATGGGAGCAGAGTAGGCAATGGGGGCGGGGGCGATGGTCTTGACGACGGGGGCGGCAACAGCCAGAGGCTCCTTGCGCACGACGGCGTTGAAGCCGTTGATGGGGTCGGCGGTGTAGTCCACGATGCGGCGGGTGCCGTCAGCGTCGTTCAGGGAGTACTGGCCCTGGACAACGTCACCCTGGCGCGACTCCTGCTGGTTCTTGTTGTCGCCGGTCAGACCGTCCTGGATGTCGTAGGCGTAGCTGTAGCTGGGGTTGGGGTCGAAGTCGGTGTCCACGGCGACGGTCTTAGCAATAGGGGCAGAGTAGGCCAGGGGAGCCGCGGGCAGGAAGCCTGCCTGGGCGACGGCCACGAAGGCGGCGAGGACGACAAACTGAAGAAACAAGAGCGGGTTTTGATTAGAGTTTAGTTGATTAATTAGCAGTATTTTATATAGGAAGGAACGTGTACTCACTTTGAAAGCCATGTCTACTTGGTTGGGTCAGCGGGATGAAACTGATGCTCTGGGAATCGGCACCTGCAGCTTTTATACTGGGGCGCGACTGGGCGAGAGGGGGCGGCCAACCGTCTCCCCTCTCCTTACCCTTTTGGCCACGCCCTCCCCTGTGCGTCCCAGGAGTGTCCGCTTCTTTCACTGGTCTGTTTTTTAAACTCAACGACAAGCGATATAAAACACAGACTCATATTGCCAACAAATAGCATTCAGTCATAATGACGTTGAGTATTTGGAAGAATAACAACCATCTATATTTAAGTGTGTTTAGAGATATCTCGATACATGTAAAGGGCTCTCAATAGATTTCTAACGTAAAAAAAGAACTAAAAAATATTCATTCAAAACTATACGCGAGAACCAAATTATAAATTGTATCTCCAGCCACACAATATGTCGCCCCTCAGGGTAGCTAAAAACAACGCCACCTTTACGACCACGGAAGTCCAACCAACAATAATTAAGAAGCAAGTCTAAGTTTGAAAACTAGATAAATGGGCGTTATCACATTTTAGTAAAAACTATTTAGAGCTATGTTTCTCTTCGCATTGTGCAGATGAGAAAAACAAATTACAGAAAAAGGTAAAAACATGGGCCTGAAGGGAATAAATACAAGGTTGGCATTGTTAGCTTCCCGCCGGCTCGGGCTCGGCCTGGCTGCTCAGCTCGTCATAGTCATAGAAACAGACGATGCGAACGCGTTTTATGCAAAAACGTAGACAGTTGGACATGAAACCTACCTAAAAAAAATCTGACATCAAACCTATCTCAAAAATTTTCTAATTTGTCATAGTATTTTTCATTAGAATTTAGTGTAAATCGGTTCGACAGGTTCGGCTGCGCTCATAAGGGGCCATAGTGAAGAATAAAAAAAAACGTGGCTTGAAAAATTGGCGTGAACAATAGGCATCCCTAACGGGGGCCTAAAAAATAACGTTGCCCAGAACACACACTTATTAATGTAGTGCAAATAATACCGGCATATGGGTGCGATTTACAAACTGTCTGCTAGTATATGGTACGGCATTTAGCCCTCCCTCTCCCTCCCCCCTTACCATCACCTTCCCCCGCCATACGATATCCTGCTCGCCTCCCTCTCTCATTTTTACCGCTGCCCCCGCAAATCAAACGGGTCGGTGACAGAAGCGGACAGGCTAATGCACCCACATGATGCTGGCGGTGCCGTGCTGGGCTGTTTTCTTTTATTTTGTTTTCTTTATTTT
Organism: Frankliniella intonsa; assembly: GCA_033675135.1. Classification (NCBI taxonomy): domain Eukaryota; kingdom Metazoa; phylum Arthropoda; class Insecta; order Thysanoptera; family Thripidae; genus Frankliniella; species Frankliniella intonsa. Next base: position 18,859,910 of record CM066253.1, read on the forward strand.
GTTTTGAGATTAAAAGGGGAGATGAAGTGGTGGACGCAGGTCGAGCAGAGCAGATCGGGCGGGTGTGGCGTGAGCGTGCCAGCCCAGTGCCCCAGTGCGCCTGCCAAACCGCTGCTTTTGTTTTCCTTCGCACTGCTCACTTATTTCTTTTCATCCACTTTACATAGCCGTCTTGCGGAGAGAAAGGGGAAACGCACAGCAAAAAAAAAAACTGAGTCTCGTTATTAACGCGACCCTATAGTCTTGATCATGATCGCACTGTGACAACCACTGGCGGAGCAATTGTTAGCTCTTACCATAGGCTTTCACTAGAAACTCAAGAGTCAAAGTCACCCGTTAAAAAGGCCGAATAGTCCTATTCCTGAATTTTAAATCGTCAATAGTCGACTGACCTCAGTATAAAACAAACACATTGAATCGCACTTCGTTAGAGCGCTACCTTCAACATGGACAGGGCCGGCTGGGCCGGTCGCGGTTTTCAATCGCACTGAAAGCACACAGCAGCGCACAGCGGCCACACGCAGCAATTTATTAGCCGAATCCCATCCCAAGGCCACACAGCCCAACGAGACTCGGCTCCACTCCTCCGGCCGGCCAGGGCGGGGCGGCGCGGGGCGGGGCGGGGCGGGGCGGCGCGGGGCAGGGCGGCGCGGGGCAGGGCGGGGCGGGGCGGGGCGGGGCGGGGCGGGGCGGGGCGGCGCTGCGGTTCCGTTTTTCACGCTCTTGTCCACACTCGCGCGCGCGCACACCCGCCCACCGCCACACACATCAGTCCCGCCGACACGCGCGGGCGGGGCGGGGCGGGGCGGGGCGGGGCGGGGCGGGGGCCGGCGGGGGCCGCTTGTCAGTTATACAGACGGCGGCAATTCAAACACGTTTTAAAGAAAAATGATAGACTTACATACGGGTTGCGGGATACCTGTACAATTCAAGACCAGATATTAAAGTTTTGCCAGAGGGGGCGCAACAACGGTTTCATAGGTTTTGGCCAAAAATTTTGCCTTTTATACTTGATACCTCGGTAGAAGCCATAGATGCTCACCGTGACAGTGGTCTGGTGGGTAGCGTCGGCGCTGGTCTTCTCGGCTCGAGGACGCTCACAAGGCCGTAAGTGGAACTGGATCCTTTTTCCCCTCTCCCGTCCTCTCTTTTTCGTTGCACCTGCCCTCCTGGTTTTTACTGCTGCCACAGCCAACACGCCAGCCATACGTCGAACAAGTGTATTTTTTTACATGAAACGATATCGAGTATGAACATAGGAAATAGCTAAGCGTCAGTGTCGATTTAGTCTTGATTTCATCAGGCTAATTAGATAAGTACCCGTTGGTAAAAGTGTCAGTTCATCGCAAAATATTTTTTTTAATTACAGTAAGTATATTGCAAAGAAAAGATTTTTTATGGGCTTCCTAAAAAATAACGTTGTCTTAAAAATGAATTTCAGATAACAGTCGTTTACTGCTAGAATATAAACAAAAGTAATCTGGTTAGAATGACCTTGGAGGTGTGCATGTGTGGCGGTGTAAGCGGTAAGGCCGTGACCAAAAGGGGTAAAACAATGAATCCCGGCTGACCACAGGGTAGCGAAATGTTTGACGCTGGTTCGTTAGGATGTCGTGCATTTCTGGCTTTTTCTTTCGAAACAAATAAAGGATAGAAGAAGAGGGAAGGGAAGGGGTGCCAGAAGAGCAAAAGGGAGAAACATAACATCACTTTACAGCAATTCCAAAGAAGATGAGAGCGGCAAAGCGGGTAATTCGAACTTGCGGTTCAAATTACAGCCAATAACTGCTGATTTCCTTACAATGGGGTCATATATTTCACTTTAGAGATCTAGTACGCGTAGCTAACATAGGGATTGCTAAAGGCCGTGAACACTGCACTAGTATACCCTTGGCCAGAGGTTGCAAAATGCACCGGGGGGTCAGGGTGAGGGAATCTGTAGACCGTCGAGGCCGAGGCCGGGCCTGCAGCGGGGGCGGGGGAGCCGGCCGGTGAGGGTCCGTACTGCACCAGGGGGAACGAGTAGAAGGCCCTGTGGGCGGCGGGGGCGGGCGGCGCGGGGGCCGCGGCGGGCGCCTGCTGCTGCTGGTGCTGCTGCCCGAAGAAGAAGAAGGAGGACGCGGGCGGGGCGCTGGGGGCGGCGGCCAGGGCGAGCAGCGGCAGGGGCTGCGCGCTCAGCAGCAGGTGCGGGCCCTGCAGGCGCACGCGGCCGCGGGGCGCGCCGGGCGCGGCGGCCGCAGCGGCCGGCCTCTCACCCCCGCCAATGTGGACAACGGCGTCCTGGGCGGAGGGCTCCAGCGGCCGCTGGACGTCCACGGCCACGAGACGGGCGGACTGCGTGCTGGCCTGCTCGACCTGCGGCCGCACCTGGGGGCGCACCTGGGGGCGCACCTGCAGGTGCGCGGGGGCGGGCGTCACCACCTGCAGCAGCTGCGGCTCGGGCGGTGGGGCGCTCGCGGCCACGCCCTGGTACACGAGCTGCTGCTGCGGTGGCGCCTGGGGGCGCACCTGCAGGTGCGCGGGGGCGGGCGTCACCACCTGCAGCAGCTGCGGCTCAGGCGGTGGGGCGCTCGCGGCTACGCCCTGGTACACGAGCTGCTGCTGCGGTGGCGCCTGGGGGCGCACCTGCAGGTGCGCGGGGGCGGGCGTCACCACCTGCAGCAGCTGCGGCTCAGGCGGTGGGGCGCTCGCGGCCACGCCCTGGTACACGAGCTGCTGCTGCGGTAGCGGCGCGTCGGGGCCGAACAGGAGCTGGGGGTGCTGCCGCACCAGCACCACGGCGGGGCTCGGGGCCGCCGTCGGGAACGGACCCTTGACGAAGAGCGCGGCGCCGACGCCGGCGAAGCTGTGCACCGGGTGCGCCGAGTACTGCACGGTGCGCTGGCTGCCGTCCGGCGACAGCAGCGAGTAGCTGCCCAGGATGACGCCGCCCGCGCGCCGCTGCTGCCCCTCCTGCTTGGCGGCGCCGGGGCCGGGCCGCGGGTCGCGGACCGCGTACTCGAAGCCGTACTCGTGGCCGTCGGGCTGCTCCTGCTTCTCCGTCTTGGCGCTGTCCACGGCCAGGGCCGCCTCCACCTCGTCGTCCTCCAGCGCCTCCGGCGGTGACCCGGGCGCCCTCGTGACCGGCAGCGGCTCCGGGGCCGGCGAGGAGCTGCTCCGGGCACACACGGCCGTCCACCCTGCGGCCAGGAGGAGGAGCACTCCGACCTACCAACGGCCACAAGCATGAGGACACACTGTGGCGGACATGAGAGTGCCGTCTAGGCACTAAACAGGAGGGAACCTCATACGGAAAAGATATCGCGGAGCGTGAGGCAACTGACCAATTTACAAACGGCGTTGTAACTTTACGATCCAAATCGTAAATTTACGAAAGCCTCTTTGTGCTCGTTTAAGAATCACAAGTCGACACCAAGTGTCCTTAAAATTGTGTGATTTTACAATTTGATATCGTAACTTTACGGCATTCCTCATGGAAAAGTTTCCCGTAACTCTTACAAACGTCCCTCACGGTGTAAAGGGGAGCACTCTGATGTCTCCGCCGTACCTTAGAGTCCATGGTGACGAGGCAGTGCCTGGGGCAACGGCCGCTGCTCCACTGGGGCCGCGCGCCACGCTCCGCGACAATATATAGAAGTGCGGGCGTCGCGACGCTACGAGCCCTGCCACGCTCCAGGAAGGTATGTTGCACATCAGTACATCAAATAATAATTTAAAAAAAAACGGCAAACGTATTGCATGAAAAGTTCTTAAAATTTGGTGATACAAAGAAAGGTCTTTGCGGAAACGAGGAACACTCTCAATATTTTTTAAAGGCACCAATAGGTCACAAAAACATTCGACACACTATATTTCAATTGAAGACCATATGTAATAGAAGTTTACAATATTATGGCAATCTCTTAAAAAAATATAAGCTACACGCAAAAAAAAAAAATCGCTCAGCTAAAATTAGATGTGAAAGATTAGCACCACCGCCAAAAACTTATAACAAGAGAAAAATAAATAGCAGGGTAGCTAGAAAATAAGCACTGTAGCTTAAAAATTAGCTGCGCCTATACAGCTAAAAAATTAGTACACCTGCTAATTTTCTTGCTCAGACGCGTATTATTTTTTTGAGTGTAGGGCTCATTAAAGTTGGATTTCTGGGGAGTGTGGGCTTACAACGCCTACCCTCTAAACAAGAAGCCCTCAGGCTTCAGGGCGGGCTAATTGCGCAACAACCCTTTGGTATTTAACAGATATGGCGACGCCCAGCCGCACCTGCTGACCGGATCACACTGTGCGGGCTGCGCAGGGGACTCATCACCATATTGGCACGTGGTCATGACACCGACACTCCCCCGCAGCCAGTGTTATCCACACTATTCATAACCACCAACACAACCTCACCATCGTCAATAACTCGTTCCTGTGCCTCGCCCTATTTTTAGGAAGCCCAGACAGTTCATTTACCTATTTGATTTCGTGTAAGAGGATTGCCCTGAGCGCCGCGTTACGACACGCGTGACGATTAAGAGCGCTGGAGGCGAGCAACTGAACTGCGGAGGTATGTGCGTGCCCTGATGACATTTCGGAGCGGGAAGAAAAAAACCGAGAAAAGGAGCACATTGGGTACGTCGCATGTGACCAGGTATCACACCGTGCAGAAAAAGGCGCTAAAACGAACAACAAGTGTCAAACGAACAACAAGTGTCAAACAACGTTTACTCATCGCAAAATAAACTTTGTCTGCAACGAAAACATATGAGAATACTACTTGGAATGTAAAAAAGTAAACTGATTAAAGTAGCAAACATTGACAGATAAATATATAACAAAAAGAGTCGTAAGGATTCAATGGGATCATTATGGTAAGCCTCCTTCAAATCTTTTGGTTGTCCGCCATGAAGTAACACAATTTATTCCAGCAATGTGCTAGTCACGTTGTGCCATGTAGGATGTCAGGCGTTGCATTCAGCAGTTATGCTTGAAATGCACGCCAATTTCATAATTAAAAGGCTCCGCGTAAGTATAGACTATTGTGGCGTTTCAGTGCATCGGGACGCTTAAGCTGGGGACGGCTAGACGACTTGGTCACAGACCCGGAAGGGCCGCGCGACACGGCGTCGACACAATGCGCGCCAAGCTGATGCCCAGGAAAGCGCGCCAGAGGGAGAATCACAAAGTAGGATATTTCTATTCTTTAAAAGCGGCGTACACTGTTAAAAAAGATGTTGTAAATTAACGACACTTTCGTAGTTAAGTTTGTTAGCAACACATGTCGTAACCCAACAACTATGTTGTAATCCTACAATATGCATAAAAATTTATAAAAAGGAGTTTCCTCTCAAAACAGTGATTTATTGTTTGCTCTTAAAAAAAAAATTGTTACATTACAAATTTGTTTGTTTTGGAACGATATATGTCGCTATCAAACTTAACTACAATTTTGTTGTAGTGTTACAACATGGTGGTAAGAAGTAGTTCCTATTGTGGGCCACTATGGGTTTGAACGACATTTGTCAGATTGTCAATGAAAACAATAACTGTTGTTTGCTAACAACATCCTCATCAAGGGGAGTGTCGTTAGCTTACAACTTTTTCTAACAGTGTATAATAGCACCAGCGTCGAGTGCAGATGAAGAACAAAACAGAAATCAGGCAGAGAGAGCACGCGGTCTCTCTCGGGGGTCCCCTGCGTTTAAGTCACCCATGTCAGTATCTCCGCTCCAGCCTAGTCCAGAGTCTTACTGCAGGCTGGAGCTCTCTGTTCCTCGCTTAGCTGTGCACCCGAAACGCCGGCGCCCGACAGGTTAGGCAACCCATTCGCCGTTAGTGCTAGGGAAGAGGCCTACAGAGTTGGCGCACCCTTCCCCGCCCTCGCTTCTCTTGTTACAGTCCCCACTCTATTTCTCTCACCATTTGCTCCCCACCCTCGAATTCTCCCCTCCGTAGAAGGTTCAGCCAGCGAGCGCCGCGCCGCGCCGTGCCGCGGCACACACAGACCCGCCGCGCCCCGCCAGCCGCCGCGCCCCACCAGCCGCCACGCCCCGCCAGCCGCCTGGAATGCCCCCCCCCCCTCCCCTCTTCCGCACCGCACCGGTCGTGGGAGTGAAATGCGGTTTGGTTTATTTTCGAGGCAATAATGGGGAGGCGGAGCGGAGCGGGGGCAGCTCCGGGCGCTGCATGCATGCGTGCGGCGGGGCGGCGGGGCGGCGGGGCGGCGGGGCGGCGGGGCGGCGGGGCGGCGGGGCGGCCGGCCGGCCAGGACGCCATGGCCAGGGACCTTGAGACGGAGGTTCCACGCCGTGGAATCAGTCTGATCTTCACTAATTACGGTATGGACGACACCGCGGGGCAGTACAGGGAAACGCCATTGTGAAAGGGTATCGCGTTCTTTAACGAATAAGCACACATAAGAGCATTTTTGAAATCTAGACTCGGGCGAGGACAGCATATATAAGTCAGTATGCTGGCCCTGCTAAGCAGCGGACGCACTCTTCCTATGGGCCCCGGTGCAGGTGCACTGCTCGGACGCTCATGACAAAGGAATAACAGGCTGCGGCTGGCCGGGCCGAGCGCCGCCTGCTTCAAGCTCGTGCCAAGGACACGTGGATTACCTGCCAAGGACACTTCGGAGCCCACCTCCACATGTATGCGGGCGCGCGCGCGCGCACTCACACAAACACACACTCGCACACATGGATTTTGAACAGGCCATGTGCAGTGTGGGAGGTGTGTGTGTGTGTGTGTGAAGCAAGTCACCATCCAGGGCTCTATCCAATAGCAAAAGAATGTGATTGATGACTAAACGCACCGCCGCGGCCCGGCCGCCTGCAACACGCCCCGCCCCGCCCCGCCCCGCCCGGCCCGGCTCGGCCCGCGCACTCTCTGCAGCACCTGCCTCGCACCCGCCGCGACACCCGTAGACAGGGCCCAGCCGGACCACAGCTGGCCCGTGTAATCATCAAGACAGGGCGATAAAAAACGGCCAGTCTCGCCCCCGGCGTCGTATGACTGTTTCGTGGTCACCGAGAATTACCAACTGTCCAAATTTTACACAAGCATGAACATCAGCGGTGATTGAACAGAGATAATAAACGAAGGGCGACATATGATTTTTTAACAGGTGAGTCGAAGTGAAACGACAGATTTGCCGCCACCCACCTTATCTCAGCAGGGCCGTCTGTGGTTGCGAAATAAATTTGAAAGAAAAGAGTAAAGAGTGCGCTCTTGCTACTTGCTCGGCCCCAGCATATCCCGTCTCTTACACAATCCTCTGCAGGCCGCGGCGGGCCCCCGGCCGCGAGACGTGAGAATCGATATGGTACCGGAGTCCACGCACGTCACCTAAACACCCACCCCGCCAGGTGTCGCCAGGGACCGCCCATCCGCGGAGTGACCTTGAGACATTTCACATTGCAGCCCGTGAGCCGCGTGCCACAAACAAGACAGAGCGTACGCGAGCGAGGACTCCACAGCTGACCGGTACATGACTTCGATATCAAAGGGCACAGTTAAAAATACCATAGCATATTGCAGTCATCCTGGCTTTCTGAACAGAATGTTCACTATATATTTCAAGTATTTCACTTTCCAATACCCTGAATAAGCAGAGGGCGGAATTACAAAGTCTACGATGCAAAGACGCCAGAATAACCGTCATTAGCTTAATCATCGTGGAGCCGCACAGGGCCACCGGAGGTGGCGACTACATCGAGATATTCAGATTTGGAAAAGCGAAAGGAGGTGCGTCCCAGCCGGCCTCGGCATGAGGAAGCGATCATAGAGTGTATCGACCACTCACCGGACACTCAGATAATAGTTTTGTAGCAATCTTTTAATTCAAGAGCAATGCCCAAGCTCAGTTGAAAGAGAGGAAAGTGAAACAAACTAAGCCAGGCGAGAAAGCCTCTAAAATTACACAGTGAAAAATATGTTTGTAAATTCACAACATTTATCGACATTTATGATTTACAACTAATGTTGTAAATTTACGATCGAAATCAAAGATTCACGAAAGCCGATTTGTGCTCTGTAAAGAGTGACGAGTCGATACCAAGTGTCATCGCAATTTTGTAATTTTTTCAATTTGATACTGTAGCTCTATATTTCTCAAGGAAAATTTTCCCGTAACCCCTGCAAACGTTTCTCACAGTGTTGCAACGAAAGAGTCAGCCACCAGAGACCAGCCCCTGGCCGCCCGGTGCGCACCCGTGCGTCAGGCCGAGCGGCTCACTGGCGATTATTTTCAGCGGTCTGAAGGTCACAGCCGCCTGGACACACGCGGGCGGGGCGGGGCGGGCGCAGGGGCGGGCGCAGGGGCGCTGCGGCACTGCAGAGGAAGGGGAGGGATTTGCCCTGGAGGGAGGGCCTGCGCTGGGAAGCATTTACATTTCGAAACAGGACTACCGAGCAGGCAGTAACGGGACGCGTTCCAAACAGACGGCATGCACTCAGGTCTAGCCTAGATTTTCCCCCTGGAACGAACGTCTCTTACTTTGAGTTTATTGTTGATTTTACACGACCTAAAGGTTTATAGGTATCAAACCGTATTAAACGCTATGGTTTTATACCAGCGTACCAATCACAAACGAGTTCAGTACGGGAGCTACTTCTTTCGAAGACATGCACAATTTATTTTTGTTGGTACGCAACCTGGTGGCGATATACATCGATAACAGAGTGGTTGGCGGTCATTCCCTCTGAGAAGAGAGCCGCGCGGAGGAGTGGCGGGACGCCGCGCCCGCCTCCTGTTACGTGCCACGCCCTCGCCACACCCCCGCTGACAGTCGTGCGCCCAGGACCAGGGCCGCGCCGCGCCGCCGCACAGCAACAGGAGCGGCGAAAAAAAAAAGTGCTTCTCAACTCATATACGAACAGGATCGGGCGCGGGGCCTACGTTGGGCAGGTTTCGTTGCTGCGTACCAAATTATTTGTAATACGTAACAACGCCGATCTAAATGACAAGCGCTCCGCCGTGAGGCTCAGCAGCCGTCTGTGTCGATAAAGGAGATAGCCGCACGCAGAGGTCGCCCAGCGCGGCGAGGCCCGGCCCCGCCCCGCCCCGCCCCGCCCCGCCCCGCCCCGCCCCGCCCCGCCCGTACAGTTTCTTTCACAAACGCGCGCGCCTTCAGATCGATATGCAGGTCAATCCTACCTGCTATAGGGTCTTTCGCTGCTTCCAACCGATCGCTCACCTGCAACAAAAACAAAGCAAAAATTTTAAAATTTGGAAGTAACAAAACACTTGTTGATACTGTCAAAAGTAAGTCAGTTTGCACGAATGAAAGTAGCGCTAATTTCCACATAGCGAAGAGCAACGCGCAAGAGTATGAGTATAGTCCGCGGACCACATCGACGGCGGCGCATGACACCCTAAAGTCGGGCACGATGACGCGACCATCTACAAGGGCGTGGTGGTGCGAGATGCCGGGCAGAGATGTGATCAAACGGCTCATGCTGTGCCGATGCAACAGCAGCACCCTATAATGTGCTCACTGTTAAAAAATTTCAAGACATTTTTATAAATATTTGAAGCTATTATTTGAATGTTGTCGCAATGTAATTACGTTCGTCATTGCGTGTGAGGAAATTTTATGGCACGCGTTATTAAATGTAAAGACACAATGATATGTTCTTAAGAATTCCCTTTTCAGGGTTTTTTAAAATTGAATTTCGAAGTTTGCCACTTTTTGGATCCTACCGGGAGTTTACTCGTAAAACTAAGGCGTAGTTGTAAGCCTTTCATGAAGCGTACAGTCGTCGTACGCCCTTCTTGAAGCGTACAAGAGCTCATGCGCTCTTTTCCTCCTATCTAAATGCATGGGGGAATTTTCTTGAAGCGTAGTTGTATGCTTCAAGAAGAGCGTAAGGTCTTCAAGCGTAGTTGTACGCTTGAAAAAGGCGTACAACTACGCCTTAGTTATACCAGTGTTGGACCATGCATTGTGGGTTAGCACTGTCTGAGGGAGACGCACGGTAAACGAACGTGGTGTCATGCCACCATTTTAATAATTGTGAAACAAATATCTCATTAATAGGAAAAAAACAATATTTTATTAATTGTGCAGCAAACGAAACTGGTCTGTTGCTTGGTCCCCTCATCGATATACCGCTGCCAACTCTGCAGTATTTCGTTCAATCTGCAGACCTGATAATATTGTTTCGGGGCGAGCCAAGGCCAGGCCTGCGCAGGGTGGCAAGAGGGAGGGGATAGAGGAAAATGGAAGAAAAGGGGCGGGGGAAGAGGGCGTTAAACAAAACATGCGTCAATACACACTTAAGATATTAAACGAAAATAAAATCAGGATATACGACATCACTACTTATAACTCGTGTACGCATAGTGTATTTCACGTGGGCAAAGCCCTACCCCACAAGCACAGGTGAGAAGTCAGTCACCTGACGCCGCCAAGTGAAGCGGGCGTGGCACGCAGAATGAATATACAGGTTCTGCGTTCGGGCCCGGAGAGGAAGGAGTCTCTCTCTTTCTCGCTCTCTCCCTCCTTCTTCGGCTCTCACGAACACACACACACACACACACGCACATACGACCTTGACCAACAACCCAGCTTCCTCACGTGTTGGCGCGGCACGTGTCGTGTGAACGCGTTCCGTACCATTTCACTGCCTTTCGTCCGGTTTGAATGGGCTTGAGCCAACAGGCGCCGCCCCAATAGCCATCTTCATCAGTAAAGAAAGTATTACCATTTGGCACAGTACAATTCCGGTTTTTAGAAAAATTTCAATTATTTTGTTCCCCCACGGTAAAACAGTCGTCTTGGTTTTCATGACGTTTCGGAAAAATCAAGACCAGGTCGAATTTGAAAACATTGCTCTTGGTTTTCAAGACATCGTCTTGAAAAAGTGGAATAATTTCAAGACGACGTCTTGAAAACCAAGAGCAATGTTTTGGATATCGCGCTGGTTTTCAGGACGTTAAGGAAAGGTCTTGAAAATCAAGAAAGTTGCCTTGAAAACCAAGACGCCAGTTTTACCGTGCCAAATCGACCTAAACTATCACTGAATTATCTTAGGAGTGGTCAGGGTTGCGTTTCAGCGTGGCCACAAATAACAACGTGCGGGCCAAACGCCCCGCACGCACAAGCCCATTGTCCCAGTCACTATTAGTGCCGGCTTGACGCCGCTGCGAGGGCCTTCTGCTCATGCTAATGTGTCACGTCACTCTTTGGAAGAACCGTTGCAGATCACGCGACCCACCAAAAAGCAGACGAATTCAGCGAACAATTGAAAGTTTGTTTAGCTCCACTGCTATTTCTTCCTTCCAATTTCGTATCGGCTCCTTCCCTCATAGTCAAATACTCGCATAAAAGAACATGGTACTTATTCGCATGTTCACTGTGAAAAATTGACGTACCGTGTACGGCAAAATTTCCTATGGAAGATGTCGTACAACTAAAAGAAAGGGTTGTAAATTTACAAGCACTGCGTATCGAATTCGAATCGAGTGACGAGCAAGAGTAAGAGGTTGGACACGTACAACACACTTTGTAAATGATAAATAACAAAATACATCGTACATGTACAAACATATTTTTCACAGTGTTAAACGATGCAAAGACATAACATCGGATCCTACTGACAAATCAAACGCACTATTCGCAGATGCAACTACATGGACAAGAACGGAAACACTCGACAAAAATGAGCAGAGCCCAAAAGCCGAGCCAAGGCGGCGCGGGGTGGGAGAAGTAGAGGGGAGTAACAACAGAGCCCACCCAGAGGCCAAGCGGCACGTTGCATAAAAGCTCGCGCTCGGTCCCAGAACGGCACACTCTCAACAGCAGCACCATGGCATTCAAGGTGGGTGCCCTCTCCAGTCCCGTGGATTACCTGTGGATTATTCAGTGCTAAAGTGCTAAAGTGCTAACCGCTCCTCTTGTCCAACAGTTCGTCGCTTTCGCCGCCTTCGTGGCTGTGGCCCGCGCTGGCGTGGCTCCCCTCGCCTACTCGGCCGGCTACGCCGCCGCCCCCTAACCTCCGCCGCCCCCGCCTACGCGCACGCCGCCCCTCTGGCCTACGCCGCCGCCCCGTGGCCAAGGCTGTGGTCAACGCTGAGTACGACCCCACCCCCAGTACAGCTACGCCTACGACGTGCAGGACGCTCTGACCGGCGACTCCAAGAGCCAGCACGAGAGCCGTGATGGTGATGTTGTCCAGGGCTCCTACTCCCTCAACGAGCCCGACGGCACCCGTCGCACTGTCGACTACACCGCCGACCCCGTCAACGGCTTCAACGCCGTCGTCCGCAAGGAGGCCCTCGTCGCCCCCGTCGTCAAGGCTGTGGCCCCCGTTGTTGCTAAGGCCGTCGCCCCCGTCGCCTACGCCGCCCACGCCGCTCCCCTGAGCTACGCCGCCCCCGCCTACGCCCACGCCGCTCCCCTGAGCTACGCCGCCCCTGCCTACGCCCACGCTGCTCCCCTGAGCTACGCCGCCCCTGCCTACGCCCACGCTGCTCCCCTCAGCTACGCCGCCCCTGCGTACGCCCACGCCTCTCCCCTCAGCTACGCCGCCGCCCCCGCTGCGTACTACCACTAAGGGACAACTTTATGAGTACCTGAGTCATGTCGCGTAATTGTATATTTATTTTGTCAACAACGAAGATCTCTGTGATGACTTAAGTCAATTTTAATAAAAGAAAAAGAAAAATTTAAATATTTACCTGGTTGATTTTAAGACAGAACACGATACAAACCAGCACATATTTCTGACTGAAGCCAATGTCTTAATAGTATTGCGCATAAAATATCATCAATTTTAATTTTTTTTTTAAAGCGACAAGAGGTGAACCGACATTTATTCATCGAAATGTTTACAGCGAAAAACTAATGTGACATTCACCACATCGATTGGCGAGGCTAGTTTTGGCGATACGTCGTAATGCGACCTCAATTTACGTTTCACAATGTGATGCGACGCCAGGTCAAGGGTATAGGGCATTTAACGTAGGCGGTCGCGGTCGCATCACAAACGTAATCAAGACTATGCTTACAAAATACATGCAACCTCCGCAGGACATCACACTTGAATGTGTGACACATTTCACATTTGGTTTTCCAGTGTAGGCTGGACTTGCCACATATTACGCAATGACGTGTGCTCAACTGCCATGGTTTACATGGAAACTAATGTAACGAAAGTATAGCGTATGACAGTCAGAGGTGTTTGCTTTCTCCAAAGACATAATGGTCACCCTCTGCCAATAAGCCCCAGAGAATGCACTGTTAACCAAAGAGTGCATCTACCTAACACTTGTATGTGTGCACCTTCCAGTATCACACGTGAAGCACTCAACACGCATTTGAGCAATTGGAAGGGTACAACTCGCCAGTTATACACTTGTAAGTGTTCAGCAAGGGAGGTGTTGAAAGGGGTAGTTGAGCGCTTCCAAGTGCACAACTGAACAGTTACATGTGTATGAATGGCGAGTTGGACACATTCAAGCACTTGTACGTGTTAAAATAGGAAGGCTTACAGATATGAAGTGTTGAGGAGTCACGCTCGAGTTAACTGTGTACACTGGATAAACAAAAGTGCAAAGCAAAGCCTTAATTCCTGGGGCGCTAAAATCAGTGACTAAGTTTGTGCCTTCTCTAGAACACTAAATCAGTGCCTTTGGCAATTCGCTAGATTTGTATGGGGCTCACACAAAGGTACACAGCTAAAGGTCTGAAGGTTTTATTACCTACACATGTAGTGCCTTAAGAGGGGCGCTAAACATTAGTGTCGTTCCTCTGTCACTAAATTTTGTTGGCGCCTTTAAGGGCACTAGGGAAAAAGCACTCTAAAATTTTTCAGAGTCATTCCCATTCTGAGATCACAGAGTGTCCTGGACTCTGGACCAGTAACTCTGAACAAGAAACTCCTGAAATTCGCGCACCTCAGAGTTAGATTTTCAGAGTTTGCCAGGTAGAGTTTCAGAGTAGGCAGTATAGAATTCCAGAGAGAAAATTACCAGAGTTCTGAAATCAGAGTTTCTGAGTAAATTTCATAGTTTCAGAGTCTTTGAAATTATCACTTCCACCAAAACGTATGTGATTTAGAAACTGAACGATGGCGGTCTTGGGGATCAGAAACCAAGTCTGATCCAAATCCGCAGTCTGTTTTGTGATACCACACACGGTTCTCGAGATAGCAGAAAAAAGTTTTCCAAAATTGATAATATTAAAATGGCCCTAGTGATTTTGTCCATAGATGCTACATATCAAATTTCAATGAAAAATTCACAAAACTTTTAAAGTTATAGCCTTGTTAATTTTAACTTCACTCTAAAACTCAGAGTTTGACTCTAGACCTTTAGAGACACTCTGACAGACTTATAATTTCAGGATTGACCTCTGGAACTCTGAGAGAGACTCTGAAATTCAAAAAAAGATTCAGAAATTCTGAACGAGTAGACTCTGGAACTCAGAAATTACTCAGAGTCTTTTGAAGGAACTCTGAAACTCTAAGCTTTACTCTGGAACTCTAAACTTAACTCAGCAACTCTAAAAGAGACTCTGCAACTCTAAAAGGAACTCAGCAACTGAAAAGGAAATTCTGAAATATCTGAGTGGATTTACCCTAGTGGGAGGCCTTAGCACCTTTGTTTTTCTGGTGTAAGTAAGAATTACCTGAATGAAAAATCAAGTCTTATATAGAAAACAATTCCTCTTTAAACTTCTTTGTTGGTAAGATTGCAAAATTTTAAAACAGTTCATAACCTCAAATAAAAGAAAATTGCTCTGGAAGGTTTCTTTTTTATCAGCCATAAATTCATATATTTCTTACTCGTACATTTTCTGTTGAGGTACACTATTCGAGCCAGTTTCCCCAGAAATTACTAAAGTGCATTTTGGCTTTAAGGTAGAAATAAAAAAAAAAGTACTCCGTCATTTTACGCTAAGCAAAGTACACTCCACAAAATGACAACAGCCACCGTTTTTAAAGAAAAATAAGGATAACGTAATAATAACGTTGTAAGTGCCACTGACTTAAGAAAGACTCACTCCAAACGTGAACGAAATCAAACACATTGTCTCTACCATCCGATAAGTATGCTAGTATCAACAGTCACATGCATAGCACACGCAATAAAGTCTCCGCGGCATTGATTCATTTAAAAACGCAAATATATAAAACAAACGGGCAAAAATGTCAGTTCCCGTCTGCTAAGGCGGGAACACTAAAAGCTAGTTCAGTTGGGCGAAAAAATCATAATTCGACAAGGACCATAGCAAGGTTTTATGACTACTCGATTCAAGGTTACTCCAGGCACCCCGGAGCAGCGAGTAGCGCTCGGGGCGCAACCGGACTTGACTTCCACCACCCGCCGCTGTGGGGGCTGGGCTGGGCTCCCATGGCGCGGCGCGTGCTGCGGAGGAGAGGGGGGCACGCCGGCCGCAGGGTCCTGGCCGGGCCTCCCTGGCCGGGCATCGCCAAGACCCACGTTGTATAAAAGCTCGCGCTCGGTCCCAGAACGGCACACTCTCAACAGCAGCACCATGGCATTCAAGGTGGGTGCCTTCTCCAGTCCCGTGGATTTCCTGTGGATTATTCAGTGCTAAAGTGCTAAAGTGCTAACCGCTCCTCTTGTCCTTCAGTTCGTCGCTTTCGCCGCCTTCGTGGCTGTGGCCCGCGCTGGCGTGGCTCCCTCGCCTACTCGGCCGGCTACGCCGCCGCCCCCTGGCTTACGCCGCCGCCCCCGCCTACGCGCACGCCGCCCCTCTGGCCTACGCCGCCGCCCCGTGGCCAAGGCTGTGGTCAACGCTGAGTACGACCCCACCCCAGTACAGCTACGCCTACGACGTGCAGGACGCTCTGACCGGCGACTCCAAGAGCCAGCACGAGAGCCGTGATGGTGATGTTGTCCAGGGCTCCTACTCCTCAACGAGCCCGACGGCACCCGTCGCACTGTCGACTACACCGCCGACCCCGTCAACGGCTTCAACGCCGTCGTCCGCAAGGAGGCCCTCGTCGCCCCCGTCGTCAAGGCTGTGGCCCCCGTTGTTGCTAAGGCCGTCGCCCCCGTCGCCTACGCCGCCCACGCCGCTCCCCTGAGCTACGCCGCCCCCGCCTACGCCCACGCCGCTCCCCTGAGCTACGCCGCCCCTGCCTACGCCCACGCTGCTCCCCTGAGCTACGCCGCCCCTGCCTACGCCCACGCTGCTCCCCTGAGCTACGCCGCCCCTGCGTACGCCCACGCCTCTCCCCTCAGCTACGCCGCCGCCCCCGCTGCGTACTACCACTAAGGGACAAATTTATGAGTACCTGAATAATGTCGCGTGATTGTGTATTTATTTTTTGTACATTCTGTGTTAATGTTGTATGAAAGTTATGTCAATAAACCTGACTGAAGTATAAACACGTCTTTTGACACCTAATTTATTTCCGAATGGAAAAATCAACAACAAATCTAGTCTACAAATATATATAGGATGGTCCGTGTCGTCAGGAACTTTTTGATGCAATATTCACACATAAAAGCTGCACTGGGTGTATTTTTTCGTACGAATAATTGTCCGTAATTCTTCGACCCAAACGCAACTGCCTATAAGAAAAAATGTATTGATAAATAACATGAATTTATTTTCAAGAAAAATAGTTACTAGGCTTTACGACTTGTTTGGGGTTTCACAGGATATTGATAAAACTCTGCGACAATTTGCAGCCCTTGTGATCCTGATTTTAAAAAACCTGACTGCAGCTTTTTTCCATATTTTAGACGGAGAAATCCTGCACGCAAACTTTTAACTAAAAACTTTAAAGTCTGGCCCGCGAAAAAAAGTTTAATTTAAATGAAATTTGTTCCTTAATTTAAAACAAATTTCAGTTGAATTAAATGTAAATTTTGTATAATATGTGCCCTAATTAAATGTGAATACAGTTTATATTACGATTTAATTTGTTAAAGTTTGATGTGCACCCTTTTCCACCTATTCACACCTTATCTGAACGAGTCTGACACCTGGCTTAATAGAAATGAATTTGAATCATATCAGAAACTGATTAGTAAGAATATGAAGTAATATGAACTGAATATGGACAATATACTAAACTGAATATGTTTTGAATTTGAAACATATTTGAAACATATTCGATGGGTTTTAATTCAATTTTAATTAAATCCATATTTGCTGCTGATACGAAACCCCACCCCCTTTTCCTGAGAAAAAAAATCTGTAGAGGGACACTGTTGTTTTCTTACTTCTTTTCCTTTCCTTTATCACCCACAGCTTACTTCACTTAAGTTAGTTTACTTGACAGTTTACTTTACCTTTACCTGGATTCGAACCTCGGTCCATGAGGTCGGCAGCTCGCAACCTTATCCACTGGGCCACGGTGGATGAGTGAAGAGGCATGTGCCTGACTCCCTTCCCGTTCCTCCGTGCACCCGGTTGACACGGATGATGACCATATTAAGTTTTAATTAACTACATATATAACAGTCGCTTACGGGGAACAAAAATTGACGAAAGGCAAACCACTTTTAAAATAACTGCGCGCAGCGAACTTGTAGATGATTACGTAAGTTGTAACTACCACCCCGACAACAGGCGGACACACTCCTACGACATATTATTGTCCGACTTTATTTTGCTAAAGGCGGAGTAATAATCAGCTCAGTGGCAATAGTCCCCAATAAGTTATTTTCTCCGTGGGAGATGTCGGGAACACCCGAGGTCCTCAGTTGCATCCCATGTGGGACGCACGGGAACTTCATGTATACGCGGCTCCTCTGCACTATTCAGTAACGGTCAACGTTTACAAAACAGCACGACTCGACAGCCTCAGGCGCTTCAGATCTACACATTTCCACTGGTACCGCCACTCTCCTAACACCGCTGGCGTCTTGGACGTGGTCATTGAGTGCATCCTGTGCGCTGCGTAACGTAACAAGCGCATTCCTTTTCAGCGGCTCGGTGCGCCCAAACATGCAGGGACACCACACTTTAACCCGTAAACAGGATATATGAACCAAAACTCTAACGCCTTCCTTGGGCGGTTGGGTGAGGTCTGAACGCGAGCTGGCAGTACACTGGCCACACTGGCATTGCAGGGTGGTAACACGACCCTTCTAACGACCTGAAGGGCTCGTAGACCTGTTTTGCACCGCTGGACTTGCCCAGTACCTATAGCCCGCCTGGTCAACGGGCGCGCAGGTACCGGGGCATCCCGGCCTCCCCTCGTTGCCCGGCGTGTTTGTCCCCGGGGAGTATCCCCGGGATTCCAAGAAGGGGAAATTCCCGTGTCCCCGGCGTGTGCGGGGTCCTCAGGCTGAGTTCATGTTCAGACGCGTTATTTTGTACAACCGAATACAGAATATTCTAACGAGAGTATTCGGCCATGGCGTATGCATGTATTTCATTACCTAATTAAGATAAAATAAAAGCAACTTATTTTTAATATGTACAATTGCACTCTAATGTCATTGTATTAATATTTAATAAAAGTAAATATGGGCGAAAAGCGTTCTTTTTACCTAATTAAGAGATAATATAAACCAGTAATATGGTGATTTCTCGCCTTAATTTGTATCTAATATGTTTCGAACGTATCTCTGAACGAATGAAACAAATTAAGAGCTCTTAATATGACAATAATTAACCTTAATTTAAGTTTAGTATACATGTCCGTGACTAATTAAGCCAAGGGTCGGCTAATTAACGCTAATTAGGAACAAATATAAAACCTTAATTTACTCCTAATTTGGAACTAATTAAGACCTCGCCTTAATTTGATTTTAATTTAGAATAAATTTAGCATATATTCGTTTTTATTAAGATTTTATTAAACTTTTTTCGCGGGGGGAAACATTCTTTATCGCCCCCGCCCCCCTCCCCTCCTCCCCCCCCCCTCCGAGAGCACCCCCTCTATATAATTATAAATTTTAAGTTGGAGCTGTGGCACAGCTGTTTGATTTGAAAACAACAAAAATAATTTTCGCACCAAAGGTACTAGCTGAGAGGAAACAGCACAGCAGGCGGTTTGGCTAACTTGCTTAAATTTTCGCACTTATCTTAGATGCCAAAATTTACCCTCTTACCAAAAAGAATGTATTGTTTCTGCCTCAATCTAAGCCAGAATTTGACATTCCTCATTGGGGAGCCATGAAAATGCATTAAGACGTCAACGAAACACATTCAAGCAAAATATCAAAACTATTGCATGCAACGTGGCCACAGGGTAATGAGCGATAAGCAGAATGCAGCTATTGCTTTCTACTGATAATAAGCAAATTATATACCCAAAAAATATAAATCACACAAGAAGTACTGTTGCCAAGACGTGAAACTCAGAGTGAAATCTATCAAAAATTTGAAGTGACAACAAAAGATTTAAAGAAAATAAGAAAAGTCTGTTGCCGGCATCGCAGCACACTGCATTTGTACCTATAACTATAGACATAGAAACGTAGATCTATGAGCATGTATAACTAACGTACAAAATTTATACGTAATAATGCACAATTATTGCAAAGTAATGAAAGACTTCAAAAAAAAATCGGTCAGAAAATTTACGTAAACTACACTGAAAAAAAAATATTAGCTGAAATAGCTAATGCATTAGCTGGTATGGCCTTAGCTAATAATATTAGCTGCCTTAGCTAATTATCAGCTGTAACAGCTGAGATATTAGCTCTCAAAGCTGCCTAGGAAAAAACGCATAAGCTGTGAGGGAAAATATTTTGACTGTTACAGCTGATAATAAGCTAAGGCAGCTAATATTATTAGCTAAGGCCATACCAGCTAATGTATCAGCTGTTTCAGCTAATCCATTTTTTACCGTGTATGCATGCGCATAGACGTACGTACGCTATGTCCAGAAAAGTAAAAACTATTTCAAGTTTCGGAGACATTTGGGACGGGACCAAATATTACTATACAGCACACGCTTCCAATATGAAAACCTCTTCGTAAACTTGCAAAATTTTTCGTAATTTGAAATTTACAAAAGACCTTATAAATTAACGATTGGTATCGTAAATTTTTTTAGAGCCTATTTGTGTTCGTGTAAGGACGACTATTCGCTACCAAGTGTCCATTCAGTTTTGTAATTGAACAAATTGATATCGTGACTTTAGGATATTTCTCATGGAAAAATTTCCCATAATGATTTCAATAATTTCTCACAGTGTCAAGCTCAGGGTTTGCAAGTCTCTGCAACTATCACTGTTATTGTTAAAAGTTTCGCGTAAGTTGAAGATAATTCGCTGCCTTGGCAGCGCGGGGCGCAACCGGACTTGACTTCCACCACCCGCCGCTGTGGGGGCTGGGCTGGGCTCCCATGGCGCGGCGCGTGCTGCGGAGGAGAGGGGGGCACGCCGGCCGCAGGGTCCTGGCCGGGCCTCCCTGGCCGGGCATCGCCGAGACCCACGTTGTATAAAAGCTCGCGCTCGGTCCCAGAACGGCACACTCTCAACAGCAGCACCATGGCATTCAAGGTGGGTGCCCTCTCCAGTCCCGTGGATTACCTGTGGATTATTCAGTGCTAAAGTGCTAAAGTGCTAACCGCTCCTCTTGTCCAACAGTTCGTCGCTTTCGCCGCCTTCGTGGCTGTGGCCCGCGCTGGCGTGGCTCCCCTCGCCTACTCGGCCGGCTACGCCGCCGCCCCCCTGGCTTACGCCGCCGCCCCCGCCTACGCGCACGCCGCCCCTCTGGCCTACGCCGCCGCCCCCGTGGCCAAGGCTGTGGTCAACGCTGAGTACGACCCCCACCCCCAGTACAGCTACGCCTACGACGTGCAGGACGCTCTGACCGGCGACTCCAAGAGCCAGCACGAGAGCCGTGATGGTGATGTTGTCCAGGGCTCCTACTCCCTCAACGAGCCCGACGGCACCCGTCGCACTGTCGACTACACCGCCGACCCCGTCAACGGCTTCAACGCCGTCGTCCGCAAGGAGGCCCTCGTCGCCCCCGTCGTCAAGGCTGTGGCCCCCGTTGTTGCTAAGGCCGTCGCCCCCGTCGCCTACGCCGCCCACGCCGCTCCCCTGAGCTACGCTGCCCCCGCCTACGCCCACGCCGCTCCCCTGAGCTACGCCGCCCCTGCCTACGCCCACGCTGCTCCCCTGAGCTACGCCGCCCCTGCCTACGCCCACGCTGCTCCCCTCAGCTACGCCGCCCCTGCGTACGCCCACGCCTCTCCCCTCAGCTACGCCGCCGCCCCCGCTGCGTACTACCACTAAGCAACAATAGTTTTGAGTACCTGAACAATGTCGCATGATTGTGTATTTATTTTGTACATATGTTGAGTTGCGATGAAAGGCATGTCAATAAATCGGACTGAAGTATAAACAAACCTTTTGATAACTTATTCCCTATTCGAATGGAAATCAAACTTGTTGCTTTAAGTATATTTTAAAATTTCTATCAGGTGCAATATTTATACTTGAAAGCTGCACAGGGGGTATTGCATTGTACGAGTAACTAGTCCATAGTTCTTGTACCCAAACGTAATTTTTCAGATCCTTGACAGTATACAAAGCGTTGACACAATTTTTCTTTCAAAAATATCATAATTTTTTAAAAAGAAAACTTGTGTGAACGCTAACTTCTATTTTCTTGTTTTATAGGATATCAATAAAACCCTGTGGCATTTAGCAGCCCTTGTGATACTGATTCTAAAACAACCTTGCTGTAGATTTTTTTTTCTATTTTGGCGGAGAAATGCTGCACGCAAACTTTTAACTAAAGACCTCAATAGTCTGTGATAATGTGCTATACAGACCCAGAAAATAAATCAATCTGATTGGTCTGATGGTTCCATTAGTCCAGTGACTCCTTAGGAAAAAATATTCACCAACACGTGGACCACAGTAAGAAATGTTTGTAACAGTTGCGGGAAAATTTTCCATGAGAAATATCGAAAAGTTAATATGTCACACTGTGAAATTACAAAATTATAAGAACACTTGGTATAGACTTCTGATTCTTAAACGAGCACAAATAGACTCTCGTAAATTTACGATTATGATCGTACAGTTACAACACCGTTTGTAAATAACAAATTACGAAAAAATTTCGTGAATTTACGAAGATATTTTTTACAGTGGACCAATTTTAGCTTCTAAGGGGTCTAAGAAATTAAATTTCCACAAATATGTTAAAAATCAATTTCAAAAGTTCTGACCTCACGTAGGTATCCGGGAAAACTAATACAGCTGTGGCTCAGCTATATGATTTGATAACAATACAAATGATTTTCGCATCACAGGTACTAGCTGAGGGGAAACAGCAGGACAGGCGGTTTGGCTAACTTGCTTAAATTTTGCCACTTATCGTTGATGCGAAAATTTTGCCTCTTGCCAAAAAGAATGTTTTGTTTCCTCCTCAATAAAAGCAAGAATTTGGCATCTTCTTGGAAGAGCCATAAAAAGGCATTAAGACGTCAACAAAAAACCATTCAAGCAAAATATCAAAATTATTGCATGCAACGTGGCCACTGCGTAATAAGCGATAAGCAGAACGCAGCTATTGCTTTCTACTGATGAGCAAAGTCTACACCCACAATGTGTAAATCACACAAGAAGTACTGTTGCCATGGCGGGAAATTCTGAGTGGAACAGGACACCCGCCAATAAATTGAAGTAATAAAGAACAAGCTAAACTTAGATCTATGAGCACGAATAACTAACGTGCAAAATTAATAGGTATTTATGCACATTCACTGCAAAGTAATGTAACACTAGAAACATAAATAGGTCCGAAAATTTACGAAAGCTATGCATGCGAATAGACAAACGTAAGCTGTACAAAAAAGTACATGATATATTACCAAGTTAAGAGACATTCGGAGGCGACTGAATATTACTATACACTATACTTCCAGCTCAGGGTTTCAGTCACTGCAATTTTCACAGTAATTTCAAAAAGTTTCGCATAATTTGAAGAAAATTCGCAATCCTGCCTTGGCAGCGCGGGGCGCAACCGGACTTGACTTCCACCACCCGCCGCTGTGGGGGCTGGGCTGGGCTCCCATGGCGCGGCGCGTGCTGCGGAGGAGAGGGGGGCACGCCGGCCGCAGGGTCCTGGCCGGGCCTCCCTGGCCGGGCATCGCCGAGACCCACGTTGTATAAAAGCTCGCGCTCGGTCCCAGAACGGCACACTCTCAACAGCAGCACCATGGCATTCAAGGTGGGTGCCCTCTCCAGTCCCGTGGATTACCTGTGGATTATTCAGTGCTAAAGTGCTAAAGTGCTAACCGCTCCTCTTGTCCAACAGTTCGTCGCTTTCGCCGCCTTCGTGGCTGTGGCCCGCGCTGGCGTGGCTCCCCTCGCCTACTCGGCCGGCTACGCCGCCGCCCCCCTGGCTTACTCCGCCGCCCCCGCCTACGCGCACGCCGCCCCTCTGGCCTACGCCGCCGCCCCCGTGGCCAAGGCTGTGGTCAACGCTGAGTACGACCCCCACCCCCAGTACAGCTACGCCTACGACGTGCAGGACGCTCTGACCGGCGACTCCAAGAGCCAGCACGAGAGCCGTGATGGTGATGTTGTCCAGGGCTCCTACTCCCTCAACGAGCCCGACGGCACCCGTCGCACTGTCGACTACACCGCCGACCCCGTCAACGGCTTCAACGCCGTCGTCCGCAAGGAGGCCCTCGTCGCCCCCGTCGTCAAGGCTGTGGCCCCCGTTGTTGCTAAGGCCGTCGCCCCCGTCGCCTACGCCGCCCACGCCACTCCCCTGAGCTACGCCGCCCCCGCCTACGCCCACGCCGCTCCCCTGAGCTACGCCGCCCCTGCCTACGCCCACGCTGCTCCCCTGAGCTACGCCGCCCCTGCCTACGCCCACGCTGCTCCCCTCAGCTACGCCGCCCCTGCGTACGCCCACGCCTCTCCCCTCAGCTACGCCGCCGCCCCCGCTGCGTACTACCACTAAGGGACAAATTTATGAGTACCTGAATAATGTCGCGTGATTGTGTATTTATTTTGTCTACAACGAAGATCTCTGTGATGACTTAAGTCAATTTAAATAAAAAAAAGAAAAATTTAATTATTTACCTGGTTGATTCTAAGACGGAACACGATACAAACCAGCACCTTTTTCTGACTGAAGCCAATATCTTAATCGAGGGGGCAACCACTCCCCATCCTAGTGTACACGGGATTTCTACTGATTGCACAAGATTTCTCTCAGATTTTGAGAGATGTCTCTGAGATTTCATGCGATTTTACAAGATTTCTCTGAGATTTCTCGGGATTTCATGAGATTTCACAAGATTTCACAAGATTTCAATGAGATTTTATGAGATTTCTTAGTTAAATTTCCAAGGATTTCATCGAGATTTCCGAGGATTTCATCGAGATTTCCGAGGATCTCATCGAGATTTCTGAGGATTTCAGCGGGATTTCTGAGGATTTCAGCGAGATTTCCGCAGGTTTGTACACAGGATTTTCCGAGTGGTTGGCCCCTCGATCTTAATAGTATTGCGCAAAAATAATCATCAATAATCATCAAAAAACGCGACAACGGGTGAACTGCCATTCTTTTATAGAAATTTTTACAGTGAAAAAACTAATGTCACATTCATCACAGCGATTTGCGAGGCTAGTTTAGGCGATACGTCGTAATGCGACCTCAATTTACGTTTCACAATGTGATGCGACGCCAGGTCAAGGGTATAGGGCATTACACGTAGGCGGGCGCACGTAATCAAGACTATGCTTACAAAATACATGCAACCTCCGCAGGACATCACACTTGAATGTGTGACACATTTCACATTTGGTTTTCCAGTGTAGGCTGGACTTGCCACATATTACGCAATGACGTGTGCTCAACTGCCATAGTTTACATGGAAATTAATGTAACGAAAGTATAGCGTATGAGTCTGAGGTGTTTGCTTTCTCCAAAGACATAATTGTCACCCTCTGCCAATAAGCCCAAGAGAATGCACTGTTAACCCAAGTGTGCATCTACCAAACACTTGTATGTGTGCACCTTCCAGTATCACACGTGAAGCACTCAACACGCATTTGAGCAATTGGAAGGGTACAACTCGCCAGTTATACACTTGTAAGTGTTCAGCAAGGGAGGTGTTGAATGGGGTAGTGAAGCGCTTCCAAGTGCACAACTGAACAGTTACATGTGTATGAATGGCGAGTTGGACACATTCAAGCACTTGTACATGTTAAAATAGGAAGGCTTACAGATATGAAGTGTTGAGGAGTCACGCTCGAGTTAACTGAGTACACTGGATAAACAAAAGCGCAAAGCAAAGCCATTCCTTGGGCGCTAAAATCAGTGGCTAAGTTTGTGCCTTCTCTAGAACACTAAATCCTAGTGCCTTTGGGAAGGCGCTAGATTTGTATGGGGCTCAAAGGTACACAGCTAAAGGTCTGAAGGTTTTACTACCCACACATGTAGTGCCCTATATGAGGGGCGCTAAACATTAGTGTCGTTCCTCTGACACTAAATTTTGTTGGCGCCTTTAAGGGAGGCCTTAGCACCTTTGTTTTTCTGGTGTAAGTAAGAATTACCTGAATGAAAAATCAAGTCTAATATAGAAAACAATTCCTCTTTAAACTTCTTTGTCGGTAAGTTTGCATGGCTTTAAAACAGTTCATAACCTCAAAAAACAAAAATTGTTCTGGAAGGTTTCTTTTTTATCAGCCATAAATTCATCTATTACTTACTCGTACATTTTCTGTTGAGGTACACTATTCGAGCCAGTATCCCCAGAAATTACTGATATGCCCTTTGGCTTTAAGGAAGAAATAAAAAAGAAAGTACTCCGTCATTTTACGCTAAGCAAAGTACACTCCACAAAATGACAACAGCCACCGTTTTTAAAGAAAAATAAGGAAAAGTAATAATAACGTTGTAAGTGCCACTTACTTAAGAAAGACTCACTCCAAACGTGAACGAAATCAAACACATTGTCTCTACCATCCGATAAGTATGCTAGTATCAACAGTCCAATGCATAGCACACGCAATAAAGTCTCCGCGGCATTGATTCATACAATAATGCAAATATATAAAACAAACAGGCAAAAATGTCAGTTCCCGTCTGCTAAGGCGGGAACACTAAAAGCTAGTTAAGATGGGCGAAAAAATCATAATTCGACAAGGACCATAGCAAGGTTTTATGACTACTCGATTCAAGGTCACTCCAGGCACCCCGGAGCAGCGAGTAGCGCTCGGGGCGCAACCGGACTTGACTTCCACCACCCGCCGCTGTGGGGGCTGGGCTGGGCTCCCATGGCGCGGCGCGTGCTGCGGAGGAGAGGGGGGCACGCCGGCCGCAGGGTCCTGGCCGGGCCTCCCTGGCCGGGCATCGCCAAGACCCACGTTGTATAAAAGCTCGCGCTCGGTCCCAGAACGGCACACTCTCAACAGCAGCACCATGGCATTCAAGGTGGGTGCCCTCTCCAGTCCCGTGGATTACCTGTGGATTATTCAGTGCTAAAGTGCTAAAGTGCTAACCGCTCCTCTTGTCCAACAGTTCGTCGCTTTCGCCGCCTTCGTGGCTGTGGCCCGCGCTGGCGTGGCTCCCCTCGCCTACTCGGCCGGCTACGCCGCCGCCCCCCTGGCTTACTCCGCCGCCCCCGCCTACGCGCACGCCGCCCCTCTGGCCTACGCCGCCGCCCCCGTGGCCAAGGCTGTGGTCAACGCTGAGTACGACCCCCACCCCCAGTACAGCTACGCCTACGACGTGCAGGACGCTCTGACCGGCGACTCCAAGAGCCAGCACGAGAGCCGTGATGGTGATGTTGTCCAGGGCTCCTACTCCCTCAACGAGCCCGACGGCACCCGTCGCACTGTCGACTACACCGCCGACCCCGTCAACGGCTTCAACGCCGTCGTCCGCAAGGAGGCCCTCGTCGCCCCCGTCGTCAAGGCTGTGGCCCCCGTTGTTGCTAAGGCCGTCGCCCCCGTCGCCTACGCCGCCCACGCCGCTCCCCTGAGCTACGCCGCCCCCGCCTACGCCCACGCCGCTCCCCTGAGCTACGCCGCCCCTGCCTACGCCCACGCTGCTCCCCTGAGCTACGCCGCCCCTGCCTACGCCCACGCTGCTCCCCTCAGCTACGCTGCCGCCCCCGCTGCGTACTACCACTAAGCAATAATAGTTTTGAGTACCTGAATAATATCGCATGATTGTGTATTTATTTTGTACATTATGTGTTAATGTTGTGTGAAAGTTAAGTCAATAAATCCGACTGAAGTATAAACAAAAGTACTTGGAGAACATTCTTTTAAAACATTCAGATTCTTAGTCTTTCGGAAAAAATACTGAACATATCTGAGTATCATTTTTGGCGGAGCATACACTGAAACACTAATGTGACATGCGTCACACTTGCAAGTGCGACTCCTGGAGAGGTCGCTTCATTTGGTGTGACCGCAGTTTTGGACACGTTTGTGATGCGACCTGCTATGTGTAATGCCGTATACCCTGGACGTTGCGTCGCATCACATGGTGTGACGTAAATTTAGGTCACATTACGTGGTGTGACAAAAAATGGTCACACCAATTGACGTCACGTCACGTATGTTTTCCTAGTGTACACTCTTATCAAATGGCACAATTTAACAGAAGTGTAGAACGTTTTTTCTTTTAAACACAGTACAAAGCTGTTGTAATTAGTTGAAAATTGTAGGGTACAACGAGCTGAATGTACAGTGTTTCACGGTTATCTTCAAGTACAAAAACGATTTTCACTGTTCTTATTCACGCCATTTCTCATAGTGTTTGGCAGAAGCAAAGCAGGAAAAGATTGCAGATATCGCAAGTTGTCTTTATTACAAAGATTACGGTGGGTAAAAAAAAGATTACGACTAAGCGCATACTGTGCAAAATACAACATACAATTTTGTGTGACCTGAAACTTATATCCGGAAGAAACAAAGCAACGAAACACGAGCGTTTCTATTGTTTTTGCAGTCGTTCTGTAGGGTAATGCCAATAAAACAGAACTCCTGGAAAGGGCATTTACTAAGGCAAGTGAGGACAAATAAGGTGCAAGTATGCGTAGTCTAGGCCCACGGGGCCGCCTGTAGGACGCCGTGACCGGCCAGATTAGCGAGCCCTACATTCGTGGCCAGCGCCACGGGGTTCACCAGCTGCTGCAGCTGCTGGAGCTGCTGGAGCTGCCTCAGCTGCTGCACCTGCTGCACTTGTTGCTGTACGCTGAACGGTGATCCAGCAGCGAGGAGCTGCGCCGTCACAGGGGAGGCGACCGTCAGACCGGAGGGGGCGTCCACACGGGACGAGGAAGTGGTGGCCAGAGGCGCTACGATTTGGGCGGCGACCGGCGACACTCCGACGGCCCGAAGAGCGTAAGCCAAGGGCTCGCGGCGCACCACGGCGTTGAATCCGTGGACGGGGTCAGCGGCGTAGTCCACGGTGCGTCGGGTGCCGTCCGGGTCGTTGAGTGAGTAGCTACCGCGTACCACGTCACCGCTTCTGCTCTCCTGCTGCCGCTTCGAGTCTCCGGTCAGCGCGTCTTGAACATCGTAGGCGTAGCTGTACGACGGGTTCGGGTCATACTCCGCATTCAAAGCGATGCCGGGGGACACCAGGGCGCCGGGTATAACGCCGGCCACGGATAATCCCACGAGCGAGGAAAGGACGAAAAACTGCGAGCAGAGTTCAGAACATTCGGAGAAAATACGTCTGTAGTTGGCACATGTATAGCCATGCAGCGGCGTTACCAGCCGGTTGGGAGGGCGCAAGTATTACAACAACGTACCGGATAGAGAGCGGGCTAAAACATATTTACTAGGTAAAAAATTTGATATCTGAACCTGAGTTTCCCTAAAATTCTACACCTACGTTAAAAACTATTAGGTGCGCTATACCTTCAGTGCCATTTTAGGGCGGAGTTGCGGAGCTCTTGGCTGGGCTGTAGTGGTACGTGCACTCGAACTCGGAGACTGCACTTGATGCAGCACACAACGGTCGTTATATACCTCACACCCCCACAGGACTTGCAGCTCCCGGCCTAGGTCTAGTGTCAACCTTGATGACACCTTACACCCACAGGCGGCGGCACCCAGACAAAAAGTGGCCACCGTATTGTGTTCGCACCTGAGGCCAAGAACTTAGGGGCAAGGTCAAGCGGAGTGCAGTAACCTTAATGGGTCGGATAAATATGTTACAAATAATTTTTTAACTGACTTACGTCTAGTACGATTGCGCACAAAAATAAGTGGCATGTTATTTGTTGAGTATGTTTAAATGTGTATAAAGTCTAGGGTTGCCACCTAAAACACAATCCTGCGTTGCCTTTAGCAAGCTAAAAGGTGTTCCCAGTTTATTAGATTTTATAAAGGCTTTTCATTTCAACGGAGCGATTTCCCTGGTCCCTGCGGTCCACCAGCCCCGCATCCTTCCCAGGCGCGACCACCTTGAGGGTTGAGTCAACGCAGGTGCCCGAGGGATCACGTTACAACAGAGGGCACCGACCCACCCCACCAAAACTATGTGCTTGTCGCTACCGCCCAGTCGGTAGTCAATTGCCAAGTGATAAAAACACGGTGAAAAATTCTTCATAAAATAAAAACATTTTACGGAATTTGTGATTTACAAATGACGTTCTAAATTTACGATCGGTATCGTAAATTTACGAAATTCTATTTGTGCTCGTTTAAGAACGTCTAGTCGATACCATCGATTCAGTTTTGTAATTTTACAAATCGTAACTTTACGATTTTTCTCATGGAAAATTTCCCCGTAACCTTTACAAACATTTCTCACAGTGAGAAAAGCCTGAGAATATTGAGTTGACTGGACGTGTTGCCTACCACCGGAGAGAGAACGGACCACAAGAAAGGCAACATGGGCAGTTACACATGTGTAACTGCTGTACAGCAGTTAAAATCCAGCATTCATTGTACGTTGATCTATAGACTGGACGAAAAAGAATTGGCATTGAAGACATTATCGTCTTTATTGCAAGTAACAAGAAATATGAGCGAAGCGACATCAATTGAATGAATGGATACAATCAAAATAAAAATAAGTTAGGAAGACTAGTCTGCATCAGTGGTACACGGAGTAGGCAGCAGCTGGGGCCGCGACAGCCACCTTGGCGATGGCCGGGGCAACGGCCACCTTGGCGACGGCCACCTTCGCGGGCTGACGGTCCACCACGGCGTTGAAGCCATTGATGTGATCGGCCGTGTAGTGCACAGTGCGGGTGGTGCCATCGGGCTCAACAAGGGAATAGACGCCTTGCACCACGCCATTGTGGAGTTCCTCCTTCTGCTGTTTGGCGTCACCTGTGGTCGGGTCCTGAACGCCATAGGAGAAGGCGTACGCTGGATTGGGGTCGTAAGGCTCCGGAACAGCTACCTTGGCGACGGCCACAGGGGCCGCCACCTTGGCGACGGTAAGGGCAGGAGAGGCGTACGCAACGGGGGCGGCGTAAGCCTTCACAGCCGGTAGGGCGGGGGCATAGCTGGCGTAAGAGACAGCGGGGGCGGCGGCGTAGCCCAGATCACCGGCTTCAGCTAGCGCCGCAAGGGCGACCACGAACAGGAACTGAAAAGAGCGAAGTCAGTAACGCTGCACATTCTTACAGGGCTGTTACCTCAAGGTTGTTTCCTTCAGATTAGACTAGGATACAACAAATGCCACTTATTTGTTTTTGAGTAACTGTGCTTGAAAGAAAAATTACGGCTTAAACTCATTAATCAGGTGGCACATACACGGGGAAAACGACGTCTTGGTTTCCAAGCAGTTTTGGAAAAACCAAGCTTCTTATACGGAGAAAATATACAGGGTTTTCGGGGCTGCTTGAAAACCAGGACGAAGTTTTTTCCGTGTAGAGCGACAACTAGACTGCCGCTCCAACTGAGTGAGGAGTTCTCGCAACACTTTCCTATTACATAATGGAAACTTTCATCAGATTTCAGCAGTTGGAGGTATTGTCGCACCAAAAATTGATGCTGTTACTTATTG
This sequence comes from Frankliniella intonsa, assembly GCA_033675135.1. Lineage (NCBI taxonomy): Eukaryota > Metazoa > Arthropoda > Insecta > Thysanoptera > Thripidae > Frankliniella > Frankliniella intonsa. Next base: position 18,890,797 of record CM066253.1, read on the forward strand.
CGAGAAATAATCTTAACCTATCCATTGCTTACTACCGGCAAGCGACAGAAATTTTATCACATGGTGCACACACAATTCTGAAAACACAACTTACCGCGAGCATCCTCCGTGCTGCCAGGCACAACCCGGTGTATGAACTGCGTCCGACATATGGCTTGCGGCCGTTTATAAACCCTCTCCACCACTATTCTCCTACCCCACTGCACTTCTTGTGCACTACTCCCATGCAGGCACGCGTGCGCGGACATTCACACACACAAGCACACACGCTCACACACTTGGTCACAGTTCCACATTTTTCATTGACGTTGGAGGGCAATAAATGCACCTTGCACTTCCATTGACCGGCCGGCTGGCCGACAAGACGACGGGTCTGGCGGGGATACGTAAAAAAAGGAGCCACTCCTCTACTTGTAGAGCTTGTGGTCACGAGGGAGTGATATTCGGACGCGCTCTCTAAACTGGTGGACTACCCTGACAGCAGAGACAGCTGACGTGTGTGTGTGTGTGTGTGTGTGTGTGTGTGTGTGTGTGTGTGAGCGTGCGAGTGCGCGCGCGCTGGTACCACGCCTACACCACGTGATCACGTGACACAAAAGGAAACAAAATGTGTGCGAGGGTCAATTTTATTAAAAAAAGAGCCTTGCCATTTAAAGATTACGACATGTCACCTTAAATTTACATTCAATTTTGTGTAAGTTGCCTTAAGGTAAGAATCTTGTCGAGACACATAGTAAAATGCGTCCCACCACGTTAAAACTATTTTATAGATGTCGATACAACATAAAAATTAAATACACAAAATTAGAAAAAAAACGGTCAGTTATGTGAAATAAAAAAAATCCATTATTATATCTGTAAGTAGTCCTTCGAGAATTCAAAGAATCATCTAACGAGGTCAAGTTTACGCGTCTCATTTGAATGACAAGTCATGATGGTGTCAAGCTTCAGGGCGCAGCTCTGTTGTCGTCGAGGGCAGGCGCGAGCGCAAGCGAGTCAAGCGGGTCACTCAAAAAGGTAAAGCGACCAACACTTCTTTTCACCGTATGGCCGTCCCGAGCGCACAATGAATGACGAGGGAGCACGAACGAATATGATCAGGAGGTCTTGATTTTCAGACGCGCGTCAGAAAGGATTATAAAGGGACAGAAAAGGTTGGGAGTTGAGGGCATACATGCCCGTTAGCGGGAGGCACCGGAAAAATATCGTTTGTCGTACTACCCCATCCCCCGATCTTATTACGCAAAGCATGCGTCAAAATAGAAAACTTAACACGTGCAATCACCATGCTGTAACGCTACAATAAAATTGTTGTTAAGTTTGATAGCAGCATAGTTCATTGCCAAACAAACAACTGTGTAATGCCACACATTTTTTCAGTACGAGCAACTCAAAACTCATTATTTCGTAAAAAAATATGTTTCCGAAAAATTTAATGAACATGTTCGAATTACAACATGTTTGTTGGGAAACAACATGTGTTTCTAACAAACTTAGCAAGGAATATGTTGTTAACAACAGATTTTTTAACAGAGTATAATATGCACGAAGTGAGCAGCTTGTCCCTGTCAATATTCCGACAAGAGAAGACAAAACGCCGTCTTTTTGTGCCAATGCGGCCAGGGTTCGGGCCGACGATTTCTTCGCAAATATCGCGCGTTCAAGAAGAAGAAAGAGAGTTAGCCCTATAGATTTACACTTCTAGATAAAAGACCAATTTTTTCGCTCGCTTTTTACCCACCGCAGTTGCGACCGCAGAAAGTGGGCGGAACGAGTGGATGGACAGGTCAGTCGCCGGAGGACGTCAACAATATTGTCCCCCCAACCCCCTCTCCCCGACACACACCTTCTGATGGTCAACCGTCCAGACACCGTGACGTCACAGCACTTCACTTACCCCCCGCACCGGAAGAAGGCAATCCGGTGAGTCCCGCCTGCGGACACGACCTCGCTCGCCGCGCCCCACCACGCCCCGCCATGCTCCGCCACGCCCCGCCACGCCCCGCCACGCCCCGCCACGCCCCAGACAACCGGTCGATATCCTCCAACCACACCCTAGGCGGTGCATCAGATACAGCAGCTGCTGCCCCTTTTCGACAGACAGAGCACCAGCACCATTGCATGCAGCTATATCGGGCGCACCCTCCACATATTGACGCCTGCATTGAAAATGCTCCGAGGTGGCCGTTTTATAAGTGCTTTGTTGGTATCCAAGTTCGAACTGATTGAAATTGTTTCGGTTAACAGTTTTTGGAAGGCTATTCCGCACACCAGGCTCAAGAAGTTAGTTTGCAGGGACGGGTTGGCCGTGTTTTGGGCCAGACAAATAGATTGGCCCTCTTGCCGAATCAAACCGACCCAATTCTCCACGCAACGCATCTGCACGCAGGGAGGAGGGCGCGGCGGCGCGTGGCGCAACGAGGAAATGCGTTCGCAATAAAGGTTCAAGGACCAATCGAACCCGAAAGATGGTTTACAAAAAAATATTAAACTTTTCAGACGAGACACTTTTCTCCACCTCTTCTGCAGACGATAAGAAAGACAAACTCAAGTTCCTTGCAGAACCATGCGCACGACGATAAGACAAACTCAAGTTCCTTGCAGAATCAAATGTTTTTAAACTGCTCCTCTCCGGCAAAAAAAGTGCTATGTACCACTTGTTATAAAAAACAAGTAACAGGTCTGCAAACTCTCGGGGCCATGGCATCTCAGGGCTCCACCGGGTAGGCAGACCCGTACACTGTTTCGTGTTTTCTGTTACACCCGGTACATGAGGGCAGCTGCGACACAAAATAGCGCGTGGTGGCCGAGACAGCAGGTGGGCACACTCACATACACCCGCATGTCTTTCCTGAATGGGGACACAAAAGAAGCCTCGTGAACTAGTGCCAGAATATATGTCATACGATACGGCACGAGAAATAGGAAACGGCACCCGTTGTCCAGTCAGCGCGAGCCACGCAGCCAAGGCAATTAGTGAATAGTCGCGTGCCAGGCTAACGGCTCGCTCAGCCGGCCGGTCAGCTCAGGTACAGCCCTCATTAAGGCTGTTCATCCTGTCGGAGGCTGTAAAAGCCTGCCCCGGCCCGGGCCGCGCTGGAGCGAGGTGGCGCCGGCCGGTCGCTCCCCTGCGGCTCGATCACGCACGCAAAGGCTGACCCTTGACGAGGAAAAGGTAAAAATTAAAAAAAAAAATACATTCATTTCATTAACAGCTGAAAATTTGCAAGTCGACAGGAAATTCCAAACACTCTGGCCTTTGCGTTACGTTTCCCCGGATGCTAATAACCTCGACGAGATGAACAGCAGCAGTCGTCGGAATACAATGTCCTTTAACACTATGGAAGAAAAAGAAGAATACTACTCGAAGAGCTGGCTAAAAGGAACCAGAGGCCTATTAACTTATTAGTAAAGGAGCGAGTGCGTTATTTAGCAACGCCTTTTGGAACAATAGATTTCATTCGTCCATTTCCTCATCGCGATTTGTTATTGATAGACATCAGTGTCACAAAGTATTTTTCACACTTCCACAACTCAACGATGACAATTCCTCTCATAGTATTCGTAACGATATTTAATCATTGTTCGACAGTGTACTGAAAGTGCATTTAATTTAAGCCCAAGAAAGTGGTTGAGTCGCCAACTCCACTGCTTGTGAGCAGTGCCCACTGTGTGGGCGTTCGGTGGGGAAGTGAACGGCAGACAATTCCTGAACCGCAAGCAGTATCGCCCAGCGGCGTGGTCCGCGCAGCCCGCCTGCCGCGCGGGTGGGTGCAGCCCGGCCGATGAAATTAGTACATGAAACACTAATAACAACGACGAGGGGTCTGCAGCGGGTCGGACGTCCTTGGGGCCCAGACCCACGTAACTGGTCGCAATTCCAGCAGAAGTTACAACTGACGCAGCGCTTGTCTTGCCCCGCCGCGCCTCGACCGGCGAGAGGCCTTGGGACCTTCACGGAGCCGCCGCCGCCACTGCCTCCGCCCCGCCATCACCAGCCGGGCAGGCAGACACGCCACGATCGATCTGGGCAGGCCAGCGAACTCTATGTGGCGGCACGAGGCAGAAGAGGGGGTAAAGCAGACCGTACACACTCTTTACCTTGCAGTCATGTTAATCCGAAAGAAAGTAAGGCCTGCAAAGGAGTAACAACTTCTCTATTGTTAAAGTATAGAACTCGCGATATATTGAAAAAAATAGGGCCATATAAATAAGGTGCGATTAACAAATAAATTACACCATGAGTGAATTCTACCTTCTAAAAGCTATTGTCGCCTAATGCCCAGCGCAACGCTACCCGCCGAATGAGATCTGCAAAGGCGGCAGCTGCAGGCCCGCACAATGCCGACAAAAACTAGGTCAGGCGAGGTAGTCAGCGCAGATCAGTACAACCAATCAATATCGATCCATTTTCAATCGCCTCAAAAAAAAAAAAAAAAAAACTGATATTGACACGAAGCGCGCGGATTTTTTTATCAAGCACGTATTCATGTTCTTTTCTACACAAAATATTTGAATATCGAGCAGCGCGTTGTTGGGTATAAAAAAGGCATTCTTTAGTTATTGCTTACAGCCCGAGGATAAACAAAACTGTGTTCTGACGATAGTAGTTTAACATTGTCTCCTAAACAGACACGCCCTCGCCCCCACCTCGGCCATTCCCCACACGGCCAATCGGACATCATGACTTGTCTGCTCGCCGTGTGCCAAACGATTATTTCATCAAACAGGTCGGTGCGCCAAAACGTATTGGGCGCGGTGAGGAGGGAGGTGGCGAGGATTGGCATGGCGAGGCGGTGCGTGGAGGGGCGCGCCTGTGCGGGGCGGGGCGGGGCGGGGCGGGGCGGGGCGGGGCGGGGCGGGGCGGGGCGGGGCGGGGCGGGCCCGGTGGACGCTTGGACGATGGCCTTGGCCGGCTGGGCACGCGCTTGTCCAGACACCAGTGAAAGTGCTTATCAGGAAACGCTGGATGCGCGCGGTTCGGTCAAGTTCAAGGGCTTAACTATGCAGACTTAATTTTAGTATCGTTGCTTCGTTTCACAACTGTGTCAGAATTTGAAGAGTTACAAAATGCGCACGACAGCAATGGCTTGATAAAAATAAAATTACCAACCTTCGGAACCTCCCCTGTGCGGGAACATTTCCTATAATGTAACAGAGCGTCCTTATTTATGAAAACCTTGAGTCAAATGTTCATATCCAACATTGACACTTTTTATTGTTTTTAAAAACTTACTTTAATCCTCCACCAATATAGAAAACGTAGAGTAGGCTCGTCTGATTTTAGGGAGTTTACGACGACGTCGAAGTCTCTTCCAAGACGGCTTGCGCAAAGGCATGTCCGTCTAGTCACCCCTTAGTCGGGGATTCCCCTCGTGGGAGGCCAGCTGGTGGACTGCAATATGCAGGCGTCGCTGCAGAGCTCAAAGCCAATATGAATGTTTATTAAACGCATGACGTCACCAGGCCGTTTGCACACGTAGTAGCCCCAGGCAGGAACTGCAGCTCGTGACCCCAAGTTCTACTCTGTACTCCAGCCGTATGAAATCACGATCGAACAAAAGTACACTGCTGAAGGGCAAATCTTTATTAACAACTTTGCTCTCAGCTCTCTCTGTGACTGTACGCATTAGTACTTTTACGACAGTAGTGAGAGTGTCCGTCGCTATCGTTGGCCGTTAGGAAGTGGACCCACCTCGTGCCTATGCCAGACCGCGCCGCGCCGAAAGTCCTACTGGGCGAGAAGGCAGAAAAATGTCCGTGACCTTGGTTTTAGTTGGTCGTCGAAGCAGCACGAAGTGGAGGGCGGTGCTCCCCCCCCCCACCCCCACACACACACACACGAACACACACCGGGTGGCCCGGATGCACCACCACGTACATCATGAAGTTTCTACTTATGGTGCCCATAGAACCCTTACAAAGTGGGAAAAAATGGACAATTACAAAAAAGTATAAGGGCCCTCCAAATAACAAATTTTGCTACATAGATTCTAAATTATAAGGAAAACACTAATTAACGTTTGCTGTGCACGAGGACGTTGAATATCGGAAGTGATTCATATGAACTCGCACCGGCGCGGCAGCGCGCACGACGCGGCCCGGTTTCTATAATCACGCATGGGCCCGGCCCGCCTCCCGGCTCCCGACGCTGTGTCAAGGTGGACGCAATACACAAATGTCAACAGCACCAAGTTCAATTACGCTTTAGCCCACGAGTCAAAGAGATATATAGTCTAAACCTACCGCCGAGAAAAAATTAAACATGATACGAAGTTTAGTGTACAGAGCTATAAACTCAATATCTTGTATCGAAAACATTTAATTTCTATCTCTATTAGTCTTCGTTCAAAAGAGTTGTTTAAAAGCACAGCTATACTATAGACGTTTAGCCAGAGGTGCACAACACAAGAGCAAAAGCAAAGTAGGCCCGGGTTAAAGTAAAAAAATTATAATTTACACTTTACAATCCCGCATGATAAAAGATCACACACAGGGGCGAGCAGCATTGGAACAGATATGTGCAGAATTGCAACTGATATGGTAGGCACCCCTATAACACTCCTCTTCCCTGTGACTAGTTTAACAGTCAGTAATTGTCGAGACCACTTGGACTCATGTGTCGGGTCGGGTCGGGCCGCTGGGTGTGGCCGGCCCGGCGGCCAGAACCCTCTGGTGGGGTTCAGGTGGGGTCCTGCTTAGGGAGGGGCCACCTCCGCAAGGTCAACCCCCGCCATGAGAGGCACCCACCACCACCAGTTCCGACGCGGTCCTCCAGAATACATCCTCATCACGTATAAAAGCTAGGTCGGCAGACACAGAGGCACGACACGTTCCCGGACCGTCAAGAAACCAACAATGGCATTCAAGGTACAGAGTGTTCTACAATTCAGTGTTGCGAAGCAAAGTTACCATCACATAGGAAATGTGAAAAGCAGTGCTGTCTCTGTTGCAAGTTTTGTGCAAGTGATAATAACCAGTGATAATCAGTGTAGTGCGAAGCTAACACAACGATAAGTGTGTAACACGATTTGTTTATCTGCGCAGCTCATCGCCCTCGCCGCCTTCGTGGCCGTGGCCCAGGCTGGCGTTCTCGCCCCCGCCCCCCTTGCCTACTCGGCCGGCTACGCCGCCGCCCCTCTGGCTTACTCCGCCCCCGTGGTCAAGAGCTACGCCGCCCCCGTCGCCTACGCCGCTGCCCCCGCCCCCGTCCTCGCTAAGGCTGCCGTCGCCGTCGACACCGACTTCGACCCCAACCCCAGCTACAGCTACGCCTACGACGTGCAGGACGCTCTGACCGGCGACTCCAAGAACCAGCACGAGTCCCGCCAGGGTGATGTTGTCCAGGGCTCCTACTCCCTGACCGACCCCGACGGCACCCGCCGTACCGTCGACTACACCGCTGACCCCATCAACGGCTTCAACGCTGTTGTCCGCAAGGAGGCCCTCGTCGCCAAGGCTGTGGTTGCCCCTGCTCCCGTCGCCTACGCCGCCCCCATCGCTAAGGTGGCCGCCCCCGTCGCCTACGCCGCCCCTGCCTACGCCCACGCCGCCCCCCTGGCCTACTCTGCCCCCGTTGTCAAGAGCATCGCCGCCCCCGTCGCCTACGCTGCCCACGCCGCCCCCCTGGCCTACTCTGCCCCCATCGCTAAGGTGGCTGCCCCCGTCGCTTACGCCGCCCCCGCTGCGTACGCTGCCCCCGCCTACTACCACTAAGACGTGAACCTGTCCGGAACCTCAAGGTTCAAGGGAACAACAAAAACATAGCAAAATACAAAACCTTCTTAAACATTCGTTTTATATTTATTTCTATACCTAAACACGTCTCAAATTGTTTTCTGAGCGGCTGCGCTATTTATATTTCGTCTTCACTCGAAAAATGATGATGTGAGTATTAAACACTTTTAGAGTTCACAATTTTAGGGACTTGTGCTTTTGCAACGGCGTTTAAATAACCATGAGGATGTTAAGGTGCTCAGTTGAAAATTTGTTCATGAAGTGTATGTTGCGGGCACGTTCACAGGTAAATTTACAGTTGTTTCCTTTTTTCCGTTTTAATTTAAGCGGCGCCGCATGCCCAGCGTGGTCCAGCCAAACCGGGAGGCGGCCGCCTAGGTTACACGCCACGCCTTACTCCGCTGGCCAAGGAGACTTGCATCGCGTAGCCTTCGTTCAAGGCAAAAAAGTGAGGAAGTCATCTGAAACCCGCACATTTAGTATCCGTGTGGGACTTTCTTTTGTTGATAGTTATAGTAACAATTTTGAAGATTAACTAAATAATGCGTTGCCATCGACAAAAAAAAATCCACGAAGGAAACCACCATTGACACCAAAAGAGGTACAAGCAAAACTATTCATTCATATTAACAAACTTTATCTTCGAACCTACCACAAACTTCTCGGAAAGGATATACTAATAAACATGAGCAAGAAACAAATTTGTATGCAACCAATTAACCAATTTCTTTAACAAATAAAAACAATACCAGGTTATCGATAGTTTTGCGACTCACAGTCGCAGCTGAAAACATGCATAACATGTACCCGCAAATACTGAAACTGGATTTGCGATAAGTTTACTAAAATTCTGCGATAACTTGTGGTCCGTATGACATTCATGTAGGAATATATACATATCCATCAAAGCTCTTAGGCCTGGTCTAGATAGTATCTAAGTTCTGCTTATAATACTTGTCCTGGACCCACTTTCTGTTTCATAGCAAAATAAATTGGAGTTTTAGATTTTTTCACAATTTATATTTTCTTTAGAAGGTTGCTTTTGCTGTCCGGACAGCACAAAACGTTAATACCATCGCCAAAACGCATACGAGTGAAACGTTTCAGAGTGTTAATAATACTCTATCAGAGAAAACGGCACAACGAAAATCCACGAAAAAAAAGGATTAATTGCCAGTTTTCACGCCAAAAACATTTGACGTTAGGGGCCAACCAATAATACAGGCATCACACCCAAGCGATAACTATCTGGACCTAAACAGTCTTCTTCCGTAACCATATCAAACAGCGGGTGACAAAAGCGGTGATGGAGTTGAGCGTGTGGTAGTACAAAAAGTGGATCTTACTCCTATTTTATTTTAATAAAGTATGCTGAGTAGTAACAACCTAACGTTACTTAGGTAGCACCTCAAGGACAATTCTTTTCTGACCTGTGATTCTGGGCATGATACAAGAATTTCAGGTTTTACTCCCTAGTTAATTTTTAAAAATTTGTATGAGCAGGAGGTTTTAAAACGAGCGTAAGCGCAAGCACGCGGTAGGCAGCCGAACTCGGTCGTGCGTGTGCAGCCGCGTGTTAGTTCACGCGTCGGCCACCGCCAGACTGGCGATGGCGCCACTGCCAGGCCAGGGTATGTGTGTGAGGTCAAGAGCATGCACGCGCGCACGCACGCGCACGCTCACTTGCAAAATGGTGCTGCGAACACTTTTGCGACTGATCTGGTGCATTCGGTTAAATAGTCAATGGCAATGGTCAATTGATGAAATGTAAGTGTGATGCAATTGCACGCAAAGATCTCTAAAGTGACAGCTACGGGACAAAATTGATGAAAAATAGAAATTTATTATTGGCAATAGGACCACTGTTAGCCTGCGTGGGTAAAAAATAAAATAAACAAAGCAATTTAACAGGGTATACTGGCTGGTTACGCGTAGCACATCAATTTCGGTACAAAAGGATGCTACCGCAGATCGCCAACGAAAAGTGCGAGTCAATTTCTTCGCTTCTGGGTGGATGAGGCAGACGGATGCATTTCGTTTAAACAAGGCTAGAAGGATGCCGACCGTGATCTTGGCTTTCTCTCTCTCCAGCCCCCACCACCCTCTTCTCTCCCTACTTGGCAAAGCGCTGCGCTGGCTACCTTCCCACTCCCAGACGGCTGCTAGACGTAACCAGCAACAGATTCACGGAGAGTTTGCATCATACTCCCTGGCACAGAGCCGCCAGCCACGGTCCAGACAGAGCAGACATGGGGAGGGGGTGAAGAGCTATCTGAACTTGCACTTGAATCGGGAGAAGGCTGTGCAGTGGAATGCAATAGAAGCAACTGAGGAGCTTTTTTGTTAATTTAAATTAATAATGTAAAGGGTTACATATTTGATTAATTAAGCTTTGAACAATTAGTTGACCCAGTGAGGAATTTTTAGTTCTGAAACTGTCCTAAAAATGTATGGCGAAACCCTATATGTGTCCTGAAAACGAACGCCGAATACATACTTGATATGTCTTTTGAGTGCACATAGTTCGGCCTGGAAATGTATCTGAAGACAGACCAGGAAACGTTTTGAATAGGTAAAATGAAGATCTATCTTTTCAGTATGGGTTGAAAAATTAAAGCTCTTTCCAAATAAACGATTTAATCCCTTTAAAACCCCTAAAAGACGCCGCTGTCACTTTGGTCCTGGCGCGCGCGCCGCCCCGGTCAAGATCATGGCCGGGCCGCTGTGTTGCATCCCGTGACCTGGCCATGGACCCGGCCACATGCCCCCTCCACATGGATGACCCGCTCCGCGCCGGCCAGCGCGGCGTAGCGGGAGAAATGAAGCGAAGAGAGGTTCAAGTTCAAGGCTCCTGATGCTCCTGCCGCCCACAGCCATCCCCATCCTACATGCTGAGTGTGTGACTCTCTTCAGACAGCTCGGTTGTAAAAAAGATAGTTTCTTTGGAGCCCATAATATTAAGAGAATGCGATGGAGGAGTACAGTAGCAGCTGTAATCAGAGTGCCAGCTGTGAAAAAGTGCAATGTGCACCAATATTTTAAAAGCTAATACTCTTTCGACTTCTGTGACTTTACAGTCATTTAATGTCGATGGGTTATTCGCTTCTGTAATACCATCACACTTGATTTATTACTACGTGCAATACCAAACACTAACAAACTATGCTCTAAATGGTAGTATTTTCTATGTAATACCTACATAATGCAGCATAATGCATTGTAATACGAAGTACTCTGTATAAGTTTTCTTGTAGTGAATACCCCCTCGTTTCGTATACGTTAAAGTAACCTGAATGTCAGGAAATTATTTTATTTTTAGCATTAACGTTAGTTGTAGTAAATTTTAATACGTCGGGTTTTATTTTTCGTTCACCACTGAGTTTTCTGCACGCCTACACTGCACTTACTTTCAGAGGTGGTCACATGATTCGATAAGTTTGATTGAGAGAGGTGTAGCAACTGCTCCCAGCCGGCTCAAGTAGACGACCCCCACAACGCAAAACGTATCCGGATCAGCGTGGTTCAGAATGCAGTGATCGTTTTGGCCAGTTCTGGGCCAAGAGCATTAGGCCAACTCGTGGGCCAAGTCCATTGGACGCCAGCAGTCCGGCAGGCCCCTCCCTTCCTGGCGTTCTCGAAGGCCACCCCCTGTGTATTGGCGGGCTAAAGAGGCGCGGCCGGGGCGCGGCCGGGGCGCAGGCCTGGGTGTGTTGGGAGGCAGGGGAGGGGGGGAGGTAGGGGCAGAGCCGGGCAGAGCCGGGCAGAGCCCCTCCCAACAGCGCGCAGGGTATATAAGCGGAGGGCTGACCACCTGCAAATCACTCCTTCCCTGGCCGTCAAACAATCGACAATGGCATTCAAGGTACGACAAAAGCGGATCAAACCTACAGTTAAGTCTCTTAAAGATTTGATTTCATGACTCTTTACAACCGCAAATCTATCACATTACAGCTCATCGCCCTCGCCGCCTTCGTGGCCGTGGCCCAGGCTGGCGTTCTCGCCCCCGCCCCCCTTGCCTACTCGGCCGGCTACGCCGCCGCCCCTCTGGCTTACTCCGCCCCCGTGGTCAAGAGCTACGCCGCCCCCGTCGCCTACGCCGCTGCCCCCGCCCCCGTCCTCGCTAAGGCCGCCGTCGCCGTCGACACCGACTTCGACCCCAACCCCAGCTACAGCTACGCCTACGACGTGCAGGACGCTCTGACCGGCGACTCCAAGAACCAGCACGAGTCCCGCCAGGGTGATGTTGTCCAGGGCTCCTACTCCCTGACCGACCCCGACGGCACCCGCCGTACCGTCGACTACACCGCTGACCCCATCAACGGCTTCAACGCTGTTGTCCGCAAGGAGGCCCTCGTCGCCAAGGCTGTGGTTGCCCCTGCTCCCGTCGCCTACGCCGCCCCCATCGCTAAGGTGGCCGCCCCCGTCGCCTACGCCGCCCCTGCCTACGCCCACGCCGCCCCCCTGGCCTACTCTGCCCCCATCGCTAAGGTGGCTGCCCCCGTCGCTTACGCCGCCCCCGCTGCGTACGCTGCCCCCGCCTACTACCACTAAGACGTGAACATCTGGTCCAGTAATAGCAGCTAATAAGTTGTTAGTCTGTTATGTAAATAAAAACCTAATTTATTGAGCGAAAAACATAAGTTTAATTCCTATAAGTTCTAATAACTATGTCACCTCCTGCGGTTCAACCCTAGTCAGAACGTCCTCGAACATAATAACTTGCGGTCGGAGAGGTACAGAGAAGTGACACGTATAAATGTATGCGGGTCATGCCATGGCGAGCCGCGGATTGATGCTGTCAATCAGTCGCGGGGCTCTTATAAGAAACGACCTGCCAGAAAATACGTGGAAAATAATGGTGTCAAAGTGATAAAACACCGCCCTACCGTATCAGCTTACATGGTAGGTCTAATCCAAGGCCTATTACGGTAGAGAGAACAACGGATTTAAGCATTGCGCTTTAGTTTGCATTTGAGTTGCCGCGACATTCGAAGCTATCTTATGGTGTTAAGAAAAGACTGAAGGTTTTACCCGAAGGATCGCAGAGAACTGCACTCCACACGTCGCGATTGCGTCAGCTATCTAACACACAGAGAACCATTTTACATTCGCAAAATTTATTTCTCATACTAAATATGTTTAAGTAACGTTACTAAACCGAATTGGCTCGATTATTTAATCATATCAGAAAACCAGTTTTGTGTGTAAAAATTCTAACCTACTCATAATGGCGAGTGCAGCCTGAGGGGGCCTCAACTCGGGAAATCCGGTGTAAACCATCTTTGGCAATCCTTACAAAACTCGGCAGAAAGCCGTACTTGTTGCCTGCATACAGGCGTTTTGCCTGAGAAATGGTCAGAAAGACAAAGGCAATCTGGCATCTTAGCAATCCGGTGTACACTGCAGGGCAGAATTGAGGCCCCCTCGGTGCAGCCTATATTGCATTTCTCGTGGTGCCAGCACAGCGCGTGCAGCTCCAGCACACCAGCACACCCCAAATGAGGTGCGCTCCCCACCACTAGGCCCTTCGGAAGCCCCGTCGCGGTCAACGACCTCCTCTCATGAGCCGAGCCTGGCCACCGCGCCTGGCGGCCCGGCCCCCCGCGCTGTTGGGCCGCGGCGGGGCGCATTATGGCCATTGCGTAACTGAACGTGAGCATTGTCAGGCAGCAGCTGAAAATACTTCACGCGCTAGCGAAAATTGCGTCTCCGGTGATACCCCCCGCGCGCGTACATGACGTGGCATAGGCGGCGACCGGAGACCCAGTAAGGACACCTCAAAGCCAAGATACCCCGCGCGTTAAGGTTCCCAGCCACAGTCGGCAATCGTCCTGTTTTTGTTTCACTCCACATCATTTTGGCGAGGGGCAGCGCCTCGCGAATACCCCTCGCCGCAAGAGTCCAGTGGCTTGGCGCGGCTAATGGTACTCCAGCGTGGGGTATAGTTGCAGAAAGCAGGTATATATCCTCTGAACTTGAACTTGGTACGGGTACCCTCTCAGACTTGCGTGCGAGAAAAGCGCTCAAACCAATAAATAGTTCTCAGGTCCATACACTCCCATGCACACTTCCCAAGCGTCTTGCAAACTTAATTGCAATGTACCAAAATATTCGAATTAATCCCACAGGAATTTTGGCCAGTTTTCTTACAGGACTACTAGTTGTAACCATGAAAATAAGGTTCTGGGGGAGAGAAGGTACTTAGTTTTACGATACATCAGCATAATCTTTGGTAGATAGTATATTGGAAGAACATACATCATTCACTATACTGGAACAATGCAGCCGTTTTTCATCACTGTAATACAAGATTTGCAGACTGAGTGATACAATACAAGCGACTGGGTTCAAAGCACTCGCGGGATGCAGCGGGTTACAGAGTGTTACGTGAGCGCTACTACAAGGTCACGGTCGCCCCGCCCCGCCTTGCCCCGCCGGGCGCAGCTCGGTAGGGGGAAAAGGGGGGGGGGGGGGGTAAAGCAGCGGTCGCCGCCGGCCCGAAGAAGGAAAAGGAAAGGAGAGACGAAAGCGAGAGTGCGCTAGGGAGAGGGGAAAGGGGAAAGGAGGCGGGATCAAAAGAAAGGAAGAGCTGTTTCGGCTGCATCCGAAACATCGCCAGTACTGCCGCTTTGTATCGGCCTATTTCAAACGCAATCGCAGCGCGAGGAGGCTGCAAAGAAGAGGAAGAGACTCGGGGCAAGTCTCATTATAGCCGCGTTAGTGAGAAAGACGTGGGCAAGTAAAGGAGAATGACAGGGAGAGGGGCGGGTGGGTGCAGGGACCTATAGCGTACCTGGCCCTAGCCCAGGCAAAAGGGCAGCTCGTATAAATAGGGTACTCCGCTGGGCCTAGGAGCAAGTTCCACTGCAGCCACGAAGCAAGGAGGACGTCGAAAATGATATCGCTGCTCAAGGTAGGCTGAAGTGTGTTTTAACGTTTACTAGTATAAAAAACGCGTTGAACACTGTAAATTGAGGAGAATGAATTCTGACTCAAAACAAGCGACATATTTTAATAATGCTCAAAAAGGGCGACATGGATTTGAGATGCTCCTACAGAGCGATGTTTCTTTAGCTCACTCAATCTGAGTCATCTGAAGTCGCTCAGTTTGAGCGATATAGTGTAATCTTTCTCCAATGGAGCGATAAAATTGCGAAAAGAATAGAATGCATGCTGTAATTGAGCGAGATAAAACAATCTTGCTCCTGGGAGAGCATTAAAATTTGGGTCAAAAACTCGCTCCTCTGGGAGCGAGAATGCTGACTCCTCAATTTACAGTGAATAATTCAAATAAAGTACGTCATATCTAAGTCAAAGTAAGCTCCGTCATGAAAATTTATACTTATTTTAAGATGAAATTTTCTTTCTAGGTCCTGCTGGTGTCGGCGGGGACACTGGCAGTGGTGCGGGCCGGGGTGGTGCAGCAGCCCTTGGCGTACGCAAGCTACGCCGACCACGAACAACCCGTCATTTACGGGTCGGACGAGCCGGTTGCCTACGCCGTCACGGCCTCCGCTGCCCCGCCTGTGGCCTACGCCGCGGCGGAGCCCGTTGCCCCGGTGGCCTACGCCCCCGTCAAGCAGGCCCCTGTGGCCTACGCTCCGGATGAGCACGTCGGCCCAGCGCTCTACGCCCCCGTCAACCACGCCGCCCCGGTGGCGTACGCCGCAGCCGCCCCGGTCCCGGTCGCTCCCGTCGCCTTGGCTGCCAAGTCCCTTGACTACGACCCTCACCCGGAGTACAAGTTCTCCTACGACGTCCAGGACGACCTGACGGGGGACTCCAAGAGCCAGGTGGAGAGCCGCAGCGGCGACGTCGTCAAGGGCTCGTACACTGTGGACGACCCGGACGGCACCCGCCGCACGGTGGACTACACCGCGGACGACATCAACGGCTTCAACGCCGTGGTGCGCAAGGAGGCGCAGCCCCCCAAGTACATCGCCCCCGCCGTGGCCTACGCCGCCCCGGCTCATCTGCACTACACCGCCCCGGCCATCCACCATCGCAGGTAACGCTCACTCACGCCATAACGCCAAACAAAAAACAAGACTGATCCGTAAACAAACGTTCTCTATTTTCTCGCAAAAAAAAATAAAATAATCAATGCATTCGCAGGCACAAGCATGAAAAATAATCGAAAAGCTATGTATAAAATAGGGAAAAAGAAGGTAGTGGATATAATGATCCACCCTTTGCTTTCGTCGAAAAAAAATATTATCCTTTGATACGTGCCAGCACTGTCTGTATTTTGTGATATTGTGAAATACCACAGGCAAATAATTATATCGAAATATAAATTTTATAAAAATTACACAACCTTGACTTTTACCAGTAACACATTAATTAGCTCCTTACTTTTGATTTTGATGAGTTCCTGATATTTCGCGATTAGGGATACATAAATAAAATTCCTCACAAGAGTTACAAGATGTGATACGGCAGGCATCAATATCTTTTGAACTGTGGCAGCTACACATATCTGTATTTTCGAATATATTACGAAATACACAGGGTGGCCGGCTTACCCCGGCGTACGTATAAGTAGGCAACCCATTCTACTTCAGCTGAGCGAGGGCAAGAGGTGATGAGAGGGGCGACGCGTCCAGCTTCTTATCATTTCTTTCTTTCAGAAACATGCATTCAGTTCGCCAACAGCATAAGGCACCACACTAATACACTAAGCCATGGCCATGCATGACACCACTAAATCCTAACACAAAATTCAGCAGATGCCAACAGACCACGATCTTCTGGAGCAGAGTCAGTGACATTGAGGGAAAAAATGGGACCAAAAACTGGGCCAGCAGCGTGCTCAGCCTGGGACCTCCTGCGTCCGGTCATGGGTCCAGCGTGGTGAGGTGGGCCCGGGCCCCCGGGCAGGGCGGTGTGCGCCTCCAACCGGTCCTGTGTGCCTTCGGACCACAAAACCGGATCATTTTGCAAGAGCATCACTCGGGCGCGGCGTGGCGCGGCGTGGCGCGGCGTGGCGCGGCGCGGGGTGGCGTGCGGTGGAGGGGCGTAGTGGGCAGGCCCGGTTAACAGAGGAGGGCGGCATGCCATGCATTGTCATTGAACGCGATAAGAGTTCCCACACAAGAAGAAAAACGAATAAAGCAAGAAACAAGAAAAATTCCGAAATGTGACAAACACATAAGTTGAACAGTGTGCACAGCACGGACATATTTTTTGTACAAAATTGTATTGCTTGTGCGGCTTGTACATACTTTAATTTAATTAAAATAACGTAGAAACGAGCACGAAATTCGCAAGCAGGACTTACGCGAGAAAGAAGCTCAGAGGAACGTCTGACAGTCACTGTGAAAAATAGCCGTAGGTTTACGGGAAAATTTTCCACGAAATGCAGTTGTAAAATTTCAATTAAAAATCGTAAAATTACAAGCACTACACATCGGCTTGAAATTCGTTCACAAGCAAAACAGCTCTGTCGTAAATTTACAACATATTTCGTAAATCGTTATTTACAAAAATTATCGTAAATCTACAAAGATATTTTTCACAGTGTAAGTCCTCACAATATGGTGCATTTCACGCATGAGTCATCGTGAATACTGCTCATCGTTACTTTCAAGAAACACTGGAAAAAAAGGCAGGCATGCGTCTTGCCCAGCCAGCGTCATCACCGGCAAAAAGCTCACCCAGAGCAGATGAGCCCCACCCGCCTCTGCCGGCTGGTCTGCTCGCCGGGTCAGGGTGGGGGCCGGGCGGCCAGGCGGCGGGTGGCGCGGCGCACAATGGGGGAGGCGGCCTGCAGGCGGCGGGTATATAACCGGCGGAGGTCCAGGACCGAGCATCACAAGCAGCAGCCGCACCCAGTCAGCACCATGGCTTTCAAGGTGGGCTCAGACGAGAATAAGGAGAACATGATCACATTTCTGAAGGTAAAACGAGACTAACTCATCTGTCTGCTGTCCCGCAGTTCGTCGTCTTCGCCGCCTTCGTGGCCGTGGCCCGCGCCGGCGTGCTCCCGGCCGGCCCCGTGGCTTACGCCGCCGCCCCCGCCTACGCCCACGCCCCCGTGGCCTACGCCCACGCCCCCGCCATTGCCAAGGCCGCCGTCGCCGTCGACACCGACTACGACCCCAACCCCAGCTACAACTACAACTACGACATCCACGACTCCCTGACCGGTGACGCCAAGTCCCAGCAGGAGTCCCGCCAGGGTGACGTCGTCCAGGGCTCCTACTCCCTGGTTGAGCCCGACGGCAGCCGCCGCACCGTCGAGTACACCGCCGACCCCGTCAACGGCTTCAACGCCGTCGTGCACAAGGACGCCCCCGCCGTCGCCGTCAAGGCTGTGGCTGCCGCCCCCGTCGTCGCCAAGGTCGCCGCCCCCGTGGCCTACGCCGCCCCCGCCGCCTACGCTCACGCCCCTGCTGCCTACGCCGCCCCCGCTGCCTACGCCCACGCCCCCGTCGCCTACGCCGCCCCCGCTGCGTACGCCGCCCCCATCGCTAAGGTCGCCTACAGCGCTGCCCCCGCTGTGGCTGTCGCCTCATACTCCTCTCCCTACGCTACCTACCACCACTAAGAAGTGCGAATTAGTCATCACGCCTCGCTGAACCTGACTGCGAACAGTCAAAGAATGCAGAGATCTCCAGAGAGGCATGAAAATGTTACACTGTGTCAACGCGTTGTGTAAATGTGTTCGCCTGTCATCTGTCTGTGTACGTTATAGTACACATTCCCCATTTTTGTACAGCCATCAACAATAAAAGTTCGAAAAACAGAATTTGGATTCTTGCATATACTTGTGTAAACCATTTATCAATATTATTCTATTTGCGCTAAAAGCAATGTCAATTTGCAAGAAGCTGGATGTTTTTTGAAACGAGACAAACTTAGGAAAGAGCACACTTTTGGTTAAGACATCAGTAATAACGTAAGTTTTTTTTTTTTTTTTTTTTTGGGGGGGGGGCAGTTGTATTGCGCGAGCTTCCCTGCACCAATATGCAATAGCCTATATACAGCTAAGGTATCAGTGTTCAGAACACCAAGGCAGGGGTGCGACTTAAGTTAAAGTTGAGATGCGTCCCCGAATATAGGTGGGAGCAGAGCGTAAGGGCCTTCTTATGAACCCATGGAATGCATAAGCAGGGAAAACCATTGCCTCACTGTGAAGTTATCAGTGCGATATACTCACTCCGGTGTCACTGTCGGGTGGTCCGCCTGTCATTGGTGGGATAGACCACCCGCACTACACGACCGATAAGCAGCTGGCCTATCCGGCCTCGCGCGGGGCGCTGCAAGGTGACGCACGCGCTGCACGCGACGTTACGAAAAGTAACGCAGCGGCCACACCTCGGCGCGTAGTCACTGCGTGTCACACCATGTCACTAACCTGCACACAAAGGAAACAAAAATGACAGTCAGTCTACCGCTATTGGCAAAGCAGAAAAATGCAGAGAATGGGCATGGTGGCCTCTTGTACTTTTTTGCGACAGAAAAAAACTTCGCAAAGCATTGGAGAAATAAACGACCGATAATTTAGAAAACATTTGAGTTTAAGATCCTATCCAATTCCATGCCTTAGAGAAAAACATGTCAGAATTTAAAGGTACTGGCGTTCTAGCTCAAGTTGACAAATCAAGTCCGCTCGTATACATTTTTATAGAAGGGATAATCCCGTTATTAGTAATACACAAAAAAAACACAAATTGGTAAAAG
Organism: Frankliniella intonsa; assembly: GCA_033675135.1. NCBI lineage: Eukaryota > Metazoa > Arthropoda > Insecta > Thysanoptera > Thripidae > Frankliniella > Frankliniella intonsa. Next base: position 18,910,219 of record CM066253.1, read on the forward strand.
TCAAGCACTGTTTCACTATGCAATTTTTTTAACAGCAATGCAGGCAGGCAATCCTCTATTCAGAAGGAGTGCCGTCTCCACTCTACCCCAAGGAGGTAGGCCACCCAAATGGCATCTACCTCCCTCTCCACCTCAACCCAACTCCTCGAGCCTTTTGTGTTCACGGCCGTTGGCAGCAGTGGGACAATCGAGCAGGTGGGTAGCAGGAGGGAGGGGAGGAGGGAGAGAGGGAGAGAGGGAGGGAAAGAGAGAGAGAGGAGGGAGGGGGAGGGGAGCAGAGTCAGTGCGGACCGGTCCTGGGCCGTTCACAATTAGAGCAGCCCAGACGACGCTGGCTACCTGGTCGAGATGCCGGCATTCTTGGTATTTCTACAATAATGGACAATCAATGCGTGGCCCGTCTTGTGAATAATTATCATATGCTATGCAGGAGGTTACAGAGGTGCCACGCGACCCACGGAGGCTACGGCTCACACATCAGAAAAAAAAAGCACAGGAAAGGCGGCATCAACAGCTCTACACAAAGTGCGGCTGAGGTGCTTCCTATGAAATGCCTGTACGCGGCTGCGGGGGCGGGGGGGGGGGCGGAGGGGCGGGGAGGGGGTGGAGGGGCGGGGGACGGGGCGGAGGGGTGGGGTGGCACATGTAGAAGCGGAACGACAAGCGGGGAGAGAGGGGAGGGGGGGCGATTGCCTCACTGACACCTCATGCATCGGTCAACACTCATGACGTTCATCCACTGTCATGGTGTTCACAGGTAAAGCATTTCCGTTTCACTAAGATGATGGAATAACTAGAAAAGCGTGTAGATAGCTCATCAGGTACAGCGTTATTTTTTTTCTTTTCAAACATGGACAGCTCAACCGGCAGATGTACGCAAAAAAATGTATTTGACGGCACAAACAGTAGAAGAGACGCGGTCGCAACAGATAAAGCACGGATGTGAGCGACCCCCCCCCCCCCCTCCCCGCCCACAAACGGGAGCATAAAAGTGATCGGAACAAGAACGACAACGAATGCAAACTGAAAAGAAAAGGCTTGTCGCCAAGGCTGCATGTACCATTGTTTTGTTTCGAGCGGTGGGCGGGCGGCGCGCACTGATGGGCTAAACCAATATTGACCTAGGGCGAATGTCCCGACACATCCCACCACGGCCCCAGACCTTCACGAGTCAAGTGTTGGGCCCTCACCACGCAAAAGAACCGCTTGATTTAATTTTCCGTTCAGCAGCATGTAGTGCAACAGAGGGAAGCGACCCACGTGCCAATTATCACGCGGAAATGCCGGCAAACGGGGACAATACAGCAGGATGTGAAACTAAACACACTTCATCCAATTTCTCAACAATTACCAAAATATTAGTTTACCGTTTCCTTATTTCACTTCCTTTCACGTTTTCCATGAAGTTGTGGAATACAACATCGAAGATCAGGTCGTAGAATCGGGTTACTAAATTAAAGTGACGGTTACCTCCATTGCAAAAAGTCAGGAAGGTAATCGCTATTCATAATGGAGTACATTTAAAACGTCCAACGCACCCCCGCACCCCCCCCCCCCCTTAAAAAAAAACAATAGTCACACGCGCACACCCTCCCTATTTCTCCCTCGCACACACACAATCCTTCCCATTCCTTGTCTCTCATTCTATCCCTCTCTCACACTCTATGCCACTTCCGCCTGTCTCTCATTTAGCGTGTCATAGTTCGAGAAAGTAAGAGCGCACGTGAGGTGAGCACCAAGCCCCACAATAAGATCAAAATGCAACGTCAAGATCGAGTTCGACACCCAGGCGAAGCGTACAGCGCAAAGAGAAACACGCCAGTGATCACTCTGCAAATCTAACTGTTGTACTACATGACAGTTTAAACTGCAAGACTAGAGTCTTCTAGTTTAAACTGCAAAACTCAGCAGTGTTGAAGTTTAAACTGCAAAACTCTGCATTCTTGCAGTTTAAACTGTCATGTCGTACAACAGTTAGATTTACAGAGCAGTGGCGATCGCCGGCCTCAACTCCATCAGATCAAATTACCCAGGACCTACATTTATTGTGCAACGACCTTTTCAAACATTACTATTAAAAGACCCATCATTTCTATACCCCAAACTCCAAAAGACATGCAAAAGCAGTCGAATGCTGAAGGCCGTTGACCAGAGGCCACTGAGAGCAGTCGAGCTCAGACAATTGGGGCGTCGTGGAAAACGGGTAAAGGGAGGGGGGAGGGTCCTTAAGGAAACACGTGGACGATCAGATCTCATAAACACACGTGACCCACCCAAGTTGGAACCGGACAGACCCCGAAAAAGTAACGCCGAATGTTAAGAGGGGCCCGAATGGTGTGGGTCGGGCGAACAAGGAGGGAGAGAGGGAGGGTCGCGCAATAGGGGGCGCACGGACCCCTCGTGCACCGCCCGCCCCGCCCGCCGCTGCCCCCCCACCCCTCCCTCCCTCATCTCCCGCCCGCCGCCGGGGGCTTGAGCACGCACAGCTCTTGATTCGGTATAAAGGACCGGGGCGGGAAGGAACGTCATTCAGTCCACAGCAGCACATCGCACAGACAACATGGCCAGCAAGGTACGGGGCATCAGCAGGCACTGCCCTGAGGGCGCACCGCGACAGACAGTCAGCTTATCTTTCCTTTCCCTCCCACAGTTCATCATCCTGGCAGCGCTCGTCGCCGCGGCCCGCGCCGGAGCCATCGGCGTGGCCGCCCCCGTGGCCACCCAGTACGCAGCCTACTCGCACGCCCCCGTCGCATACGCCCACGCCGCCCCCGTGGCCGTCGCCCACGCCGCCCCCGTCGTGCACAAGACCGTGGACTACGACCCCAACCCCAGCTACTCATTCGAGTACTCCGTTTCCGACGGGCACACCGGCGACGACAAGTCCCAGCACGAGACCCGCCAGGGCGACGTCGTCCAGGGCTCCTACTCCCTCAACGAGCCCGACGGCACCCGTCGTACCGTCGACTACACCGCCGACCCCGTCAACGGCTTCAACGCCGTCGTGCACAAGGAGGCCGGCCACGCCGTCAAGGCTGTCGCAGTTGCCGCCCCTGCTGTCCAGACCTACGCCGCCCACGCACCCGTCGTTAACGCCGTCCACACCGCCCCCGCGGTCCACACCTACGCGGCCGCCCCAGTCGTCCACGCCGCCCCGGCCGTGCACACCTACGCCGCTGCCCACCCCGTTGCAACCTACGCTGCCGCCCCTGCTGTCCACACGTATGCCGCTGCCCACCCCGTGGCCCACGCTACCTACGCCGCCGCCCCTGCCGTGCACACCTACGCCGCCGCCCCCGCCGTGCACTCCTACTCCGCCGCCCCCGTGCAGACCTACGCCGCCACCCCCGTAGCTCACGCCACCTACGCCGCCCCCGCCGTGCACACTTACTCTGCCGCCCCCGCCGTGCACACCTACTCCGCCGCCCCCGCCGTGCACACCTACTCCGCCGCCCCCGCCGTGCACACCTACTCTGCCGCCCCCGCCGTGCACACCTACGCCGCCGCCCCCGCCGTGCACTCCTACGCCGCCGCCCCCGTAGCTCACGCCACCTACGCCGCCGCCCCCGTGGCTCACCACACCTACGCCACCTACGAGCATGCCGACCACATCGAGCTCCATCATTAAGTCAATTTGTTAAAAATCTTTAAGTTATATGACTGATTTACCGACTGATAACATTTGATAGTCAGTGTTAAATAAAGATATTTGTTAAATTCTAGATATTGCAAAACTAATATACCTATTTCGGTCCAGGACGCATACATTCGCGTGCCATTAGCGAAAACCAATACCGTGCGCCGCCTGTTTCCATCATTCAGTGTAAAACCGCGCAAGGCAAGCAAGTGGTGGTTACCATAGACTTTTACCTCCCTCATTTCCTTACCCGGAAAAATGAATCGACAATACTACACTACTTGCTTCCTTCCGTACTGCAGCGGACACACCCCGCGAGGCTCACGGCCACGCAGCACGTAGCGCCTCTGATTCCTTCCACGTGCAAAGTAGTTTATTACATTACCTAGCAGACCATTCACAACTCCCAGGACAAGTCCATTCATCCCGCAGCCGAGGGCCAGCAGGTGCCAGCGGTGCACTACTCCCAACTCAACGAGAATATAGGCTGACGCTTTCACTGTGACAAATATGTTTTCGTACATGTACCGTATATTTTGAATTTTATCATTTACAAAGTGTGTCGTACATGTGCAGCCTCCCACTTTTGCTCGTCACTCGATTCCATGTCGATACGCAAAGCTTGTATATTTACAATCTTAAGTTGTCATTGTACGACATCCTCTAAGGAAAATTTTCCTGAACCTGGTACGAACATTTTCCACAGTGATTCAGTCAATTCAAAATCATTGCAAGTTTTTCAACAGAGGAATTATTTGCGGAAGGGAGAGAAATCTTCCTTCAGAGTTAAATGCCCAGAATATGTTCTCATACTAGGGCACTAGGTATGAAGAGAAAATATCGCTTTGTAAACAAACATCCTCCCAGAGACAAAGTGCTGTACGTGTGATAATACTCGCGAGGTGGGCAGCTAACCTTTCAACCTTTCAACCTTTCATCCCGATCTGATTTAGTGAGTCACCTCACCGCTCCGCCGCGCTGCTGCGCTGCCAGCCCACAAGGCTGCGCGCCGGTGTTTCATGTAGCGGTATGGGTCTCACAACTCCGAATTCTAACACGGATTTTGTCTAAAATGGTGCTAGTCAGTTTCCGCTTTTCACCTCTGCAATGCGTCATGTCACTTATACCGCTGACAATGCTCACGCGGCATCGCGGCGGCGCGGCGGCTCACACATGATAGTCAGTCGCCTAAACGCGCGCCGCTGCATTGTTGCAACACGAGCAGAGTTGATTCATTGGAACGAATCTCAAAAGCGCTGCGCTGCCCAACTCGCACCACTCGGCGCGCTCCGCTCCGCGCCCCGCCCGGCTGCGCCCGAAAACACTCCGCTCTGGCCGGGCCGCGTGGTACAGTGGAGCGACAAGGACGCGCGCACGCTCGCGCACACAGCCGCGACCCCAGCCCGGCCCGGCCCGGCCGCTCTGCCCCCACACGCGACACACATTTAGATTTTTCATCCATGACAAAACACCGAGAGAGTAAAACGACATTACCATATATACACGTTATCAAGTGAAATAATTGATACGAACTGCAAGCCCCGGTAATGACGCACGTTATCGCAAAAGGGATTCGGTTCGTCATTATGCAGTTTTTCTTGAATATTTTCTGAGCAAGCTCTTGAATTTTAATTTTGATAACAGCATTAAATTTCTCGTAAAAATTCCTTTTGGACGAGCGCACATGTCAAAGAATTCAGGGTTCAAATACATATACCAACTAGAATGCTTACAGCAGCACGTGATAGAAAAGTATGGGTAGAGTACTAGTCACAATTGTGCTCGTTCAAACGAAAATTTTCCAAGGAATTTAATGGTGCCTTCAAAAATAAAATTCAGGCGCTTGCTTACAACATATTCAACAAAAAATGCATGATGACGCGCGAAATCCCTTTTCCGACAAGCTGCGTCATTGCGGGGTTTACAGTGAGGAGATAATTTTCGTAACCTATACTACATTTCGATAAAGATATTGATTATTGTATTTGCTAGACAAAGATGCAGAGATGAATCTTGCTTATGTGTCTGTTTTATTCAAGGTATTCGTTGAAGGGTAAGAACTACTATCTTTCGCTTCGAAACTCCCAAAGTGTTAGCGCCTTAAACAACAACGCAGTTAAGAAGACCTCAACACTATCGCGGGAAAAAAATAATACCAGCGATCGCGCTGATGAGCAGCCACAGCGGATCAAGAATCTCTTTTTCCCCGTGTAAACCTGCGATTTCCCAAAACAGAGCAGGGTTCTTTTTACAAAAATGTCCTCTGCCTGGAGGATCGTTAGAATTTTAATTTAAGGGTTGCGAAACAGAAGCATGGGAAACGGGCGTGAGGGAGGAGGTGGGGTCTACACGGCTTGGGACAGACTGAACTAATGACAAGGTCCTGCGGCGACCGACGCGACGGTCTACGCCTCGTCATATCTCTGACCTCTCGGAGCAGGTGCAGGTGGGCTAGCCCACGGCCCGCCCCGCGCGGCGGCAACTCTATACTACAGTAAGGCTATTGATGATGAGACAATATTTACATCAAATTATGTTACTATCGGAAGGATACACTGTTAAATCCCTACAAACAGAATAGTTTGTAAGCTTGCAAAGCATTTGGATGCTTTGTAATACAAAGCATTTTGTTTGTAATACAAATCATTTCGCAAATGCTTCGCAAGCTACGAAGCAAATGCTTCGTAAGCTACAAAGCAAAAGCTTCACATTACAAACGAAATGCTTTGTATTACAAAGCAGCCAAATCCTTCGCAATTGCGAAGCATTTTGTTTGTAATTGCAAAGCATTGCTTTGTAAGGTTTTAACAGTGTAGCCGTAGGGTTATTATAAACTAGTACTGTACCCTTTAATGAGCATTTATATAAAAGGATTTTGAAAAAGATGAAGCAAAAGAGCTATATCTTTAAAAATTCAGAAGACTTAGTATGCAGATAACCCGTCTCCCCTATGCCCGCACATAAAATAATCACCCATTGCACCTGCGCTCAAAAGGGCGCGGGGCGGCGTATTCCCCCCAGCACCTGCCCGTCGATGGCGGTAGATATGATACACAAGACAGTCTTGGCGAGACGAGAGAGCGAATTTGACAAGTATAACGGCCGCTGGCACCGGGCGGGACGCGACCCTGACACGGAACGCCCCGGAGCGGTGTGCCGTAGGTTGACCGTGGTGCTCTGAGGCAGGGGAACGAGGAGAGGGGCGTGGCGGGGCGTGGCGGGGCGTGGCGGGGGCGTGGCGGGGCGTGGCCGCACCAGTTCGACGGGCATTGGTCACTACCGGAGGCTCGGCTCGCGCTCTGGCGGGAAAACTCTGAGCGGGATATCGTTTGCGCGCCAGGGGTGGGGGCGACAGGGGGCCTTCCAAACTCCCGGGCCTAGAAGCAGGGCGTGGTGGGGTGCGGCGGGCCCGGGTGTGACATACGGAGCAGGGAGAGGAAAGAAGGAGGAGGAGGAGGAGGAGGAGGGGAGGAGGAAGGGAGGGGAGGAAGGGAGGGGAGGGGAGGACGCGGGCTCAGAGTTTGGAACAGCCGGGGCCAAGAGGTATAAAACAGAACGAGTGCCCACTGACAGACACATTCAGCTTCACGCAGCTCCACCATGGCCTTTAAGGTGGGTTTCGACGCAGCGCTCCAATGGATTATTAGCATAGACCGACCGAAAACAGTGCAAACTAGTGCAGTGCAAAGTGGTGCCGCAAAAGATACCTTTTTTTCTATTCGTACAGCAGTGCTAAAGAATTTCATATATTTTAACAGTTCGTCGCCCTCGCCGCCCTCCTGGCTGTCGCCAACGCCGGAGTGGTCCCTGCCGGCCCCGTGGCCTACGCCGCCCCTGCGGCCTACGCTCACGCCGCCCCCGTGGCCTACGCCGCCCCCGCTGCGTACGCCCACGCCGCCCCCGTCGCCTACGCCGCCCCCGCTGCGTACGCCCACGCTGCCCCCGTCGCCTACGCCGCCCCCGCTGCGTACGCTCACCCCGTCGCCAAGGCCATCGCCGCCCCCGTCGTCGCCAAGGCCGCCGTCGCCGTCGACACCGACTACGACCCCAACCCCAGCTACAACTACGCCTACGACATCCACGACTCCCTGACCGGTGACGCCAAGTCCCAGCAGGAGTCCCGCCAGGGTGACGTCGTCCAGGGCTCCTACTCCCTGGTTGAGCCTGACGGCACCCGCCGTACCGTCGAGTACACCGCCGACCCCGTCAACGGCTTCAACGCCGTCGTGCACAAGGAGGCCGCCCACGCCGTCGTGAAGGCTGTGGCCGCCCCCGTCGTCGCTAAGGTCGCCGCTCCCGTGGCCTACGCCGCCCCCGCCGCCTACGCTCACGCCCCCGTCGCCTACGCTCACGGCCCCGCTGTGCACGCCTACGCCGCCCCTGCTGTCGCTAAGGTGGCCGCCCCCGTGGCCTACGCCGCCCCCGCTGCCTACGCGCACGCCCCCGTCGCCTACGCCGCGCCCGCCGCTTACGCTAAGGTTGCCGCTCCCGTTGCCTACTCCGCTGCCCCCGCTGTCTACTCTCACTCTTACGCCTCCCCTTACGCTACCTACCACCACTAGAAGAAACTTAGGCCCTAAGACTGCAATTAATTAATGCAAAAATAATTATGCGTATGTTTTAGTCCACGATACCAAATAAACAAATTATTGAAAAACACGAACTTTTTCATTGTTTTTTCCCTAAAAAAATTAATTGCAACATACACTGCTATCTGGCAGATATAAGTGACCTTAAAGGGGGAAATAACGAACATTAGTATTCTAGCTACTGCTTTTAAGATTAATTTGATCTGAGTTGAGCTTCCGGTCATTGCTGATTAACCAAATTTTGGAGTGATATTATGTTTTCGAGACATTATGCAAAGATAAGGTGAAGGTGCCTTGAATGAGAAGACTCAGCGTCAACTCACAAGACGCCCTCTCTATTTCCACCTGCCCCCACCCCCTACCCCCTCCAAAACAAGGTTTTATCCACATAGTACATGCTAAAGTAATCTCCTAATACACTGCAAAATTATCTTCACACGTACAATAAGGTGCGATTCTTACTGTCCGGCAAAGAATTACACACAATTAAGGCCACCAAAAACAGTATATTATAACTAAATTTATTGTTTGATTGAGATAGACGCGATAGAAACATATCTGGGTGTACGAGTCTTTGCCTTCCAATACAAAGGTGATATTAGTTTCGGCCCGAATTTAAATGTAGCGGTTTTAATGTGACTGCGTGACTGGGAAGTTTAGATCTGTTTGAGAAAATATCTGATAACAATTTTGTTTTACAACTAGACAAATCATTGTATAGCCCAAACAGAAAATAAAATATCACATATTTACGCAGAAGTTGTGCAGATGTAATAGGGCAAATCAAAGCAAATAGAATAAATAGGAAAAGTCATAAAAGTCATGTTTTTGCTTTAGATTTTAGTCATGTTACACAGAAACAAATAAATGCATTTATATCTGCTAACTGTATAGAAATAAACGCGCAAGAACTACTGAAATTTGATAGTGATGTGCCAGGTTCTCTCTCATTAAAAAACAGAAAGGAACCTCAGCAATTAACTCGAAACTGAACACATTCAAATCGAGCTCAAGGACTGCGCCAAGGGTAGCTCCCATCGCTCGTCCCATCGTGTCCCAATAAAACTGACTTTGGACAGATGTCTTTTGTTATTTTTGTTTTCCGAGAAAGGCAAATGTGCTTCACGCTTAAAAGCAAAACATTTAGAGAAAGATAAAAAACGAAAAATCAAATACTATGTTATGGAAGCCGAAATGGAGTTAATTATTGGTACTATGTGCATCTACTATTCACTGCTGTCATGACAAACATTTAGCCTGCACACATTTCATTTGTATTCTGTTAAGAGAAAAAGAAAACCAAAAGAAGAAAATAGGAAGATAGAACTAAGCCAAAATAACCGAAACGTACCTCCGAGGATTGTTGCAAAATTTAACTTCAGTTGTTTTCACTCACTCTTCAGACTAAACTTTCTGTCACACAAGGGTAAATTCGAGGGGTTGATCACTTATGGCTGGAGTGTAAACATTGGACGTCAGTACAGGAGTACATCTCAGATATCATAGGCTGAATTTGACTTTTTTTCGTAAATGTAGCTGTTGACTGCGAATAAATGACATTATTAAACAAAACTTTTAACAGGTATGGCTAAACTTTCTACATTTTGTCTAAAACCTGCCGCTGAGTACAGATGAGTACAGCCTGAGGTGTACACATGAGTACGCTGGTAATACAAGTGTGAGACAGTCTCACACCATTTGGTGCGAGGCCAAACCGTCTAATATCATTTAGCTCGATTTTTCTGGTGGATTAAAAATATTTGCATTTTTTCTTATATTCATATTCATTGTTGAGCTTTCAAACGAGCTACCATGTGATGGGTCTAAGGCTGATAGCAGACGAAAGTACCTGCCGCTTTGTTTATTTCAAGTAAGACAAAGGCCGGAGAGAAAATGATTTCAGACCCATCACATGGTAGCTCGTTTGAAAGCTCTTTCGACGAAGAATATGAATATAAGAAAAAATGCAAACATTTTTAATTCACCACAAAAATCGAGCTAAATGGTGTGAGACGTTTTGGCCTCGCACCAAATGGTGTGAGACTGTCTCACACTTGTATTTCCAGAGTACAGGAGTGATCAACCCGTCGGGTAAATTACTACATGCATATCGTGTAGAAAAAATGTAAAAGTTAAGTCGGAAAACTTAGGAAGACCGTCGCGTTTTACTCAGTCGTACAAGCAGCGGACTGATTTTTAAGTTGGCTCTCACGCTTTTTTTTGAAGCGCAGCCAGGTAGCGCACAAGGGTACAGGGCCAGCAGGTTCGGCGGGCAAGAGGCGCGGGGCGTGGCACGAGTGGCGTGGCGTGGCGTGGGGCACAGCGATACAGGGGCGGACAGGCCGGGCCGGGCCGGGCCAGGCCGGGCCTCCTCCACACTCAGTATAAAACGCTGTTGGGACCAGTGGTCAGACACAGTCAGCCCCAGACCATCACAGCAATGGCATTCAAGGTAGGACAGGACCAGCCAAGACGGAGGCACACAACTGAAATTTGGCATCAGCAGAATTAGATCATTAATTTGACCGTTCGTTCACAGTTCGTCGTCTTCGCCGCCTTCGTGGCCGTGGCCCGCGCCGGCGTGCTCCCGGCCGGCCCCGTGGCTTACGCCGCCGCCCCCGCCTACGCCCACGCCCCCGTGGCCTACGCCCACGCCCCCGCCATCGCTAAGGCTGCTGTCGCCGTCGACACCGACTACGACCCCAACCCCAGCTACAACTACGCCTACGACATCCACGACTCCCTGACCGGTGACGCCAAGTCCCAGCAGGAGTCCCGCCAGGGTGACGTCGTCCAGGGCTCCTACTCCCTGGTTGAGCCCGACGGCAGCCGCCGCACCGTCGAGTACACCGCCGACCCCGTCAACGGCTTCAACGCCGTCGTGCACAAGGACGCCCCCGCCGTCGCCGTCAAGGCTGTGGCTGCCGCCCCCGTCGTCGCCAAGGTCGCCACCCCCGTGGCCTACGCCGCACCCGCTGCCTACGCCCACGCCCCCGTCGCCTACGCCGCCCCCGCCGCGTACGCTAAGGTGGCCGCCCCCGTCCACTACGCCGCCCCCGCCGCGTACGCTGCTGCCCCTGCTGTGTACTCCCACTCCTACGCCTCTCCCTACGCTACCTACCACCACTAGAGTAAATAATGTAAATAGTATGATAAAATTAAAAAAAATTAAAACCTATATCTTTTTTTAAAATTATTACCTACGTAGAGTGTAAACCTTATAAAACAGTACAATTTATACTATACATTACAATAGAAACATGGGTAACGCGGTGACGTTCACATAAGAACTTATGACCTAAGGAAGGAAGTTAATTTTTTTAACTCGATGACTCCTCTCATTCCTTGTTTTGCGATATGGACAGCGATTCTCCGCAAAGATGAAAGTTTGGCTAGCCACACACGGTCAGTGACGGTACGCAAACACGCCTGGAACATTCACGGTAGCAGCAACACTGTGAAAAATAGTCGTGAGGGTTACGGAAAAAATTCCCCATGAAAAATGTCGTAAAGTTACGACTTGGAGTTGTATATGTAAGGGTATTTTTTGACATCATGTGTCGACTTAGTTTTCTTCAACGGGCAAGAATTTGCTCTTGTAAATTTACGACTCCGTGTCGCAACCCAAAATTATGAAGAAAGTCGTAAATTTAAAAAGATTTTTTTCACAGCGAAAAATAAGGATAGGTCTTGGGTCTACCCTGCATCTCCACTGTCAATAATAACGGTCAATGCCTTTTGTGTTCCAGACCCCTGCTGAAATGATGACCACATCCCCAAATTATTGGTGCATGCCGAAATAAACGATTTGACAACAATACAATGCTGCACCAAAAATTACGGCAGGCTCATGTTGTAAGCAAGGTGATATGAATCATGAATTTGCGGGTTAGGAGAAACAGTGTATTATTTAACTTTCACCGCAAAAAAAAAAAATGATATCTTGACAAAGTAATGATTAAAAATTGTATATTTTGGGAGTGTAAAATAATATTACTATTTGCAGTATTATCAAAATACTATACAACCGCTTTCCCACTCATGGATATAAATTAAAAAAATATAAGTACAATGTAATGACAGGAAGTATATTACAGGAAATAATTTACTATTTGAAATACGCTATCTCAACATCGATGCATTACCCCGGAATGAGGATGCGGGCAAACATTGAATAGAAGCGGAGAGACCGTACAACCGGTGGGTTTCATCTGTCCCATGTGCATTTGTCCCACCAATAAATTTTTTAGTTAAAAATAGTATTAAAAAAAATAGTCGACTAAAAAAAATAGTGTAAAAAAAAAGGCGACTAAAAAAAATAGTATAAAAATAAAGTCGACTAAAAAAATAGTCGACTAAAAATAAATAGTCGACTTAAAAAATAGTCCACTAAAAATAAATAGTCGACTAAAAAAATAGTCGACTAAAAAAAATAGTCGACTAAAAAAAATAGTCGACTAAAAAAATAGTCGACTAAAAAAAATAGTCGACTAAAAAAAATAGTCGACTAAAAAAATAGTCGACTAAAAAAAATAGTCGACTAAAAAAAATAGTCGACTAAAAAAAATAGTCGACTAAATATAATGAAGGGCGTAGGGTAGGGTCGGGTAGGGCGCTGTAGTAAATGAGAAGACACTCTGCTTCGCGTTTTCGAGACAACCAATTCGATAAGTGCCTACGATAATGGCAACTTTTTAGACAGTCCCCAATACTGTCTCTTCCACAGGCATTCTAGCTCTCCGCCACCATCTATCTGTACCAAGCTAACACTGGTTGTTCCGCAAGGTGATATTGCTACAGCGTCATATACGTGCACTGTTAGAAAAACGCACGGTAAACGCATACAGTTCTCACCGTCAATTTGTTGCCTGGTCCGGAACGTAATTTTTGCTTACGGTCTGTGCCTTACAGGATACACCGTAATTTCTCAAACATGTTGGGGAGGCTCAGCCAAAATCTTACTCATTAAAGTACAGTTCGTACAGTTACGGTCTAACCGTACGTGAAAAATACGGTACGGACCGTAGGCACACCGTAACTTCCTACGGTATGATGCGAGCGAGTGCGAATTCCTCAACTATTTTTTTAGTCGACTATTTTTTTTAGTCGACTATTTTTTTAATCGACTATTTTTTTAGTCGACTATTTTTTTTTAGTCGACTATTTTTTTAGTCGACTATTTATTTTTAGTCGACTATTTTTTAAGTCGACTATTTATTTTTAGTCGACTATTTTTTTAGTCGACTATTTTTTTACACTATTTTTTTTTAGTCGACTTTATTTTTACACTAATTTTTTTTAGTGGACTATTTTTTTACACTATTTTTTTTAGTCGACTATTTTTTTTACACTATTTTTTTTAGTCGACTATTTTTTTTACACTATGTTTTTTTAGTCGACTATTTTTTTTATACTATTTTTAACTAAAAAAAATATTGGTGGGACAAATGCACATGGGACAGATGATATACATCCCGTACTACATTCATAAGAGACAAGAAAATTGTCAATGTTAATACAAATTTGTTATGAAGATTTTGCAGGTACGGAGCACTAACTAAGCAACATCTTCTCATGGTGAGAAATGTTTGTAAAGGTCCAGGAAAATTTTCCATGAGAAATGTCGTAAAGTTCCGATTTTAACTTGTGAAATTACAAAACTGAATAGACAGTTGCTATCGACTAGTCGTTCTTACACGAGCACAAAAAGGCTGTCGTAAATTTACAATACTGATCGTTTATTTACGACGTAATTAGTAAATCACAAGTTACGAAAAATGTTGTTGATAATCAACCGGATGATTCCAAATGCACTTCACAGCTCAATACGAGACATCTTACTTGCTCCAGCTTCTCCATCATGGTTCCTGAGAGAAGGTAGATCTGCTAACACCGACCGGTACAGAAAATACGAAAATTAGACCATTGTGTTACACATTGAAAAATATATTTGCAAATTCATAAGATTTCTCGTAACTTGTGATTAACAACTGAAGTTGTAAAGTTACGATCGGTTTCGTAAATTTACGACGACCTATTTGTACTCGATGAAGAATGACAAATCAATACCGAATGTCATTAATACATTTTTTTAAATTATACAATATGATATCGTAACATTACATTTCTCATGGACAACTCTCCTGTAACCCCTAAAAGCAATTTCTTAGAGTGAAAATGAAGACACCCAACTGAACACAGGCAGAAAAATGCTGCAGAAATTCAGTGACATATTTTTTATAGTGACCTCATGACCCGTATAAACGAAACAAAAATATTTCCAGTCGAATATCAACTCTAAAGAACCGCAGAGAGAGAATATACTCAGCGATCTCAGACCAAAATATATGGAGACGGAGAGGACTCATTTCGGTAATTTTTTGGAGGACAAGAGGCGTGGCAAGGGGCAAGGTGCAGCCGGGCGTGGCAAGCGGAGCGGACGGAAGGTAGGGCGGGGCGGGGCGGAGTGCGGCGGGGTGCGGCGGGGTGTGGTGCGGCGGGGTGGGGTGCGACGGGGCGGGGTGGGGTGCGACGGGGCGGGGCGGGGCGGCTGCAGGCCAGCGCGCGGGAAGGGAGGCCCATATATACGGCGCGCGGAGAGACGGACAGCACAGTCACAGCCAGACACAGCAGCAGCACAACCAACATGGCGTTCAAGGTGAGCTCAGCTCCGCTGCCGAACGCATCGACGTCCACCGTCATGTGACGACCCGTGCTAGTGCGCTCTGTGTGTGAGAACGTTCCCTTAAGTTACCTTTGTCCCAACAGTTCGTCGCCCTCGCCGCCCTCCTGGCTGTCGCCAACGCCGGAGTGGTCCCTGCCGGCCCCGTGGCCTACGCCGCCCCTGCGGCCTACGCTCACGCCGCCCCCGTGGCCTACGCCGCCCCCGCTGCGTACGCCCACGCTGCCCCCGTGGCCTACGCCGCCCCTGCTGCGTACGCCCCCGCTGCCCCCGTGGCCTACCCCGCCCCTGCTGCGTACGCCCACCCCGTCGCCAAGGCCATCGCCGCCCCCGTCGTCGCCAAGGCCGCCGTCGCCGTCGACACCGACTACGACCCCAACCCCAGCTACAACTACGCCTACGACATCCACGACTCCCTGACCGGTGACGCCAAGTCCCAGCAGGAGTCCCCCCAGGGTGACGGCGTCCAGGGCTCATCTACCTGGTTGAGCCCGACGGCAGCCGCCGCACCGTCGAGTACACCGCCGACCCCGTCAACGGCTTCAACGCCGTCGTGCACAAGGACGCCCCCGCCGTCGCCGTCAAGGCTGTGGCCGCCGCCCCCGTCGTCGCCAAGGTCGCCGCCCCCGTGGCCTACGCCGCCCCCGCTGCCTACGCCCACGCCCCCGTCGCCTACGCCGCCCCCGCCGCGTACGCTAAGGTGGCCGCCCCCGTCCACTACGCCGCCCCCACCGCGTACGCTGCTGCCCCTGCTGTGTACTCCCACTCCTACGCCTCTCCCTACGCTACCTACCACCACTAAGCTAGCATACCATTTATTAGGAGATCAAATTTAGAATGTTTCAAATAAATTGCTTTGAACAGTACTTTTGTTGCTATCCTTTCTTTTTATTGCTGCACCTGGAATCATTCTGCTTACTGCATGTCAGGCAATACGACATGGGTACGTTATTCTATCTTAACCTAAGATACACTGTCAGAAAAAAGTATAGTGAACCACGTTTTAATTTTTATACAGCCTTTACTGTAGTTTCAGTTACAGGATTCACTGTACTTTTTTGACAGTCTATCCTGGACGTCCATGAATAAAATTAATGAAATAGAAAGCAATCATAGAAATAGATTCGTCTCGGCCAGAAAAGCAAAAAAAGTCAACATGTGTCATGGGTTTGGACTCGGAATGAAAAACATATTGGCCTTCAAACAATTTGAATTTTTTTTTGAGTACGGGATGTACTAGAATTAAGCTGCAGTAAAGGCTGACATTTAAATTAACCGGATTCACCGTAATTTTTTCTTGTAGTGTAGTGTGTTGTAAGCACCGATCCGAATCGTCCTCTCTCTACTCACGGCACCCTGTAAAGGTTGTTTTTGTGCCTTGGCAAGAAGTATTACTTTGATACGTGCTAACTGTAGATTTGCACCTTGTCAAGATTTGCAAAATAATTTCCCTTCCCATTAAATGTGAACGATACTGATCTAGGGTTCACCCAGAGAAGCGTGTACTTGAATCCAAGCCCATTTTAGGCCTGAATCAAGAAAATTCGTTTCATATAAGCTCAAAGGGGAACGATTCGAGAACAAATTGGGGTTGAATTGAGCCCAACTGTAGGCCGCACCAAAAAAAAATTTTTTAGGGGGCGGTGTGTTTTTTTGAAAGATTATAGTCACCTAAGCCCCCCTGCGAAGTTTGAACGCTGTGCGACAACGCTAACCCGGCGCGCACAGGGCCTTTCTGTCCGGGGCCGAGCGGGCCGGCCCAGCGGCCTGTAGGCGGTCGGTCACTTTCGAGCCCTGCTGCTCAGAGACGGTGGGACCGAGAAACACTGCCCTGGCCCCGAACAATAACCTATGGGTCTATACGGTTCGCCACGGCTTCAGAAAACCATTGATTGTCTTTGAACAGTACAGTTCATCTCTGCCGTGATGGTACTTCAAACGCGTCGCCCTGCCTTGCAGCGCAAAGGAGTATCCGGCCGACCGAGCCGCTGGCCGCGCCAGCCCGGCCGGTTGGTACCGCGCTCCCGCGCGCGATTTGAATGCGAGCCGCTCGGCGCCGGGCGGCTGTTCGAACATTCTTGCCTTGTGGGAAGGGAAGCAGGCGAGGGCAGTGAACGCGCTTTGGGCCACGGACAGCCCTAGGGAAGGGGCGCACATGCGCGCAATCGCCACCTTCGAAAAAGCATTAGTCTCTGAGTAATAACGACTGTTCTGGAATTTCTTTTCAAACATTCTATTGACGGTGTACCTGCGAGGGGACACAGTGCAGATCTGCGGTAGTGCGCGATGCAAACTAGACCCATGGGTTATTGTTCGGGGCCAGGGCAGTGTTTCTCGGTCACACCGTCTCTGAGCAGCAGGGCTCGAAAGTGACCGACCGTCTACAGGCCGCTGGGCCGGCCCGCTCGGCCCCGGACAGAAAGGCCCTGTGCGCGCCGGGTTAGCGTTGTCGCACAGCGTTCAAACTTCGCAGGGGGGCTGAGGTGACTATAATCTTTCAAAAAACACACCGCTCCCTAAAAAAAATTTTTTTTGGTGCGGCCTACCCAACTGCTCGAGTACAATTGTACTTGAAACATTTAAGTATTTTGCACTTGATTCAAGCATTTTGAATTTGATACGCGAACACGCTTTTCTGGGTGTTGTTACAATGTTGAGATTTTCAAATTCCCTGACATTTCCATTTCTTTTCCAGGACCAAACTGTTTCTTTTCCCTTACATTTTCTCGAAATGTGAAGTATTTTGGGGACGTTCAAAAACTAACACAAGATTATTTAAAAACTACTACATATTATGTTTCAACGCCTGTTGAGTCAATGATTTTAAAAAATCCTGATTTTTCCAATATTTTCCTAGCAAGGATTTTTGTCTCTGACTTTTCCATGATTTCCAGGTTTTCCCTGACCTGTAACAACCCTGTGATTGTAAATGTTAACAACAGATTCGCTTTGCTCTTCGAAAAATGCCATGTAAGAAAAAACTTAACTCCACAATTTTTTACATTTGTTTCACAAAACTTTTGGCACTGAAATGATATTTATTAGAATATTTTCAACAAAGTAAAATGCCTTAAAAGGTCGGAAGCCACGAAGTCATTGTGTAAAATAAATAAATTACGGATTTAACTTTAAGTATGAATGTGACTAGCGCTTCGCAAGCTAGACTTCTAAGAAAGATACCGATAACAGCATTTAAAAATTATCTCATTTCAACAAACGATACTGAATGACTGTGGAAACTTCTTACGCATGTGTAAAATCCTCATTTTTTATTTAAAAGTAGCGACTCATATTTTTACTGTGGTTTACGGATCTTAAATTTTACCTTATGAAGAGAATCACTTTTAATTTTACGAAATCTTGATACTCACAATGTCTGATATTTTCCTTGGTATTGTATTATCCACACAATCGTGAGTGGGTACATTCGCAGACCAGCGCGAAGGAGGCACAGGAAGCGTGATTGATAAAATGGTCACTATAATGAGGCCGTCAACAGAATCATTATTGTATCAACTAGACAAAACGGAAGCGAGGATTACCAGACGAACGCGGCAGGAAGGAAATGACAAAGGACAACAAGAACGTTAAGTGAATGCACTTTTCAAATCGTACAAACGCTACCACATAAATATAATGAATTTCCTATGGATGTTTGGAAAAATAATTGTGCTGATGTAATATGAACTCAATTTTATCCGTATTCTATTATAGACTCGTCTCAATTCGTCTCAGTTGCGGAGGAATGAAATTTATTTGTCTATACCAAATGGATGAAGACATGTTTGTAATACGGATGAAATCATCCATACTACAGACAATTTCATCCGTAGTACGGAGGATTTGTGATCCTTATTACGCTTGCACAAAATTCTCCGAAAGCGGAGTCCGTAAGGAAATAAGAGTGTAACGTGTAACGCCCTTCTTGGAGCAAGACTTCAAGGCAATTCCCCCTATGCATTAAGAGAGGAGAAAAGGAGCGCATGAGCTCTTGTACGCTTCAAGAAGGGCGTACGGACTGTACGCTTCAGGACAGGCGCTATGTTACGCTTTAGTTTTAGTGGTGAAGTAGCGTTCAAATTAAGATGAGAGCGCGTTCGGTTTAAGGGTGTGGGGCGGTGGCGGAGGGCGGGGACAACAAGCGCAGAGGAACTGTTTGAGGAGGGGCCTGGTGGCCTAGCCCGAGCGCTACGGGACGGGACTGGCGCGTAGACCGGCCTGACCCCCGCGTCCGTGTCAACAGCAGAGCAGGGCGTGGCGGCGCGGGGCGTGGCGACGCGGGGCGGGGCGGGGCGCGGCAGAGCGGGGCGGGGCGTACCGCCGGTGCAGTGGCGGGGCAGCGCGGTGGCAACACAGGGGCGGCCCGGCCCGGCCCGGCCCCACCGCAGAGGTATATAACCAAACACCGGCGCAGTATCGGCACAGTCAGCCCCGACCAGCAGCAGCACCACCATGGCGTTCAAGGTACGCGCCCCTGTACAGGTCGCCTGTACAGCGCCGCACAGCGCCGGCCCGGCCGCCACCGCAGCCATTGGATTACCCGCGGCGCTGCGAGCTACCGACACGTAACAGAGTGTGTGTGTGACTGTTCACAGTTCGTCGTCCTCGCCGCCTTCCTGGCCGCGGCCAGCGCCGGAGTCGTTCCCACCGGCCCCGTGGCGTACGGCGCGCCCGCAGCCTACGCCCACCCCGCCCAAGTAGCGTACGCCGCCCCCGCGGCCTACGCCCACGCCCCTGCTGCGTACGCCGCCCCCGCCGCGTACGCTAAGGTTGCCGCCCCCGTGGCCTACGCCGCCCCCGCTGCGTACGCCCACCCCGCCCCCGTCGCCTACGCCGCCCCCGCTGCGTACGCTCACCCCGTCGCCAAGGCCATCGCCGCCCCCGTCGTCGCCAAGGCCGCCGTCGCCGTCGACACCGACTACGACCCCAACCCCAGCTACAACTACGCCTACGACATCCACGACTCCCTGACCGGTGACGCCAAGTCCCAGCAGGAGTCCCGCCAGGGTGACGTCGTCCAGGGCTCCTACTCCCTGGTTGAGCCCGACGGCAGCCGCCGCACCGTCGAGTACACCGCCGACCCCGTCAACGGCTTCAACGCCGTCGTGCACAAGGAGCCCGCCCAAGCCGTCGTGAAGGCTGTGGCCGCCCCCGTCGTCGCTAAGGTCGCCGCTCCCGTGGCCTACGCCGCCCCCGCCGCCTACGCTCACGCCCCTGCTGCGTACGCCGCCCCCGCCGCGTACGCTAAGGTGGCCGCCCCCGTCCAGTACGCCGCCCCCGCCGTGCACGCCTACGCCGCCCCCGCCGTGCACTCCTACGCCGCCCCCGCCGTGCACTCATACGCTGCCCCCGCCGTGCACTCCTACGCTGCCCCCGCTGCGTACGCCGCCCCCGCCGCCTACGCTAAGGTGGCCGCCCCTGTCGCCTACTCCGCCGCCCCCGCGGTGTACTCCCACTCCTACTCGTCACCCTACGCCACCTACCACCACTAGGAGAACCTAGGCAACAGACCCATTGTTAATTTATAGGCAACCTTAGCCACCGAATCCTATTATGTATATAAGTTTAAGTGGGGAGTGTCCGTTATAGAACACGATGCCAAATAAAAGACTTTGAAATTGCGATAAAACCTCTATAGATTTATTCTACTGCTACCTGTAATGACTAACAGCTTGCTCCGCAAAAGTCATGAAAACTTTCGTGTAAGGTCAGACCTACTGCTGTTCAACAAGCTCATTAAGAAACTTGCGCTAAGATGCAAAGAGGCGTGACAGATGCCATAACACCATTCAGTTTTGGTTTTAATCAAAGTATAATTCCTACGAAAATTGAAATGATACATTTTTCCAACAGCACGCACGCAGGCACAACGCCGCACGCCTGCACGCACAGACTCCGGCACAATGTCAGCCCCGGAGGTCGCCCAGATAGCAGTGCCCCCGGGGCGGGGCGGGGCGGGGCGGGGCGGGGCGGCCTGGCTGCAGGCGGTTTGCCCGGCTGGCCCGGCCGGCCCGGCCCCAGGCCGCACACGCACGCACCCCGCGCTCATTGGCCCGGCTGGTCGCGTCGCGTCGCGGCGCCTCGCGCCTTTGTCCGCCCGCCGCCGCGCAGACCGCAGCACTCGACACTATAGGGCTGGACGCAATGCGGTGTCTAAAGCAGCGCATCACTCGCTCTGAAATATACTCGTAGATTTACGGGAAAATTTTCCATGAAGAGGAGTTACAATTGCAGATCGTAAAACTACAAGCACTAGGTGTCGACTAAAAAGTCATTCACGAGCAAGAATGGGTTGTCCAAATTTAAAACATACTTCGTAAATCATAATTTATAAAACTTATCGTACATCCCCCAAAGATATTTTACACTGTGCTGAACGCAGGCTGCCGTGCGCCAATGTGAAACCCTCAGAATATCCCAATTTTAAAAAATTGAAACAGGAGAGAAGACGCGTGACGAGTGAGCATGCATCTTGTGCCAAAGCTGATATCCAGGATTCACAATCCTGACAGAATTGGGATATATTTTTTGCTGGCTTCAAGTGCAGTTTTGTTAACAAAGCTTAGAGTAGTAAAAATCATTTCTAAGCCGTATCGCATCTTGGGACAGTCGGGTACATTCTTAACCAAATGAGATGCAGAGGTTATTGTGACAGTGCAGCCGCCTGGTCGAGCATACTGAGTGACAGTCTAGTTTGGCAACGCTAAACGCCTCCGTGCAACAGGCTAGCCGGCCCAGACCCTGGTCAACGGCGGATTTGACTCCCCCCCCCCCCCCCTTCCCTCTGCCATCTCAATCTCATAGAGTCCGGCCACGCCCCACAAGCAGCGGTGGCGGCAGCCATGCCATAGCAGCACCGAGAAGTGTTGAGGCCGAGCAGGAAAAGGGCGCCTCAACGCCTTGCCATTTAACCCTCATTGTTTAGCCACATACTGGCGCCCCAAAAGAAACTCTCTCTCACACACACACACACACACACACACACACACACACACACACACACACACACACACCCGCGCCAGAGCGCACTTTGTTTCCGCGCTGATACGCAGTATGAAGCCCATATCCGGCACGTTATTGGGGCTGCGGCGGGCGCTCGTGGCCCTTGGCCGGCCGGTCTGGCATTGGCCACTGCGCTGACATTGGCATCGCATTGTTTTCGCATTGGATAGTCGGCGCTATCGCCAACGCTAGTACAATCAATCGATTTGTTATTTGTATTATCTGCCCCGATCAAGCAATTGCATTGCAAATGCAAATTTATAAAACTTGAGAGTAATGCATACGTTCTCCTGACAGAACCAAGTTAAATGTAGGTTTTTAATGCGGTGAATTTTTTCAGATCTATAATACAGTTTAAAAATAAAAGTTTAGTTTTTTGACTGATCACTATACGATCATCAAATATATTCCACCGGCACACACTGTGTTGGAGCATCTCCGACCTACTCACCACAGCTGCCACGTGCTTTTTGGCCGCAAACACACGTACAATCCACATTCCCAGGAACGTACTTTAAAACATTTCTTGCAGTTTCTTGTCAATATCAAGGATTGGGGTCCCAGTATTAAACGCTGCAAAAATGGTGTCTAGACCGAGTAAAGCTAACGAAACCTTCAAAATACGGCATTTACGATCGAATCGCACAAAAATAGTCATACCTGAACACACGGCGGTCGCATTGCGAAAGAAAGGCGCTCCTTAACGTCCTATTGTAAAGCGTTACCGGTGCGGAGGGAGGGGCGTGTCAAGAGATAACGCTTTCCTTTGATGACACCACGTGATGGGGCCACCTTCATCATAGCTGAGCCGGAATAGCCTCTACTTACACAGTTTAAACTGAAGAGGGTCGCTGCAGAGGTCAAAGGACACTCGCAGTCAAAGCAATGGCATTTGCTACATTCGCAGGAATGTACTACACTTCAGGAACAATTAAACTATTCGGCAAGAAACGCTTGTGAAGTTCTTTTCAAAAAGTATGAATACCGCCACTTGGCAAATTTAGCTTTGCACGAATCTAGTTCGTGACAATACTAGATGATTTCCTTTGAAGTCGGGCGGCATGAATCACGTTACAAACGCATCCTCATAAAGGGGATATTCCAACCCAAGACAGGCAAGACGACAATGCACGCACAGCCCGGGCATCACTCACGGGCATGACCCAGTGCAGCGCATGGCGACTAGGCGGGAGCACGGGCAGCACTGGGCTGAGGAGGGCCGTGATTTGGGGGACCGACCGCAGGCCTGCGCCCACTGGCAATCTCATTCTCACCATGGCGCCGATTAGGAAACTGGCCGCAAGCCTGGCCGCACTGGGGCGGGAGAAATGTCATCGTCAGCCGCCGCCGGGCCGGACAGGGGCCGTCCTCATCGTGCACGGCCGGCGACAGGTCCTAGTTTCCATCTTACGATTCAATAGCCCTTTAACTGTAATTACAATCGCACTTATTATATTAAATTCGAAAATCTCCTCCAGCGTTGAACTACCAGTTTTTGCATATCCCCGGACAGCGGTGTATGCAGTAGGAGGAAAGTGGGGGAGTACAAATGCATCCATAGGGAGGGAAAGGCTGCGGCGGGTAGGGGGGGTGCGGCGGGGTGCGGCGGGGTGCGGCGGGGTGCGGGCGGCGGGGGCGGTGGCAGGCAGAGACTGCGTGAATGCGGGGGTGGGGACGGGGTGCAAGTGCACAGCCACCAGTAGTTACATCACGTATTGCTCTGGTATAAAGGTGAGCGTTTATTTCAAGACTGACTCACTTCTCTTCGCAGCGGTTTACCAGCGACATCATGGCGGCCCAGGTAAGAGAGAATAATTTTTTATAAGAATATTTTATGTTTTTATAGCGCTATCATCTTATAGTTCGTTTTTCTGTGCGCACGAGCATTTAGGAAAATCGCAAGGTTTGGGATAAAGGGAAACATTTTGATATTTTTCATAGCACCGTCACTGCAATTCACTTTAACGTGAAATTTAAAAAATGCAAAGTGTTTTTAAAGAAAATAAAAGTTGTTGAAAATAATAAAAACGATCAGAAGCATTTCTGAAGGAGACTTTCTAGCGCGCAGTCTGAAGAGATATGTTTTCACGCACATCTTTAAGCACGATTAAAGCAACTTTTTTAAAAGATACACTTTGTAAGTAGTTTGGTTTCGTTTTCCACAAACATGCAAAAGGGAGCAGCTCCGCATGCAGTAAACGGAGAGGTGACACTTGATCGTACCTCGTAGTGCGAGCCTCAAGCGGGCGGCCACATACATTTAGGTCAATGGACACTAAACGTCAACCGAGCAGAGTGGAGCCGGCCGGGCCTGCACCAGCCCTCGCCAGACCCGGCAGGCCTCAAACATGTCCCGGGTCCGGCCGGCCGGCGGCTGCCTGTTCAGCCAGGTCACGGGTCAAGGCAAAAATGCATTCTTCAAATCGGTAATGCACACTGCCCTGCCCTGCCCCGCAGCCGCTGCGCGCGCTATCGCCAACGCCTCTCCCGTTGCTTGCGAAAAAGACTTGATAATTACTGGCGGTTGCAGGCAGTCGTCATCGCCGTCCTCACGGCCGCCAGCCTGGTGCTGGCCGACTACGCGTCCTCCCCGGTGCAGTACGCCCAGCCGCACGCCGCGCCCGGGTACCAGCACCTCCTCGCCATGCTCCAGCAGCCGGCCGCGTACGACGGGCACCCCCAGCAGCCGCCGGCCTCCGGGGCGCGTATGGCCCCCACCCCCAGCGCCCACACCAACGCCCTGCCGGCCTACGCCAAGGCCCAGCACGCGTACGCGGTGCAGCCCCGTCACAGCGCGCCCGCCTACGAGGTGCAGCCGGAGCCCGCCTCAGTGCACGCCGCCCTGCCGGCCTACGCCAAGGCCCAGCACGCGTACGCGGTGCAGCCCCGTCACAGCGCGCCCGCCTACGAGGTGCAGCCGGAGCCCGCCTCAGTGCACGCCGCCCTGCCGGCCTACGCCAAGGCCCAGCACGCGTACGCGGTGCAGCCCCGTCACAGCGCGCCCGCCTACGAGGTGCAGCCGGAGCCCGCCTCAGTGCACGCCGCCCTGCCGGCCTACGCCAAGGCCCAGCACGCGTACGCGGTGCAGCCCCGTCACAGCGCGCCCGCCTACGAGGTGCAGCCGGAGCTCGCCTCCGTGTACGCCGCCCCGCCTCCGGACAGACGCGTCTACACCCCGACGAGGAAAGCTCAGGCAGAACGGTACACACACGAGTTTGTCTTCCCTGCAGTGAAGGGAGCAGCCCCGGCACACGGGGCGCAAGCCCACCCCGTGACCTACGCGCAGCCGGCGGAGCCCCGCCCCCCGCACCCGCCTGCCGACGCGCCGCCGGCCGCCGGGACCCGGTACAGCACGGCTCCGGCAACGACCTCCGGGCTCACCTCCGGCCAGCCCGCAGTCCACACCGCCTACTCGCCCGTCCACAAGCTCGCCTCCGGCCAGCCCGCAGTCCACACCGCCTACTCGCCCGTCCACAAGCTCGCCTCCGGCCAGCCCGGAGTCCACACCGCCTACTCGCCCGTCCACAAGCTCGCCTCCGGCCAGCCCGGAGTCCACGCCGCCTACTCGCCCGTCCACAAGCTCGCCGCCGTCGTGGACTACCCGTCCGCGCCCGCCAAGTACGAGTACGCCTACGCGGTGCACGACGAGGTGACGGGCGACGTCCACAGCCAGCACGAGAGCCGCGACGGCGACGTGGTGCGGGGCAGCTACTCGCTGCTGGACCCGGACGGCACGCGGCGCACCGTGGAGTACACGGCCGACGCCGCGCACGGCTTCAACGCCGTGGTGCACCGCGAGCCGGCCGGCCCCCGCGCGCCCCTCCCCGCCGCGCCCGCCGCCCACTCCCAGCTCCAGCGCGACCCCGCGGCGCACGGGCCGGGGTACAGAGCGCCGGGGCAGCGCGCATCCCCGCCGCTCCAGGCGTACCGGCACTAGCACTTGTATTCGATTCATGTCACGTCACATTCTTTTCACTGTAAAATCTGTCACATTCGTTTGGATGTAATTGTCACATTCTGGTGAATGTGACTGCCGAATTTACGGTGCTTTGCCCTGTCGATTCGTATTACACCAAATATGACATCATATTATAACGAATGTGACGGCTTTTAAAGTTAAACGAATGTGACGTCACGGGAATTGAATAACAGTGAGCGCGGGGGCCGCTGGTAGAGCAGATATGAATATGAATCTAATGCGGATTCTGTTGTCGGCATTACTTTCCGACTCGTACGTGGAACAATTTACTCCAAACATCAGAGACCAGTTTTAAACTACGTAGCGATACGAGTCAGCGCAAGCCAGATCTCAACCATTATAACAGTGCACGGCGCACCGCACCATCCACGCCCTCATATCACTTGATTCATTTGTATTTATTGCAATCATTGTGCGTTAATAAACTCGACCAAACAGCTGCTGTCCGTCACTCTGGGAGCAACGCCCCGCCCCGCCCCGCCCCGCCCCGCCCCGCCCCACGCGGGCCCACGCCCCCTCGGCCGCGCTGGCCTCCTCCAAGCTCACTCTGCCGCGCCGCCGCGCCCGCTGGTGGGCGCTGCGCACTCAATGGGTCACCGGCCGTAGGGACCGGGTCACCAGACCGGCCCGCCCCGCCCCGCCTCGCCCCGCCACGCCCCGCCGCGCGGGGGAGAGGAGCGGCCCGGCGCATACCCACAGGTGCGCGCCCCGCCCCGCCCCACACCGCCCCTCCCCGCACCGCCCCACACCGCCCCACACCGCCCCGCCCCACACCGTGCACCGTGCACTGCAAACGGGCGAAAGTCACCCGACTCCCACGCAAAAAATAATAAAGCAAAGAGGGATATGCTGCCAGTGGTGTATCTCTTCCTTCTCTAACCTTCTTCTTCTTTAGTCATCAAATCAAAATGCTCATCGCATAAGTTCGGTTCAACGTCTGCAAATAACAGTAAGTCTGTAACAATACCGACCTAAAATTTACAATCCATCATTTATTTTATTTAAGGTTGGAATGTCGCGCAAAATATCTATTTTCTGGAATGGGCAGCGCGTCCCACGCGGCCGCGGGCTGGCCCGGTGGCCCGGTGGTCACGCACGCACTGCAGCGCTGGCCGCGGCCGCTATTGTGCCGAGCTAACACAGCGGTTACCACAGCGGGGTGACAAATGCTAGAACGGGAAAAGTCACGTCATTCTCTTGTATATAAAGTATACCGGGGGCTGATTGAATTAGTCGTGTCGTAAATAATTACTCTGTTTCACATCACGATCAGATACTCTTGCTCGCAAGTCGCAACGTCTAACAGAAAAACCGAGAAAAAACGCCATGGGTGAGAAAGGTTGCATGCGAGGAGCTGCGTTCGACCTGGCCTCATCTGCACTAGAGCTCCGACAGCGGCGGAGCGGCGGCGGCCTCAGGCGACGCCTGCCCCCTCCCGCCCCGCGCCGCCCCGGGCCCCGCCCCGCGCCCCGCACCCCACCCCGCGCCATCCTGCGCCCCGCCCCGCGCCCCGCCCCGCGCCCCGCCAGCAGCAGACCGGCTCAGACCCCGCTGCACTGACTCATTGGCCCGGACCCAAGGACCCTGGGCCTGGTCCTGCCCGGCCGGCACGGGACAGGCGCTGACCGTGTCCCGCGGGACACACGATGAGTCGTCCCCACCAGAACAGAGGGAGCCGAGGGGAAAATAAAAACTGGGCCAGTATGCAGGGTGCCGCATCGAGTCCGAGCGAGCGCCCCCTGAGCACTGCCGAGGAGGGTCGGGAGGGAAACGAGAGCACCCATCAAACTGTAAGCTACAGAACCCCTGCAACCGCTAGGCTGCGGAGAGCTTACACCTTTAGCAGCTACTCTGCAAATCTAACTGTTGTACTACATGAAAGTTTAAACTAGAGTCTTGCAGTTTAAACTGTAAAACTCGGCAGTCTTGCAGTTTAAACTGTCATGTTGTACAACGGTTTAAACTGCAAGACTGCTGAGTTTCGCAGTTTAAACTGTCATGTAGTACAACAGTTAGATTTGCAGAGTACACTAATAAAAGCTTCCGGTGATTTTCACTGCAAGCTACGGTGAACCCTGCAGCACTGTAGCTTACAGTGAATTCCCACCGTAAGCTACGGCGAATGTCACTGTAAGCTACGGTGACTCCGGGCGCATCACTGTCGCTAGCAGTCACATTCATAGTGACGGTGCTGCGTGCTGCGGGTGGTTTACAGTGATATTTAACAGTGTAGGGCTCCTGCCCGGGTGCATCCGGTCCCAGCAGCCGCCTCGCCCGGGCGCGCCCCCGTGGCCCTGCAGGTCCCTGTCACTGCACGCATCGGCGTCGTGTTTGAATGGCAAGGGCACGCGGCGAGGACCTCTGGAAAGTGTACCACATGGCCCGGCGCACCGCGCCCCGCCCCGCCCCACCACGCCCCGCCACGCCCCGCCCCACCACGGCCCTCCCAGATCCAGTTGCTAATGATCGGGGCGCGGCGGGGATCGCGGCGGGGCGGGGCGGGGCGCGGAGGGGTCGTTTTGACTGGGGCACGCCGCCGTGGCGGGCGTGGCCCCCGACTCACGGCTAGATACACATCACGTTGGAGGACAATATTGTCCACGCACCACAAAAACTTCGTGTTTTGTATCAAGAAAAAAGAATTGGGATTTTAACGTCCTGAGAAAACTGTATTGGGAAATAAAAGTCCAAAGCGGCAACGCAGGAGTACGGAGGGACAAGCCGACGCTAGCCCCGACCGCCAAACGTAGCCACGGCTACACACACACACACACACACACACACACACACACACACACACACACACACACACACACGCGTATACGCGCGCACCCGCACGCCTATTCCAGCCCTTAATGACAGCGGGACCACACAAAGGGCGTCAGGACCTAATGATCCAAGGACGTGCGGGCCGGAGGCCACGCAATGAGAGCAGGGCAAGGGGCGCCCCGCGACACGGCCCGAGGAGGCGAGACCCACGAGGCGCCGGACCGGGTAGGCAGGCCCGCAACACACGGGGCGCCCTACAACAGGCAGACCCGCAACACACGGGGCGCCTTACAACTGTCGGGTAGGCAGGCCCGCGACACACGGGGCGCCTTACAACTGTCGGGTAGGCAGGCCCGCGACACACGGGGCGCCTTACAACTGTCGGGTAGGCAGGCCCGCGACACACGGGGCGCCTTACAACTGTCGGGTAGGCAGGCCCGCAACACACGGCACGCCTTACAACTGTCGGGTAGGCAGGCCCGCAACACACGGCGCGCCTTACAACTGTCGGGTAGGCAGGCCCGCAACACACGGCGCGCCTTACAACTGTCGGGTAGGCAGACCCGCAACACACGGCGCGCCTTACAACTGTCGGGTAGGCAGACCCGCAACACACGGCGCGCCTTACAACTGTCGGGTAGGCAGACCCGCAACACACGGCGCGCCTTACAACAGGCAGAACCGCAAAACTCAAATGCCTTGTTTTCAGAGGAGCCTAATTATTTTAACAAGTCACAATACACCCATAACATTACAGGATATATGACCGTGTCGTAGGCAAACACGAAGTTGAATAATAAGGCTAACGCGTCCCATACAATCACACACCAAGAGCGCATGGCTTGCCACGGCCTCACCGTGACTCATGGCCCGGCTGTGCGTGTGTGTGTGTGTGTGAGTGAGTGCAAGGCCTGCTACAGTCATAGGTCGCAGTGCAAGGCGTGGTGATCGCGGTGAGGAGTAGGATAATGCGCCACGCGTTTGAGGGACCGGTAATCTTACAAAATGTAGTTCATGGGTTTCGAGTTAAATTTTGAACCGCCTTCGGCTAAGTTCCACTTTGGCTTACGCGGTAACCGGATAAAGAGCATCACAGCTAAATGACTCACGTGCGCATGTACTACTGTGGTCTCGCCGGAGGCTGACAACTGCCGCACTCACCTGCAGACAAACAAAGACGGAAGGAATCAAAAATAATGATAATAAGAGAAAGAGTGACAGCAAATAAGTGAATAAAGAGTCATGACGCCCGCGTCCTTTATTTCTGCCGCGCCAAGGCCAGAGGCTGGACCTCCGGGCGCGCCCTTTGTGTCCTGCACGGAACCAGCCCTGAGAACGAGCCGAGCACTACTTCCTATGGCCCGGAGCTCGAAGGCGCCCTCAACACAATTTGTAAATATCTTCCGAATCTTTAAGAAATGCACACATCATCACTATCATGTGTGTAGAAATGAGGGGCATGTGGTCAAATCAGTTACCTCCGCCTGACGGCCTTACTATCGGCCCGTAAGGAAATCTTCAAAATCTTTTACCTTTCTTTTTTTTGAGTGTATGAATTCCAGTCAACCGCAGGAATATGCCAAACAAAAAGGTTGAAAACGGCACGGGGATTCATTACAACACACAAAGGGCTCGAGGGAATTCGCATTTGTCCCATAACCCCTCCCCCCTCCATCTCCCTCCCTCCCTCCCTCCCCCCCCCTTTCTCTCACTCTCACTCTCACTCTCTCTCTCTCGCAGCCTCTAGTCTTGTCTGCTCAATGCTCCCACACACTCAAGTGACCCCGCTATAAACGAGAGTATGTGATACAGAAACCCTCATGAAGGCTAAACCTCAAAACGGCATTGAGCACTTAGACACCCATTGACGTCACTCCCTAGAGTAGGCGCGTAAGCGCGTGCGTATGTTTGTTTTGACTGTGGTGTGCATTGTCGACGCCAATTACGTTCAATTACCTCTCTTGCGAGTCCAGGCTCACACTGCAACGGTAGAAATGTCGCCCTCTATCTTCAGCGATAAATGGAAAAGGTATGTCGGGGACAAACGAGCCCTGCAAAGAGTGCTGCTGCTTATGGTCAGCTGATACCCACGCGCAAGTCACTCCACACTGCCCTGCACCACGACCTCTAACGACCTGCCAGGGCGATACGCCCTTACTTTGCATACAGGTGGTAGGCAACAACCTATGGTGCGTTTTCTGCAATTATCTCGCCGTAAAGTAGGAGTAGAAAAGAATGTGGAAAATGTGAAAAGCACACAGCGAAATAGCCGGAGAAGGTAAGCTGAATTCATCTGCGCAAAAGTGTGTCAAATTTAAAGTATAGAAAATGGCGCTGCGAGAAGCGTTCCTTGGGACATGTCTCCCAACAATTTTAAGCGCAAGAGAATCTCCTGGTCCTCGACACTTGACCATGAACAGAGCCCTGTGAGACATGGGCGGGCAGCACCTCGGCGTGGAGGTGACGGTTCATAAACGCATCACAAGTTCACCCTAACTGTATTTGTATGTTTTTGTGCAAACGTTTGTGCAAAGTTAAACATGCATATCGTTTCACACAAATTTATGCGAAAAACTGTACGAATTTATACAAATGTATGCACAAAATCGTTCAAATCACCGCACAAATTTGTGCGAAAAATTTGATTGCTTAACTTTGTACAAATAAAAGATACAAATCCGGTTACTGTGTTCGGATCATAGCTCAGTTTTTTGGGGTAACGATACAGCGCTTAGTACAATTGTAGACGGGGGCCGGCTGCTCCAGTAAGCAGCGCCCGAGGGATAGGCAGCCCAACGTACACCACAGGCCGTGTGCGAGTGAGACAGGCTAAGCGGCGGAGACTTGGACGCACGGCGCAACGAGAGCGACCGATAGGAAAAGTCACAGGATGAGAAATCCAAATGTGTCTGGCGAAAATGTGAGCAGACTAAATGTATATTTAAAAAAAAAACAATAGGATTTATCATTAGAAACAAAAAAGGAAAAAAAAATAGAGAGTTTCAAAAAGGAAAAAATTTAAGTACCGAATGAAAATCAGATATCCCGAAACGAAGAAGGTGGCCCGGAAAATGGGAAGACGGGCGCAAAGTATTCCTGGCATTACGCCAGTCCTAACGCGAGTTAGTAACGGGCGCGGCCGCTACGCAGGCAGCAGAGGGCGCCACGGGCCGGGAGTAAGTGAGCAGGCCGCTCAAGGTTCATGGACCGCACCGACGCGCAGCGCGCAGCGCGCACCTCGCCCGGCGCGCAAGACGGAAGGGAGCAGCGATAATGCAATCATCTCGACGAACAATCGTCGCTCCAAACAAACAGGGCCGGAACAGACTGACATGATTGGCAAGGCGCACGAAGCGTAAGACCCTAACAGTGACTACAACAATTTTGACGGCGGAACTAAAGTATATGGTAAGCATGGCGGTTCCTTTGAGTTTGCGTTAATATTTTCATCGCAGGAAACACTTTTTCCTACAGTTCCCGGTTACTTCCGGAAATCGCGTTAGCTTTTTGCCGCCGTTACATTTTCGGTTATGCGTTGCATTTTGAGATGAAACGCGGTTTTTGAGAATATAAGTATGGTAAACTGAGCTATGAGCACGGGCCGACTTCTTTTTTATCTGCTACGCACGCAGAACATGTCAACTATACCAAGTGTGTAAAATATGAAAATTTGTCAACTTGCGTTCTGCGCATGAGTCACACAAAAGCGGGAATCTTTTCCGGGGATTTCAAGGGGAATTTTTGCTGGGATACGAGGAGGCTATGAGCTTTTATTGTAAGTAATCGCTAGAGGTCAAGCTCGTTGACCTCTACTCGCTCACACACACACACACACACACACACACACACACACACACACACACACACTCACTCACTCACTCACTCACACATTGCGACGCCCGTCCGGTGCTCCACTATAATAGTAATAACGTGTCATTTGCGGGTCCGCCACCTTCCCGCCACGCTCCGGCCCAGCCGGCCCCACCCGGCCCCGCCCGGCCCCGCCCGGCCCCGCCCCGCCCCGCCCCGCCCCGCCCGGCCCCGCCCCCCCGTGATCTGATACGTTAGCCCTCCTGGTCCTTGCTACTGGCGGGCTGGGCCGGGCTGGGCCGGGCTGGGCAGCCGACCAGGCGGGCGGCGTGGCCTTGTACAGTGACACAGCGAGCGTGAGACAAAAGAGGAGCGAAAGGTGAGGGCCACGCGGCGCAGGCTGCAGGGGGATGTACTTTTAACAGTGTATTTGGGGACGCTGCGTTTGGTATCGAAAGGATTTCTTACAAAAGAGTCAAAACCACCATCGCTTTAAGGAAGAAGAACATACCGCGCACATAATAAGGAACTTGTCCAAAAAAAAAACCATAGTGAAAGCACCAAAAAAAATATTCAGGCTGAAAGAGGATTGCATTTCCACTGCGACACCAGGTGGCGCCTCTCCGCGTGCGGAACAGATCGCTGGAGTGACTAGCTAGAATATTGGTCGGTTACACACACACACACACACTCGCGCGCACACACACACACACACTCGCACGCGAGCACAGCGTGGCGGAGCGTGCAGCAATGCCGCCCTACGGCATGACCAACCCCAGGTCTACGTCCGAAAAAAATTCAAATGAGGAAACTGGTAGGTTATTCAGAAAGACATCAAAGCGTTAATTTTAAAGATGGCGATGTTAAATTAAAGGCGAATTCAAATTCTGTATTTTTTTTAAATTTCCGGTTCCAAAAATAGTAGTAGGTTTATGGGAAAATTTTCCACGAAGTGCAGTTGTAAACTTATAATTGCAAATCGTAAAATCTTAAGCACTCCATATCAGCTTGAATTTCAAATTCATTCACGAGCAAAAAAAAAAAAAAAAAAAGTCCGTCGTTAATTTACAACATATTTCTTAAATCGTAATTTACAAAATTTATCTGAAATGTACAAAGATACTTTTCAGTGTCATCAATTTTGCAGTAAGAAGCTAACAGTTTTCTTTTTCGTAGCTTTTCCAAACTAAGTGTATAACACCAAAAACATTTCACGTCACAATCGTAAGACGATAGAAACACTTTTCATTCAGTCCCTCCGTAACCGCTCTCTGCCTTCTACGGCCGCAGCGCAGTTCTGTCGCGCAGGATGGTGACACCACCGAAATTAAGTGTACGCGGAGCGTGGCGGGGCGGGCGCGATACAGGGCACTGCCCCGGGGGGCCGCCCTGCGGTTTCCATACGGTCTGAGGTGGGGCGTGGCGGGGCGTGGCGGGGCGTGGCGGGGCGCGGCGGGGCGTGGCGGGGCGCGGCGGGGCGTGGCGGGCCGTGGTTGAACCGTGGTGGGGCGGGAGCGGGGCAGGGGGGTACAAGGGTACTTTTGGCGGTGGGGTCGTTCGGGACCCCAGCGAGCCTACCCCACCACGCCCGGGGCTCCCCGCGTATGTCAACTGGGGCGGAGGTGCGTCAAGTATATAACCCGGACCCCGTGGCGGTCAGGGCATCAATCGATCAACCGCCCCAGCACCAACATGTACAGCAAGGTAAGCCGGGGGGACCGCCAGGACTTCAAGACTCCTCCCCGCGCATCATCTTTAGAAGAGATGCCGGATCAGCCCTTATACTGTGGATTACCATCGCATACATGACATTAAGTGTTACAAAAGTGAAAAACTGCGTAGAGCAACAGTGATTTTAAAAATTGTGCAAATTTTTGACGAGGATGAATAGTAGGAAGAGAAGAAATTTTAAGATGACGCATCAAAGCTGACGCGTATTGCGACGTTCCTTCGAAATTTCACGCAGAGTACATTTATATGAAGTTGAGGAAAGTTATTCAACCCAGAACGAATGAGATAAAAATCGTGTACATAAGTGAATAACGCTAATTCACCGATCACTCGAAGTTTCATACTCCTAAACAATATTTATATCTCAGCGCTCGACCTGGCAATGTCCTAGTCCACTTCTCAAGGTGAAAAATGACATTTTTTACAGCTCGTCACTATCGCCGCCCTGGTGGCCGTGGCCCGCGCCGGCGTCGTTCCGGCCGGCCCCGTGGCCTACGCCGCCCCCGCCGCGTATGCTAAGGTTGCCGCCCCCGTGGCCTACGCCGCCCCCGCTGCCTACGCCCACTCCGCCCCCGTCGCCTACGCCCACCCCGCCCCCGTCGCCTACGCAGCCCCCGCTGCGTACGCTCACCCCGTCGCCAAGGCCATCGCCGCCCCCGTCGTCGCCAAGGCCGCCGTCGCCGTCGACACCGACTACGACCCCAACCCCAGCTACAACTACGCCTACGACATCCACGACTCCCTGACCGGTGACGCCAAGTCCCAGCAGGAGTCCCGCCAGGGTGACGTCGTCCAGGGCTCCTACTCCCTGGTTGAGCCCGACGGCAGCCGCCGCACCGTCGAGTACACCGCCGACCCCGTCAACGGCTTCAACGCCGTCGTGCACAAGGAGCCCGCCCAAGCCGTCGTGAAGGCTGTGGCCGCCCCCGTCGTCGCTAAGGTCGCCGCTCCCGTGGCCTACGCCGCCCCCGCCGCCTACGCTCACGCCCCTGCTGCGTACGCCGCCCCCGCCGCCTACGCTAAGGTGGCCGCCCCCGTCCACTACGCCGCCCCCGCCGTGCACTCCTACGCCGCCCCCGCCGTGCACTCCTACGCCGCCCCCGCCGTGCACTCCTACGCCGCCCCCGCCGTGCACTCCTACGCCGCCCCTGCTGTCGCCAAGGTGGCCGCCCCTGTTGCCTATGCCGCATCCCCTTACGCTGCCTACCACCACTAAGTACAGGAAAATGCATCCTGCAATGATTATTTATTGATACGAGGGGCGTGTAAATAAGCAAATAAATGTGATATATTTCTAGTATATATCTGCTATAATTGTTCTCTTTTACAAATGTCATACGTGGTTATACGCATGACGCCACCGCAGTTATTAATGTGTGACATGGTGCACAATAAGTGTTATAAAGGGGGAAAAAGTGTATGAACCATTTCGTACACCCAGAAAATCGTTTCTTGATCAAAGTACAATTTGACCCAATATCCATTTTTTTCTTGAAACAAAGCAGAAATGCTTCTATTTGAGATGAATTTTATTTATGTGAGTAAAATATTACCTTTGAATTAAGAGTAAATACGATCGAGGATCAATGATCTTGGAAATAACCTTGGATCAAGAAAAGTTTCTTCTGTGTAAGAAAAGGTAGTATTAGAAAAACACGGTAACTTTCATAATGATGAGCTGCACCAGTAACTCGCTGAAGTAATGCACATTGGCATAGAGCCAATGCATTGTAATCCAGACGAACAGTGTAGAGAACAGCCAGAGCCAGCCCTGTCGGCGTCTGATATTCCTTTATTTTTCCGTCCATCAAAACCGAGATTTAAGGACGCACCAGACAAAAGAAAATTGGAAGAAAAGGAGGGCAAAATAAGACTTTGGAGCGGGCAAGGGACGAGTCGATGGGAAGATACATGTGCAAGGACAAGGTCAGCGTGCTGCAGGAGGCACGACCGGCCACGCCCCAGACCCACCACACAGGGCCGATCGTCTGCCCGGCCCAAGGTCTGGGGGCCGTCAGCAAGCGTTCTGTTGTAAAAGAGTATCACTTAGGTATTTGAAAATAAAGAGTGTCATCGGAAAAGTAAATAATGGGATTGATTGCAATAGGCCCATCAAATGTAAAAATATCTTTTTTGCCTATTAGTATGCTTTATCCTGGTTTACACGTGGATTGTCACCGTGACAATAAACCTGTACAGAATAGCTATATAAAACCGTTTATGTCACATACGTGCTTTTAATTCAGCACGCTCGAAAGGCAAAAAGGGCCCCCAGAACCTTGGGGAAAGAAGCCGTATAAAAGGTTTAATTGTGCGCCCAGCCGGCCGGCCGGCCAGCCGGCCGCCCCGCCCCGCCCCGCCCCGCCCCGCCCCGCCCCGCCCCGCCACCCTCACTGAAAAGAGAAGATGGCGTCCCGCCGCCATGACGCCGGCTGGACTGGACGCAGCGCACCCTTACGGCCTTGGCCCAGGTCTGTGGGGCCCCCTCCCCTAACGCCCCTCGTCTCTAACGTCTGCCGGCAGACACAGCTCGACCATATCTGCGAAAACCATAATACACAAAATACAACTGCAAAACTATTCGACGCAAGGAGAGAAAAATTAAAGAAAACTGACAACAAAAAAAAACGAAAGAGTACAATTAATGAAGAAATTAACTATCGCAATTTTATACTGAAATTATTGACAAGCAGTGGGAGGGGCCTGGTCGGTTATTTGCATATGGCCTTGAACTAGTTACCGCAGTTGATGAGTGGTCCACGAACAAGGGACTCACCCGGTTCAACCACCTGTTCGCGCTGCACGGCGCACGGCTGCTTGCCGGCGACCTGACTTATCATAACAAATCGCTTGTCCCGAACTCGAACGGTTGCGCGGTTAATCCACGTATCGTTGTGGGACTCTGGTCAAACCACGTATCGCAATTTTTGGTCACTGTTTGAAAACTACACAATTCGATTCGGAAGTTCCCGTACTATCAAAATACAGCCCCCCAAAATGACCAAAATGACCAAAACGATACGCTACGTGGCTTAACTAGAGTCGCGCAACCGTGCGAGGTTTCAGTTACACTGCCAAAAATTTCCAAGGTAATTTCTACGGTTTTTCCCGTTAATTTTTTGCCAGATCTGGACCGTTTTTAGTGGGTACGGGACGTCCGTAGTACGTATGACCGTACTGCCTTTAATTTAACTTTTTTCGAAGTTTGAAGAAACTTAACTACGGAATTGGTCACGGAAAACACCGTATTTTTAAGATACGGCTGTTCCGTAATCAAACAAAACGGATTTTACCGTAGTATCTGTGGAATGGGGTACGGGATTTTTCACAGTGTAGGAGCGAGCGGAATAAAGTATATGCGGTACTCAAAACACATACAGAACAAGGTAAAACACTGTTAGTACACTTTCAGATCTTTTACTTCCCTTTAAAAATTGTCATGAAGGTATGACCAGCGTATAAAAAGATCATTGTAATATTTGACTCGTGTATGGCTATAGATTTAACAAAACTGTTTTTCTGAAACAACATGGTCCTCCAGAGTCCCAGTGAAATCCCTCTGTGAGTCCTATTAAGTCCCTCAGAGTACAGGAGCAAAACAGTTTGTCACTAAGATTTGACATTCTGAAGTCCCGGAAGTCCCTCTGATGCTACGAAAGACTTGTTTTCAAGACCTCACAGCGCACTTTTTGTCCTCAAAAACTACTTTAAATTGTGCCCATGTGCCTATATGTACTCATATACGACTAAGTGGCCCCCTGATGTCGTCTGACGCAAGGAAAATGATCTAGGAAGCCTTCTTATAGCAAATATGTTCTGTAAACGGCGCCAAAAGATGAATCCGAGACAAAAGGGACTCCGGAGGATTTCAGTAAATTGGAACTTCGGAGGATTTCAAAACAGGACAGAAATCCGTCTCAGTCCCTCAGAAATCTGAGGGATTTTTTTGTTTGCCAAATACAAAGGGACAAAGTAGGACCTTCGTTTTCTATTAGGGTGTTTTTCTGAAACAACATGGCCAGATTGACTGCGAGTACAATATTAACTGCATACGCTGTCAATCAAAATTCTATGGAAGTGCATTTTACATACAGTCAAAAGACTTCATTCCTTTTCAGACTGAAAAGAATAGATATGTATTTATCGTATTTATTCATCTTCTGCGAAAATCGAAGTCGATTCAGAGGCTATGATAATGAGGAGCAAAGAGTGGGGCGTGGGGCAGTTCATGTTCATGGTGGGAGGAGATGAGAAGCGGGCAGGGCGGGGCGGGGCGGGGCAGGGCGGGGCGGGGCGGGGCGGGGTGGGGCGGGGCGGGGCGGGGCGGGGCGGGTCGCGACACCGCGGGGGGAGGAAGCAAGGCGCAAGGGGTGCACCGGCCGCGCCGGACGGGCGAGCTGCAAAAACCGCTTTAGGAGTTGCATCAGATAAAGTGAGCCGGTACGGAGGGAGGTATATAAGCGCAGGAGGCAGACTGCACCGACACTCTTCGTCCAGAAGCAGCAGCCCCTTGTCCAGCTCCAGCCATGGCTTTCAAGGTACACCCGGATACAGTGCAGTGACCAAGTGTTCAGTGGCTAGCGAGTGGAAGTAGCCCGTTTCAAACAACGGATGTGTTTTAAGTTTGTAGTGAACCCAAGACGTTGCTCTGTCTCTGCCTACAGTACGTGCTCTTCGCCGCCTGCGTGGCTGTCGCCCGCGCTGGTGTGCTGGCCCCCGCCCCCCTGGCCTACGCTGCCGCCCCCGCCCCCATCCTGGCTAAGGCCGCCGTCGCCGTCGACACCGACTACGACCCCAACCCCAGCTACAACTACGCCTACGACATCCACGACTCCCTGACCGGTGACGCCAAGTCCCAGCAGGAGTCCCGCCAGGGTGACGTCGTCCAGGGCTCCTACTCCCTGGTTGAGCCCGACGGCAGCCGCCGCACCGTCGAGTACACCGCCGACCCCGTCAACGGCTTCAACGCCGTCGTGCACAAGGACGCCCCCGCCGTCGCCGTCAAGGCTGTGGCCGCTGCTCCCATCGCCTACTCCGCCCCCATCGCTAAGGTTGCTGCTCCTCTTGCCTACTCCGCCCCCATCGCCAAGTTCGCTGCTCCCGTCGGCTACGCCGCCGCCCCGGCCTACTACCACTAAACAATTTTTCAAGCACTTATTTATTTCAAATAAATTATTAAAAAAAAATTAATCTGACATTTTACGAAAATTTTCTTTGTCTACACATGTCCTCATATGAGTAACTTATCACATCAGCCACGCCAAGTAATCAATCTCCAAGCACAGATCTAAAAGTGTAAGCATGAACGAAATAGCGGAACGTATAGGCCTACCGACTGACAAAACTGAACGAGTATACCTTAGGAAAGGGCCATACGTGTTACACCAGTACACCCGACGGATTTCTACTTGACCAATTAGTATTTCCGACCAAAATCCAAACACTATGCGTTACTTACTATTTTCCAACTTTTTATCATCAAGAGTGGAACGTGCCCAACAGCATGTCACTTCAAGGTATGAAAGATGGTTTAGAGTGACACTTTTGTGGTTTCCCGAGCCTTGGATGATATATAAACATGAGTTATTTTACAGTTTTTGAAAAAAACGTTTTATGAAAAAGGCGGAAATAGGTCAATAAGGTAACGTCTTTTCTGCCTTAAAAGAACAAAATTCATCAGAAATGAATATGAGAACAAAGTGCATTACCGAAGAAAGAAAAAATCAATTTCAACCCTAACAAATTATTGACACTGCTATCATTTTAACTCATTCTACTAGGCCATTTTTATTAAGTACTAGGCATGGACGCGTAGGATAACACTACACCGAAAACAAACGAGTTCTTGGTTCAATATGAGAAATGTCTTTGATCATGGAATGCGCAGGTAGATATGGCTTGATCCAAGGCATATATGTCCTTGCGGATTACAGTTTCCTTGATCCAAGAGCTCAGTTTTCTGGGTGTATTTTACAATGCCGCGTCTCATAAACTCAATCAATAATGATGCAGCGGGCTTTGAGCGGCGCCCTCCGCTTGGCGTGGGAGATGTTCAAGGGAAGCAACTCAAGCTGGCACGCCCCGCCCCGCCCCGCCCAGCGGGCCCCGCCCTGCCGCCCCGCGCCGCCCCGCCCCGCGAGGAGACGACCGGTTCCTCGCAGATGAAGGCCCCGCCCGCCGCGTTTCGACGTGCATGGCGGGCTGAACGGAATAAGCGTTGTAATTCGCAACCTTTAACACAGACCCAGAGAGGCAAAAGCAACAGAAAGCAGTGGGACAAATTTTCTTTGTAAATAATCAATCGAGTTTGATCTTGACCTGACGTGAAAATATAAACACATCCTTCACATTGAAAATAAACAGTTTAAAGTTGCACTCAGTTGTAAAATAAAGCCCTACCTTAAACTTTTACTAGTTCGCCAGTCAGGTAAAACTGGCCGTAGGTCGACTCCACCTGTCCGCACTAAATCACGTATCGATACGTCTGGCCCGGGGCGGGGCGGGGCGGGGCGGGGCGGGGCTCTTTGGTGCGCGGCGAACGCGTCTGTAGTCTGCCTTGTCCGGGTCAGGGTCGGGAGGCACCGTGGTCCCGCCCAGCCAGGGACAGCCAATAACTCGAGCACTCAATTAGTATCCGTCCCCCCACAGCCGTTTTCAGGTGCATTTGCCGGCAAGAGTCAGATCAGCACTTTAAGCGGTGCGAAACACGGCGAACTTTGAGGAACGGAGAGGCACTTCATCGAACTATGTGGATAGGAACCACCAAATAAGGCCATAATTCACAGACTTTTGTCAGCAGAGTAAACGTGGACAACTCCACCTATAAGCCAAAATTCATTAATTTCTTAATCGTCTGAAAAGTAACTCTTGGGTACCCTTTTTGACTGCAGGTGTGACAGTAGATGAGGACCCTGCTTATACACATATTTTTAACGTTCAATAGAAGCCAAAGGCCCCGAGGAGGACGGGTGCCACGTCTCGTTCAGCGACATAGAGGTAGTCCGTCGTGACGTCAGAGGGCCCGGCAGGAACAGCGGGGGGGGGGGGGGGTGCAGGCGCCGGCCCGGCCCGGCCC
The DNA here is from genome assembly GCA_033675135.1 of Frankliniella intonsa. Lineage (NCBI taxonomy): Eukaryota > Metazoa > Arthropoda > Insecta > Thysanoptera > Thripidae > Frankliniella > Frankliniella intonsa. The sequence goes on from CM066253.1 coordinate 18,951,493, forward strand.
GGAGGAGTGGAGGAGGCTGCAGCATCAGGCTCCTCCCGCCAAAAGCGATGCTGGTCCTGGTATAAATGGTGAGCCAGCTGAGCTGACCGGCACATTCGGCCGCCGTCCACAGAACCGCAGTCATGGCATTCAAGGTACGCACCCCAAACGTCAGCTACGGAATCAAAACTAAAATACCGTGGTATCTGACATAAAATCATCACAAATATTCTCTCTCGCAAACAGCTCGTCGTCTTCGTCGCCTGCGTGGCTGCGGCCAGCGCTGGGGTCATCCCCGCTGCCCCTGTGGCGTACTCCGGCTACGCCGCCCCCGCTGCGTACGCCCACGCCGCCCCCGTGGCCTACGCCGCCCCCGCTGCGTACGCCCACGCCCCCGTGGCCTACGCCGCTCCCGCTGCGTACGCCCACGCCGCCCCCGTCGTCAAGAGCTACGCCGCCCCCGTCGCCTACGCCCAGCCCGCCCCCGTGATCGCCAAGGCCGTCGCCCCCGTCGCTGTTGACACCGACTACGACCCCAACCCCAGCTACAGCTACTCCTACGACATCCAGGACGCTCTGACCGGCGACTCCAAGGGCCAGCAGGAAACCCGTCAGGGTGATGTTGTCCAGGGCTCCTACTCGGTTGTCGACCCCGACGGCACCCGCCGTACCGTCGAGTACACCGCTGACCCCGTCAACGGCTTCAACGCCGTCGTGCACAAGGAGCCCGCCCACGCCGTCGTGAAGGCTGTGGCCGCCCCCGTCGTCGCTAAGGTCGCCGCCCCCGTTGCCTACGCCGCCCCCGCTGCCTACGCCGCTCCCATCGCCAAGGTCGCTGCCCCCGTGGCGTACGCCCACCCCGCCCCCCTGGGCTACCAGGCCGCCGCTGCCTACTACCACTAAGTCAAGCTCCTGAGTCTCCTCATTATAAATAGTTCACCGCCATGCAATAAAACATCACCAAACCAAACAGTCACTGTGTTTTAATGTCCGATTGACAGCAACCATTCTCAGTTCTGGCTCACGCGCAAATCAAAACTGCTGCAGTTTAAAACATAAGACGTCGGAGAAGCCTACTTAATACTTGTATAGCATTATGGCAAGAAGCATATCCAAGATACAATTTTTGATAGGTCACCAAAATTATGGTGACATTTCTTCAATTCAAGACCAAACATGATTCATCTCTTGCCAGGGCCAAGGACAGGCCCAAAAAACACACCAGTTGCCTACAGGCAGGGGCCTAACTGACCTGATGTTGTCACGACCTTGCGCGTGAGCGAGCGGGTCAGGGCTGGGGCGGGGTCCCAGCCGTTCCTGAACCGGCCTGCCGCCAGACGAAGAGCAGCGCGGCGTGGCATTCTCCGCATCACACACAGAATTAAATGCAGAGTCCAAATCACGCTACACAGCAAGTATCTATGTTTACACTGGAAAAACAAAGGTGCTAAGTCCTACCTTTCCAGGGGTGCTAAACCCGTTTTAGGGGTGCTAAAGGTTAAATTTTCAGTTTTTTAAAAATATTTTCTGTGTGAGCAAACCAATCACATTTTAGACCACATTATCGAATTCCTCGCAAAATTCCGCGTCAAACGAGCCTACATGTGATGGGGTTCTGATAAGCGGTCAGCAAATGAAAAGCAAGTAAAAAAGTACAAAAATTGCAATCAATTTATGCCATTTTTGAACAGAACCCCATCACATGTAGGCTCGTTCGACGCGGAATTTTGCTTAGAGTACGAATAAAGGTCTTCGAATGTAATTGTATTCCATAGTAAGGAAATATTTCGAAAAAACATAAACTGTAGTGCCTTTGGAACTTTAGTGCCTTTTAAAGGTAGGACTTAGCACCTTTGTTTTTCCAGTGTAGTGAAAAAGTGAGGATACCCAATATGAGCTGCGAGGTATTTAGGTGAAAACAATAAACTGCCCTTTGTACTTGGGTTGAGTCGAGAAATAATTTCTTCCCAACTCGAAAACAAGTACAGTTCCAGGAAGTGTATGCGTAGTTGGCTAGGTCATGGTCTCGCCATCAGAACGTTTCAGTGCCGGCACAGTTCCCCGCGGAGCGATCTGTTCGGTTGCCAATCAAATTTGACAAACTTGGCTATTAGTATTTAGCCGAGCTCAGCTTAAGCTGTTACAAAGAACTGACGAAATATAGTTTTCGTGATCATTATGTAATCACTAAACAAGAGATCTAGATAGACTGAAAAGTTAAAAGTAGAAAACTTGACAGTATAAAGGTTTGTTTTTTTAAAAGCCTCCAGGGACTAGTAGCAAACCATTGTTAAGTTTTCTTTTTCTCTTGGTCCAATAGTATGTGTCTTAGAAACCTCTCTCCCTCCTACCCATGCTACACTGTGAAACCAAGTGTTCAACTGTTCAACACTTGTAAGTGTGCAGCTTCCAGATTAACAGGTGCAGGTGCGCACCTCGGTATTTGTGCAATTGGAAGTGTCAAACTCGCCAGTCGTACACCTGTAAGTGTTTAACTCGACAGTTGTACACTTGCAAGTGTTCAACGAGGGAAATGTTGCACGGGGAAGTTGAACACATGCAAGTGCACAAATGTCGAGTTAAACACTTACAAGTGTGCAACTGGCAAGTTTGACACTTGGAATTGCACAAATACCGAGTTGTAAACTTGGACGTGTAAGACGGGAAGTTGCACACATTCAAGTGTTGAACAGTTGCACACTTGGTTTAACAGTGTAAGTGGCAGCACACACAACCACATGCATAAAAAGAAATTGAGACGTGGTCGCTTCGATTATCTTTACAGCAAAGAATCAAGAAGAATTTCCTTTATAAAGGAGCGCACCAAGGGCAGGGCCTCAGTGTTGTGTCTCCTGGAGTGATTCGGCAGAACGCGAGGGTCAAGTGTCTTAGTGCGGCTTTCAAGGAGGCAACTTATGAGCTACGCGCCAACTCAAACCGTACACATTACCGACGAAAAGATTCATTGAGTAAATCTAGGTCCTGGTATACAACCAACATTTTAGCAAAAAAACATTAAACTGCTTCAACAAAGCTTACACTACACCCAGAGAAGCATGTACTTGGATCGTGCAAGAAATACTTGAACCGAGTGCAAAGTACTTGATGATTTCAAATACCACGTTCCTGAGTATTTGTGCTCAAATCAACCCCAATTTGTACTCAAATCGTTCCCCTTCGCACTTGAACACATGTTCTTGGTTCAAGGCCAAATCGAGCTTGGATTGAGCGCCGAATTGTACTTTATACATTGAAGTGTAACAGCCACGTTGAACTGATTCACTTTGTCTAGAATGTGTTTTTTGCAACTGCGGGGATAGTAACTTTCCGACTGAATAAGTTGATTCCAAGTGTAAGCTATGAGTTTTGTTTTTACAACGAGATTTGAATATTAAATTAAAATAGCAACTGTATCTGCGGACTTCATACACGCATGCGTCGAAAATTAATCCCCTCTTTAGGCCACAAAGCTGGTGGGGAGGAGGGGGCGGGTGCGCGAATAATTCGGCAGAGGCCCGTACCGTCCCCCTCCCTCATGTGGGGGGGAGGGGGGAGAGGGGCGTGCGAACCCCAGGCGAGGGGTGGGGGCAGCCGTGCGGGCAGGGGGGCGGACGAGACGGAGTGGGGCGTCACTTCGGAAGTATAAAAGGCCAGCCAGCAGAACCATCGGTACTACTGTTCGGCAAACAGTTTTCAAACAACACCTCCTCCAACCATGGCATACAAGGTAAGAAGTCGGTTCGAAGTGGGCTAACTGCGAGACCCCTCTTCACCGTTAAGTTAGAAATATCTTCAAGGCACCCCCAGCAAACATTAAAGACAGGTGTCTTGAGATGAGATATGCTCTAACGGCGTCGCCTCTTTGTGCCGCAGTTCATCGTCTTCGCCGCGTGCGTGGCTGTGGCCCGCGCCGGTGTCATTCCCGCCGCCCCCGTGGCCTACGCTGCCGCCCCCGCTGCGTACGCCCACCCCGCCCCCGTGGCCTACGCCGCCCCCGCTGCGTACGCCCACGCCGCCCCCGTCGCCTACGCCGCCCCCGCTGCGTACGCTCACCCCGTCGCCAAGGCCATCGCCGCCCCCGTCGTCGCCAAGGCCGCCGTCGCCGTCGACACCGACTACGACCCCAACCCCGCCTACAACTACGCCTACGACATCCACGACTCCCTGACCGGTGACGCCAAGTCCCAGCAGGAGTCCCGCCAGGGTGACGTCGTCCAGGGCTCCTACTCCCTGGTTGAGCCCGACGGCAGCCGCCGCACCGTCGAGTACACCGCCGACCCCGTCAACGGCTTCAACGCCGTCGTGCACAAGGACGCCCCCGCCGTCGCCGTCAAGGCTGTGGCCGCCGCCCCCGTCGTCGCCAAGGTCGCCGCCCCCGTGGCCTACGCCGCCGCCCCCGCACACCTTGCCTACTCCGCCCCCATCGCTAAGGTGGCTGCCCCCGTCGCCTACGCCGCGGGTCCCGCTGTCTACCACCACTAAGTTCCTACTTGCCAATATTTATTTTTTTAAATTGAAAAAATAAAAAAAAAACATATCTTATCCCCTTTGTTTTACTAAGTTCACAATACGTCCAGGCTTACAGTCGTATTCAAAAGGAGTATGAGAGAGCTGTCACTCACTAAGTCAAAACTTAGTCTTTAAATCAGTCGCCATTCCGTGACATGAAACAGCAGCACATGAGGAGCACTGATACATGAAAGATGAGTGATTAATACGTAAAAGTTAGTGTACATGGTGATAAATAATCTCCAGGGGTTAAAACGAAAACTGTCAAAATAGTAGGTGTAAAAATTTTGAAAAACACTTATTTGTGGGCCATTTTTACAGATTTGAGGCCCCAAAAAATCTACATGTTTGCTCTACCAATAGGGCTAATAATTAAAAACTGATTTAAAAAAAAATAAAATTGGTGGACGTCTGTCTGACCTTTAAACTTTTGACCTTCGTGATTTCACCTTCAAGGCCACGCGATAGCTCTTTGAACTTCAAAAATACTCGTTTCTTCCATACACATTGCATTCGCATCATATAAGTAGGGTCGACGCACGGAGACATCCAAATTTTGTTTAGTGGTGGTTATATGGTAGGATTGCTCAGCGTACCACGGCAGGGCAGCGTCAGCCCTTCCGCCGGTTTAGCCAGAACCACACATTTTGCCTAGATTTAGCTTTGCTTTCCTGGTTGCCTGACGTCACATTTTGGGATACGCCCACTGAGGGATTTTGGTGGAAGGAACGTGGATACAACATAGATTTTTGACGTGCATTCAACTTTAAATATTAACGTACTATCCCGTACTATCCCGTACTATCCACGTAGATTTGGCTTCTTTTTCCACCTTATTAAAACGTTGACAAAACGATGAATCAACGTCCTTTCAACTATTCAGGGTTCAACTCCAATCCACCCCTATTCTCGCCACTTCCAACATTCTTTTAAGTACTCATTTTAATTTATATCCTGCTGAAAATTGAATTCTATGGTACAAAATCGGAAGTCCAAAATAGTATCACTTTAAATATACAGGGTGGCACTTTTACCCCGGCGTAGGTGTAAGTAGGCAACTCATTCTACTTCAGCTGAGCGAGGGAGAGAGGTGAGGTGGGGTTCTGGAGGGGTCGCTCCCCTCCTCACCTCTTGTCCTCACTTAGCGAGGGCGAGAGGTGAGGTAGGGATCTGGAGGGGTCGCTCCCCTCCTCACCTCTTGTCCTCGCTCAGCTGAAGTGGAATGAGTTGCCTACTTACACCTACGCCGGGGTAAATGGGCCACCCTGTACGTTCCGTACAAAACAAAAAACACAGTTTGACTTAAAACAAAAGTTTTTACGAAGTTCTGTAGCCAGAGGACCATGGATTCATGCCTGAAAGGACCACCCACAGGGCGGCTCACACCGGCATGAGCCCCGGTTATTTGGGAAGCCTAATTTAGAACACCATTCTTCCCCGTGAGCGATTTTTAACTTCTATGACCTGTGGGAGGTAGCGGAAGGTAAGATTTTAAAGATACTTCGACCGACTTGACGTGGAACCTCTAGAAGGTAGCCGAGAAAGGTTGAACTAAGCACTTCTCCGCAAACTGGCCGAAATTAGGGCACTCATCGCACTTGACTGTATGACATGGGGGGATAAGACTCGTAATGAGAACGTTATTGGCTTACAACAATTTTCGTTTGTAAGGGTACAGGATGGACCTTCAGAAAAGTACAGTGGGTCTTGTTCACCCTAGTTTTTCTCGCAGTGTTCAGGTCACGAAGCTGTCGGGGAGGAGGGGGCGGGTGCGCGAATAATTCGGCAGAGGCCCGTACCGTCCCCCTCCCTCATGTGGGGGAGGGGGGAGAGGGGCGTGCGAACCCCAGGCGAGGGGTGGGGGCAGCCGTGCGGGCAGGGGGGCGGACGAGACGGAGTGGGGCGTCACTTCGGAAGTATAAAAGGCCAGCCAGCAGAACCATCGGTACTACTGTTCGGCAAACAGTTTTCAAACAACACCTCCTCCAACCATGGCATACAAGGTAAGAAGTCGGTTCGAAGTGGGCTAACTGCGAGACCCCTCTTCACCGTTAAGTTAGAAATATCTTCAAGGCACCCCCAGCAAACATTAAAGACAGGTGTCTTGAGATGAGATATGCTCTAACGGCGTCGCCTCTTTGTGCCGCAGTTCATCGTCTTCGCCGCGTGCGTGGCTGTGGCCCGCGCCGGTGTCATTCCCGCCGCCCCCGTGGCCTACGCTGCCGCCCCCGCTGCGTACGCCCACCCCGCCCCCGTGGCCTACGCCGCCCCCGCTGCGTACGCCCACGCCGCCCCCGTCGCCTACGCCGCCCCCGCTGCGTACGCTCACCCCGTCGCCAAGGCCATCGCCGCCCCCGTCGTCGCCAAGGCCGCCGTCGCCGTCGACACCGACTACGACCCCAACCCCGCCTACAACTACGCCTACGACATCCACGACTCCCTGACCGGTGACGCCAAGTCCCAGCAGGAGTCCCGCCAGGGTGACGTCGTCCAGGGCTCCTACTCCCTGGTTGAGCCCGACGGCAGCCGCCGCACCGTCGAGTACACCGCCGACCCCGTCAACGGCTTCAACGCCGTCGTGCACAAGGACGCCCCCGCCGTCGCCGTCAAGGCTGTGGCCGCCGCCCCCGTCGTCGCCAAGGTCGCCGCCCCCGTGGCCTACGCCGCCGCCCCCGCACACCTTGCCTACTCCGCCCCCATCGCTAAGGTGGCTGCCCCCGTCGCCTACGCCGCGGGTCCCGCTGTCTACCACCACTAAGTTCCTACTTGCCAATATTTATTTTTTTAAATTGAAAAAAATAAAAAAAAAACATATCTTATCCCCTTTGTTTTACTGAGTTCACAATACGTCCAGGCTTACAGTCGTATTCAAAAGGAGTATGAGAGAGCTGTCACTCACTAAGTCAAAACTTAGTCTTTAAGTCAGTCGCCATTCCGTGACATGAAACAGCAGCACATGAGCAGCACTGATACATGGAGAGGAGTGCGGTTGGTGCGGAGGGGGAGAAGCGGGGTGGAACTGTGAACTTTTAAATCGCAACAGTACGAAAAGGCAGTGCTTAATTATGCTCTTGAAAGTTTTGGCACACAAGGGGTGAGATGTATGTTAAATGACAAGTGGTTCTTCACAGTGTCAGTGTGACGAATGTTGCATGCGGTGTGAAGAACGATGCATGAGATGGGACGGCTGTTTTATCTCACACTGCAAAAAATAGGTACGGAAAAAGTACCGCTAATAGTTTTTCCGGAGACTTCCGTACTTGAGGAAAACGGAACGTCCGTTCAAATCTCCGAAGTATGTGGTAGTTTCTATAGTACCGTTAGAGAAAAACTACTTAACGGCTGGGAAGGAATCGTCCGTACCCATCATAGTACGGAACGCTTCCGTCATCGGTTCCGCACTACACTGTTAAAAATCCCGTACCCCATTCCACAGATACTACGGTAAAATCCGTTTTGTTTGATTACGGAACAGCCGTATCTTAAAAATACGGTGTTTTCCGTGACCAATTCCGTAGTTAAGTTTCTTCAAACTTCGAAAAAAGTTAAATTAAAGGCAGTACGGTCATACGTACTACGGACGTCCCGTACCCACTAAAAACGGTCCAGACCTGGTAAAAAATTAACGGGAAAAACCGTAGAAATTACCGTGGAAATTTTTGGCAGTGTAGGCATTTCATTTTTTACAGTGCAGCTCTTACACCCAGAAAAATGGGTTCTCGATATGAGACGAAAATGTACTCAATCGAATAGAGACTATTTTGCACTCGAGTTGAGAACAGTTTTACTTGTGGTGAGACGAATCCACTTGGCCCAAGTACCAAATGCTATTGGATTCAAGTTCAAGGTACACTTGATCTAAGTACCAAATGCTCTTGGACCCAATAGCATTTGGTACTTGGACCAAGTGTATTTGTCTCACCACAAGTGAAATTGTTCTCAACTCGAGTGCAAAATAGTCTCTATTCGATTGAGTACATTTTAGTCTCATACCGAGAACCCATTTTTCTGGGTGTACGACGAATTATTCGTATCAATATGTTTCGTCACGTTCGGTTTAACAGTGGCTGGGTACAGGCTGAGGTGTGAGGTCACCTTGGCATCTGACCCCACCGCCGCGCCGAACATCAGAGGCGCCTGCGCCGCTGCGCCGCTGGACCGGAAGCAGGAAACAGTGCGGCTGCAGTGCCGTGTAGGACTGCACTGCACTGCACAACTTAAGCGTACAACCAGAATAGGGCTACTCTGATTCAAAGCAATTTGGACTTCAAACTGGCCCCAAGAAAATCAATATAAATTCTTAAAAGTAAGGAAAAGTTTTTCTTTGTTTTGAAGAATTTCCATGGGGCCTGTTTTAAGTACAAATTGCTTTAAATTAAAAAAAAAAGCCCTTTTCTGGGTGGCAGCGAGGGCGCGCACACGGGCGACGCCAAGAGCCAGCGCGAGAGCCGCGACGGGGACGTGGTGCGGGGCAGCTACTCGCCGCTGGAGCCGGACGGGGACGTGGTGCGGGGCAGCTACTCGCCGCTGGAGCCGGACGGGGACGTGGTGCGGGGCAGCTACTCGCCGCTGGAGCCGGACGGGGACGTGGTGCGGGGCAGCTACTCGCCGCTGGAGCCGGACGGGGACGTGGTGCGGGGCAGCTACTCGCCGCTGGAGCCGGACGGCTCGGCCAGGACCGTGCACTGCACGGCAGACCTGCACAGCGGCTTCAGCGCCGTGGTCGTGCGGACGGCCGCCGCGCTCCCCAAGGTGAGGAACGTAATCTCATTGTGCGGCGCGCTCAGAGTGCAAGTCACGGGTTCAACTACAGAAATGAGCACCAATTTTTCTCCCCCTGACTTGCTTCCGCTCCCAGGTCGTCGCTCCCGCCCGCCGCTCTCCCTGGACCTCTGCCAGGGCCGAGGCCGGGCCCCTTCTGGGACCAGGGCCCCCGCCAGGGCCTCCGCCAGGGCCTCCGCCAGGGCCTCCGCCAGGGCCTCCGCCAGGGCCTCCGCCAGGGCCTCCGCCAGGGCCTCCGCCAGGGCCTCCGCCAGGGCCTCCGCCAGGGCCTCCGCCAGGGCCTCCGCCACGGCCTCCGCCAGAACCCCTGCCCGCTCCCCACTACCACGGCTGACGCGAGCACGGCGTGGGTGGCGGGAGAACTGTTTTACACCCGGATAGCAGCCTAGACTAGAAGCATAACAGAAGTACTTGATAAAACGTGTTTGCTTTGACCCTCTTGTTCCATTTGCCAGCCGACCACGGCGGCAGAAACCATTGTGGCCTTGGAGCAGAGTTTACTGTCGAGAGTTGTGCGGAAGAGAAAAGCAACATATATTCCCGTACACAGCCATTTTAAATGCCCTAGAACCCCGAAATTCGAGAGCTTGGTCGCTCTTGGCAGACTGCCTGACACGATGGGCAAGTCACAAGATCCAAATCCAGGCATCAAAAGAACTTCCAACGAAAATACATGATTGGAGGAGGGCACGGGGACCACAGCCGGCGGGTGGCAGTGGAGGGCGGGGGGAGGGGGGGGAGAGGGGGGTGGAGGGTGTCGTGGGCGGGGGTCGCCGGCAGGCTGGAGGGGGCCACTCCGAGTGTCAACTGAATTGCGCTAGCGCTGATCGATTTCGATCACGTACCGCCGCCGTGCGCTTGCGTCGTATAGTGGGGGAAGCGGCGGGAGGGAGGGAGAGAAGAGACGGGCACAAAGGAGAGGGAGTGAGTTGGGGGGGGGGGGTCCATGTGTGTGCCGAGACAGGCGGGCGGGCGGGGCACAGCGAGACACGAGCGGGGCAGTGCGGAGCAGAGAAAGCGAGAGTGAGACAGAATGAGGGTCAGGTCAGGGTCTCCCGGCGGGCCGGGCCGGGCCGGGCCGGGCCGGGGCCCGGTCCGACCAACGCCTTGTCCCACGCCAAACTACTCACTTGTCCGTTAGAAGCGCAAAATGGGTCTAAACTGGAGGGGCGAGAGGAGGAGAGTGTCATAGAATGACCAGAAGACTTCGATGGACTAAATGCCGCACCGCAACGAGATCCCTCACACCCTAACTGTATTTGTATGTTTTTGTACAAACGTTTGTGCACAGTTCAACGTACAAATCGTTTCACACAAATTTGTGTGTAAAACTTGATTGTTTAACTAAGTGCAAGTAAAATATTCAAATCCAGTTAGTGTGCACTCTGCTATAAGCATTGACATTCACGCTGCCCTCTCACTTCCCCTTTGAGTGTCCAGGATATCCCACTCTACGTTGGTTGTGCTAGACCGGCCACTTCCCCCCACCCCCTGCCCTTCCGCGCTCCAGGCTCAGACCCGCCCAGAACTCCAGCGCGTCGAACTCTCTGGAGCGCGCGGTGGGCGGCTGGGTGGCCCAGTGGCCCAGGGTGGCCCAGTGGCCCAGCCCAGACAAGGCGGGCCAAAGGGAGGGGCCGGGCCGGCCGGGGGCAGGCGGAGGAGGAAGGGAACGTGACGTCAACAAAGGTCACCGCAGGCTCGAGAGGCCGCGGGGCTATATCCACACTACTTTACCCTCTCCTTATTTTAATTTTAAAAGTGTACCAAAGTAGAACAGCATTTGCGCACTCGCTACAGCTGGACATAGGTGCCCTTCTTCCTGCGGACGGACAGCCGGGCACAGCCGGGCCCGCCGGAGGAAGAAGACAGCGCGGATACACAAGGACGCGCGCCCGCCATGTCTTGCCCCGCCCCGCCACGCCCCGCCACGCCCCGCCACGCCCCGCCCCGCCACGCTACGCCCGCGGCCCGCCCCCCGCTCTGCCGGCTCCGGCATTGCAACACATGCACGAGCTGACTCAACTTCAAGGTCCTGGGGGCGGGGCGGGGCGGGGCGGGGCGGGGCGGGTCTTTGTGCCCCAGTGGATCAGGTGTGGGCCAGGAGAGGGCCACGAGTGGGCCTCGGGCCATGGCGGGCGGGACCAGGGGCACCGGGGCGGGGGGGAGGGGGGGGGGGGCACGTCGCAGGTGCGGACACGGTTCAGCCTCTAAACAAGGCATGAGATTCGACAAATGAGACTGCACGCTTGTCTGCCGTGCGTTGTTCCCTATCGCATCCGTTTTTTTTCCGCAAGAAAAACTTAATCTTGTGTTAGAATTATTTTCATGAATGTCCAATATTTGCGATGCCTGATCCAAAATGCACAGATAAGTGCTGTAGGTAGCAAATATCGTAAGACAAGAAAAGAAAATCATGCAACGGCTTAAGCACGGGAATTTGTAGCACATCGAGGGAAAGGAGCGGGATGGTTCCCGTTTCTGTGCTTTTCAGAGAGAAACGTTCTGGGATTTGGCATCTTCGGGGTAGCGGAGGTAGGACTCGGACAGCTCTCGGCGCTCAGACGAGCGGGGCGGGGCGGGGCGGGGCGGGGTGGGGCGGGCCCGGTGAGCCTGTGGTAGAAGCCCGCGCCAGCAGAGCGCAGCACCGCGCAGCCGCGGCTGCCTGGGCGCCGGCTGGGCTGCCTACGCCCCGCGGCGCGCCCGCCCGCCACTCGCGCGCCTGTTGGGCTGCCTACCCTCTCGGCGGGGCGGGGTCCTGGTCCAGGTCCAGGGCTCTTACCTGTGTCTCCACGCGCCCCGCGGCCCGCTGAGGAAGCTGCTGGTGGTCCGCCACTGGCGCCGCACGACGAGCTGCCGGTTCCGCTGCTGCGACTGCAGGTTGGCGAAGCGGACGCTGTCCTCGGCCGCGCGCGACCTGAAGGGCACGCCGATCTGCTCCTGGGGAGAAGAAAAACCAAACAGCGCCTTAGAACAAACCACATTACAATGGAAAAGGGCGCCGGCTAGTATTTTCCTCCGGTGGTGGTTCGTCTTTCTCTCTCTCTCTCTCTCTCTCTCTCTCTCTCTCTCTCGCTCTCGCTCTCTCTCTCTCTCTCTCTCCGGTGTCGTCACGCGGTAGATTGGTCCAGACAGTCTCCTCCGCTGCCACGCGTGCGTGACGGCCCAAGAGAAAACAGTGACAGCGCGGCGGGGCGGGGCGGGGCGGGGCGGGGCGGGGCGGGGCGGGCGCGCCGGACCACGCCGCACGCCAGCGACACCGGGCCGGGGGTGTCGGGCGCCGCATTGTGCCGCGCCGCGCCGCGCTGTGCGGTAACGCATCGGGACAATCAGCCCCCGCCCCGCCCCGCCCCGCACCAGAGAAAAGCACAATAAAAAAAACTGCAAGCAAATTGCGCTGGGGTGCTCCAACCTCCTTTCCATCTTAAAACTATATGAGCTGCGCGACCCGCAAAGAAACCGGAGACCACCCAAGGCTGGACCCGGAACCGGCAGGCACACACACACACACACAGGCTCACTATATGGTGACGGATGGGTGGCAGTAACCATGACCATCTCCCGGCCTCCACGACACGCCCACGCTCGTGAAATATCCGACAAGCAGACCGAGCGAAGAGAGGCGCCCGCCCGGGCCGCACTGTGTGTGCGTGTGTGTGTGCGTGTGTGTGTGTGTGTGTATGTGCGTGCGTGCGTGTGTGTTGTACTCGCGAGGCAGTCCTGGGAAGTCATCGCATTTCCTCACGCACACAAAGCACGGGCCAGTAGAGCGAATACGGACCCGAGCCGCGCAGGGCGGCGCAGGGCCGCGCAGGGCGGCACAGGGCCGCGCAGGGCCGCGCAGGGCGGCGTGTTACATCACGACCGCCGTTTCCACTACTTTCAACCCGTTAAGGGATGGGTTGGGTTAGGTTTTCCATTTCGGAATTCAACAAGCAGGCCCGCCCTACCGCCAAACGTCGTTGCCAGCTTCGCTTCGCTACGCTGGCAACTCCGTTCGGCAGGGGGCTTGCCTGCTTGGCCTGCCGGCGGCGTTCGGTCGGGCCTTCGGCCCGACCTAAAAGCCTCAAAGCGTCTTCTTCGCTTAAAGATTATCGGGCCTTCGGCCCGTACGGGCATTCCCTTTGGAAATATTAAAAGTTTGTAACGGTGAACCACACTGAGAAAAATATTTGGTTGCAGTCATCAAATTTTGTTCGATCCGTCAAAATCATCAGGGGCATCAAAATTTGAGTTCCCGGAACTGAAATTTCGATTACAGCAATCGAAAAGTTCGATGCCCACAACGATTCAGACGGATCGAACAGCAGTTTGATGGTGGTAATCAAAGATTCGATGACAGCAACCAAAAATTTTTCTCTGTGCACCGTAACTACAGCCCTCCCTTCTGCTTTGAAAACGCGCTGCTAGTATAGGAGTTATATAGCCGTGTTTTCAAAGCGGTCACAAATTACATACAACTCTCAAAATTCGGTTTATGGGGCTGCAAAATTACGCAAAACCCATTACACGACATCCAGCATAGTGTTTTCAGTTATTTCGGTCGTCGATAGGGCTTTAGCGCCAAAACTGTAAGAGATAGAGCGAAACGGACGAAATTTTGGCCAAAAGGTTCCTAACTCGACGAGATACCCCTTAGGCGACCATAATATTTTATTTAAAAAAAATTTATTTCGCATTCACGCAAAACTTAAATAATTTTTTTCAGTGCCTTAATGAGGGTTGGCAGGATTTGCACCAGGCGTTTGAATGTCCAGGAGTGACCCCAAAGATCCCCTAAAAATCTCAACACTCTAGCTCAACTCCTTCGAGTGGAACAGACGCCAGACAGACACCAGACGGTACAAAACATGATTTTCGGATATTTGGGTTGCCGACGTGGCTGTAGCGCCGAAACGGTAAGAGATAGAGCGAAACGGACGAAATTTTGGTCCAGAGGACCCTAACTCGACGAGATACCCCTTAGGAGACCATAAAATTTTATTTTAAAAAAATTTAATTTCATAAAACAAAACTTTAATAATTTTTTTCAGTGCCTTAATGAGGGTTGGCAGGATTTGCACCAGGCGTTTCGGTGTCCAGGAGTGACCCCTAAGATCCCCTAAAAATCTCAACTCTCTAGCTCAAGTCCTTCGAGTGGAACAGACAGACACACAGACAGACAGACAGACAGACAGACAGACACAAGATCGTTTACTTAAGCTTTTTCAAAGCAGAAGGGCGGGCTAAAAAACGCGCAAGTCGTGCTCGGTGCTACTGTGTCCAGTGTCTCCTCTGTAGGGGAACCCTCTAGGCAGACATAGGGAAGCCATGCGGCAGGGCGCAGGCAGGCAGGGGGTGCGGCGCCCGCCCCGGCCCGCCCACACCAGCCCCGCCAGCTGCCACCTCCGCATCACATACATCAGCCGCTAGCAGTTCCCATTGGAGTGAGCGCGTCTGACAGACTCCCCGGTGGTGTCGCCGTGCGCCCCACCTCACGTGTGGCGCTGCGCGGGGCGGGGCGGGGCGGGGCGGGGCGGGGCGGGGCGGGGCGGGGCGGGCAGGGCGCAGGGTTGTGGGGTGGCGCCCCGCCCCGCCCCGCCCGGACTTTCTCTGCTGCTGTGCAGCCTGGGCAGGTGGGGAGGCGGGGGGAGGGGGGAGGGGGGAGACGGATCGGCATAGCCGGCTGCCGCTGCCGCTGCTATTCGCCGAGCAGAGCGGAGCTCCGAACTTACCGACCAGAATCCGACCGGAAGCAGACGGCGAGGGCGCGGCACCACCAGGGCGAATCTAAAAGGAGGTGCGACCCGACAGAGAGAGAGAGAGAGCGAGAGAGAGCGAGAGAGAGAGAGAGAGAGAGAGAGAGAGAGAGAGAGAGAGAGAGAGAGAGAGCTGCGGTGATATTTCCCCGAATCAATTAGCACAACACGCGGACGACCCGGTGCCGGGTCTAAACCCTTTCAAGCGGAAGCAAATAATAAGTAATGGCCGCCCCGATGGTCGCCGCCCGCTATATTGCGTTCGTTTGCGCTTCCATGTCAAGCAATTGCGTCCTGACGGGGACAGGATACTGCAGGATACATTTTTAAAAAAATATTTGAGCAGTTATAACTGTGATTTTTCTTTCTTTACTATTCGATTAGTAGGGGGCTTATAAATCCAATTGAATTTAAACGCATGAACTCGGCGCGATGTTGCGGACGCTTCACATGAGTTGTGCGGCTGCGGCACCCACGGGGCCGGGCGGGCCGCACCACGGCTAGACCACAAAGCACCTAAGATCAGAGTAGAAACGAGATAGGGCGAGCCGTGAGCAATTCCGGGCGGGGCTACTCGCATGCGTACCAACCTGAAAACCAAACGCGCTCACTATGCCTCCACTTCTACACCCAAGCAACTTATATTTAACAAAGACACGAGTATTTCCAGAATACCTAAGTGTTTATACACATCCTGCAATAAAAATACAAAGCGAATAACGGAAATGAAATATTTAAGTTTCCGTCCCGGAATGTTGGTGGTGAAGGCCCCTGCTCTGCCTTCTCTGGCTTCTCGTCAGCCATCTTGTCGCCGCCGGGATCGCTAAGTTTCGTCTAGAAGTGCCGGATTATTATAGGAGAAATAGACATTTCCTCTTCAAATTACTACATCCAACTTCATAAAACAGGTATGTAATATTATTTAGTGAATTGTGTGATGCAAAAACCGTGCAATACTTTGATAACACGTATTTTTATGCATTGGCTTGTAAGCCTATCAGGCCAAACTAGCCAGGCTCCTATTGTAGATTGTAAACAATGTTTTGCTATTAAAAGTTTTATACATCCTTGTTTATTTTCTACTACTGCGACTATTCAAAATTATTCTGAAGTAATTATCTACGGTAGAAATATGGAGCCGACCAGGAGTTATTAATTTTTATCAGTAACCATAACCTCTTTCCTTGTTTACTTGGACCTGCTCACCTGTTGGCTAGGCCTGTCTCAGTAGCCATAAAAAAAATAAAAAATAATCTGCCTTCAAACATTATAGTGCTCTCACTTAAAATTAAAATGTAATTAAAAGTTTTAAAATTTTATTTTTAAGAGATCAGTGACTGCATGTGCATCTTATTATTATCACATCTGATCCGAACTTTGTCATGTTTGTCGTTTGAGCTCTACCTACTACTTTAGGATTTAAAATGCAAAAATTACTTGACATAAATTCTTTGCTATATGTAAATATAAATTAATATTAATTTTATTTTAATAAATAGTTTTGTTTATATCTTTGACTAAAGTGTTTCTCTTTATGTTGTAGTTATTGCGCTGTGCTCTTGGCCAACCCATCCGAAGTCCAGAAGTGTGCTGCCGTCACCCAGCTGCCTTTTAACTTTTATGACAGTGAATTGTAAGTTTGTATTCAACTTCCTATATTCTCTTTTATATATAAAATTAATTCTAACTCATTTTTTCCTATTGTTATTGCAGGGGAATTCTGGAATTAAAGGCGAAGGAACTTCAAATGCATTTATGTTGAGATCATAAGTATGAGATGTTTATCGAAGTCAGTTTGGTCACCACAGTCCAGAGTGAAGTAAGAAGAATGTATTGTAACTATTGTCACTGTTTTAAAATATTTAACAATATATGTATATTTATTAATTATTTTTATAGTTATTATTTTGAACTACCCGTGTCATGTCCTACAAGATAATTCACAATTCTGACAACATTATTGCCAGCGTGCAGCTTCACTTAAAGAATAAGACATAATTAAAACGAAGCAAACTCTATATTTTTTTTATAAACAGTTAAAAATGGGAATATTTAATATTGGAAGTGCCAAAAAGCCGGAGCGGGGCAGCCCAGTAGCCCAGCTGGAAAGGCCAAACCCCGACCCCGCCCGCCCCGCTCCCCTCCCCTGCCCCTCTCCCCTCGCCCACCCCCACCCCTGCCGGCCCGCAGGGCGAGCCGCCTTCCTATTGGCCGCGCCGCCGGAGTAGTTAGGGCTACTGGCCGCAGGGAGCGCTACTGAGGCGAAATTCCCAACGCCGCTTAGCACGGGCGTTTCTACTCTGATCTTAGGTGCTTTGTGGGCTAGACCAGGCGGCGGCCCGGCCGCGGCGCATGAGAAAGCTGCAATAACAGTATCATGTACATTGTCAACACGACACGCTGACAAACAGCGCCATCTCCCTCCCTCTGCAGCTTGCCCTTCCCCAGGGGAAGAGTGCCGACACAGACTTGCCGTGTTTCGTTGTCATACTTGCGAGACATTTTACCTCACACTTTGGTTCTCAACAGAACTCTGTGAAATCATAGTCACATTTCTCATCAAGAAGACGAGTCTTTTCCGATATTTTTGTTTCAATCGCTCCATCCGAGTGATGGTCTCTTACATGACTCGCTCGAAAAGAGTCGTACACATATCGTCGAAAACGTCGACAAAATGACTTTAATAGAGCGAGGTTAGCCGGCGCAGCTCTCCCAGGAGCATGACAATGTAGTACACAGGGCGAAAACATTTGACTCCTGCAGTTACAGTAAAGTTAGACTCTCTGAAAAAGATGAGTTAAGGATAGTTCAGGGTGACCCAGACCGCACCCAGAGACACTCAAGGCCTTTTATTCGGAAACATCCGTTCCCTATCCGAACCCGGGCCGCCGTATCCGGACATGGTGAGAATGCACATAGGGACGCAGTTAGGTGCACGTCGTACCCCGCCGCTCACTACCAGCGACGTGCCTCCCCTCACACACACACACAAACACACACACACACACACACACACACACACACACACACACACACACACACACACACACACACACACACACACACACACACACACACACACGCGCGCGCGAGCGCGCGCGCGGCCCGCCTCGGCTCATTCATGCACAGTAAGTACCGCGGACCGGTTTCATTGAGCGTGTGGGAGCCTAGGCCCATGCCATGAGCAAGTCATAGCAGACAATGAGTCTCATGGCAAAAGCCGCCTCATTCCAGCCAAACAAACGAGCCGCGTAGCCGCGTCAGCCATCGACCTGCCCTGCCGCAGCGCCCCAGTCCGTAAAGTGGGGCGGCTAGGCTGAGCTGCCAGGCCAGGGCGTTTAGTTTCCACCGCGCGGGAGACGAGACGAGACGAGACGAGACGCCATCCGAGCGACAAGTACTCGAGCACGGCAGCAGGCGCCAGGCGCCGCGCCAGGCTCGCGCGTCTGCTCGCCGGATCCGGAGAGTGTTTCAAGCAGTCCTGCTGCCGGTCCTGCTGCCGCTCCTGCTGCCGCTCCTGCTGCCGCTCCTGCTGCCGCTCCTGCTGCCGCTCCTGCTGCCGCTCCTGCTGCCGGTCCTGCTGCCGCTCCTGCTTGTCCATCCCACACATCCCATCGGCTCATCCATCCATCCATCCATCCATCCATCCATCCATCCATCCATCCATCCATCCATCCGTCCATCCGTCCATCCGTCCATCCGTCCATCCATCCATCCATCCATCCATCCATCCATCCATCCATCCATCCATCCATCCATCCGCCCGTCCATCTATTCATTCATCCATCCAGTCATCCATCCATTCATTAATTCATCCATCTATCCATTCATCCACTCATTCATCCTGGTGGCGCGGCGATGAAGCTGCGGCGTCCCCAAACGCTCGCGGCCGGGGGCCGGGCCAGGCGGGCAGCAGGCGGGCAGCAGGCGGGCAGCAGGCGGGCAGCAGGCGGGCAGCAGGCGGGCAGCAGGCGGGCAGAAGGCGGGCAGCAGGCGGGCAGCAGGCGGGCAGCAGGCGGGCAGCAGGCGGGCAGCAGGCGGGCAGCAGGCGGGCAGCAGGCGGGCAGCAGGCGGGCAGCAGGCGGGCAGCAGGCGGGCAGCAGGCGGGCAGCAGGCGGGCAGCAGGCGGGCAGCAGGCGGGCAGCAGGCGGGCAGCAGGCGGGCAGCAGGGCCGTGCGCGCAGCAGGGCCCTATGTGGGAAATGGTACGGTACGGGACGGGACGCGACGACGCTGGCGTGCCGGTGATAAAATCATCGCCGGGGAATACATTTGCCAGGGCAGGGGCGGGGCGGGGCGGGGCGGGGCGGGGCGACAGCCGGCAGCAGCGGGAGGCAGTACTGCACTGGCGAGCGAGACGGGCCCAACGGCGTGATAAGCGGGGGGCCCAGAGGGGAAAAGCGGACAACTTCTGACAAACTTTTGAAAACTATCCCCACACGAAAAGAAACGCAAATTGTGGAACATGAAGCAGGGGTCGCTCGCTGCCCTCCACGCCCGCTGGTCATCGGTGGTCTGCGCATGCGCACCGCACGGGCGGCGTGCGAGGCGTTCATAAAACATTCAACATGACGAGCCCAGCGCGATGGGTTCGGCTCGCGGTCCTGCCCGCCCGCCAACTTAAACATGAGACGTGCCCGCCCCGCCCCGCCCCGCCCCGCCCCGCCCGCCGCTGTGCGCCGGTAAACACCGATGGACGGCTCTGGCCTGGCCCGGTACGTTCTTCATTAAGCCCGCGCGGCCGGCCGGCCGGCAGCCTTCTGCAATACTTTCTCTCTCCCAGGAGCAGGCCGGCCCGGCCCGGCGGCGCCCTGGCCTGCGCCCTGGACACGCCCCGCCCCGCCTCGCCCATCGGCCGCCGCACACCGCTGCGTATAGTATAGGACTGCCGGCCGGCCGGCCGGGCAGCAACCAAAAAACAACGCCATACGTAATATTGAGTTACACATATCGCACGCCCATGACTCGGAGGCCCAGCCCATCTAAGGGAGAAAGCGAAGGGGCGATATATAGTGGCGGCAGAACATTCATATTTATATATATATCGAAATTGGTATGACATGTGCTGTAATTTTGCAGTTGACGCTTTCTTTATGGCGTGGTGGTTTCATTTCATCGGGCGACGCGTTCCGGTGCGCCGCGGCCGCGGCCTCCACAAAGGCCTCTGCCACCACACGGGTAGATTCCTCTCGGCATTTCAAATCGTCAATTATTTCAAATCCAAGATTCGCATTTCTCCGCGTTTTCAAAGGAAATATTCAACTACAGCCCACACAGTCTTACCTGAAAGCGGATCTTGCTGGCGGCCACCTCCCGGTGCCTCTTGAGCGCGGACGCCTTGGAGGCCTCGTAGCACTCGGCCCAGAAAGTGTTCATAGCCTCCGTGAGCTGCGAGGAGAGCGCCGCCTTGTAGGAGTCGTGGAGCGGTTTCACCTGGAACCAACCGAAACCTCATTCATTTACTCATGAAAATCTCGTTGCCAAAACACACAAGTAAGTTCGGCGACTTGTGCAATCATGTGCACACAAGCGGTGCAATCTTTTCAAGCAAACTAGAAAAACGACGTGCCTTATACCTGAAAAATAAAAACGCTTCAATTGTATGCATTTATGGGACGCACTTAGCCTAAAAAGCTCAAAAACGTAATAAATAACAATAATTTAGATATCTAAGTTGTGCAATCCACGACAATCATGCAGTCTGTGTACACATTTTGGTTGAGTCGCGGCCCCCGCGCGCGCGTGTATGTATAGTGACTATTATAGATATCATAGCGCTATGATGATTTCCGATGCGGTTTTCCCTCACAAACGAGTCTCCTGCTTGAACCTCGGCGGCGATAGCACTCCAGCGCCGAGGGCCCGAAGGGCGAATAGGTTCAACACGGCTCTCCAATCACTCTACAAAGTGGAGCCGGTTAGCGCCACGTCCCCCGAGGCGAGGCGACGGGGCGGGGCGGGGCCGCAACCCGCGCCGTCTCGCCCCGCCCCGCCACGCCGCGAGTGGGAGGAAACCTCGCTGGCACAAAACACGCGCTTTAGATTCTGCATGAATGAAATTAGTTACGCAAATTACATGCCGTGCAAAATAAATCGGATTACTAAACGTAAATTAATTTTGTTTCATAGTTCTATACACTGCACGAGAGTGTAGCGACGGAGAAACGAGTGACCACGAGGCCTTTGCCTGTGCGAAGGTGTCACTATGTGCCGTTTCATAAGATGGTATGATCACCATCACCACGCCGCTTCGACAGAACTTTCGCTCTTTCATCGGCACGCCGGTCGCGTCACGTGACAGAATGCGTTTATGACTCTTTTTTCCCGGCGCGCGTTCTTTCCCAGCGGGCCGGGCGCTAAGAGATGGAGTTAATATAACAGCGCGGGCCGCGCAACGTGGCTCAGATTAAAGCCGCACCAACTCAAAAGCAATTCACTCGACTTCTAGGACTTGTTTTTGTGGGGGGGTGACTGCTACACATGATTGGGCGAACTGGACCGGGCAGGCAGGCAGGCGAGTAATTCCGATGGCATTACCGGGGACATGGCTTCCAGTGCCAGTCGCGTCATGGCGTGAAAGCGCACAGGATCAAGACAACCTTTCAATTACCGCGCGGGGCGGGGCGGGGCGGGGCGCTGCTTCCGCGGAGTAAAAACTGGAGGAAAATACTAAAACAAAACGGCCGGCCTGTTGCTGCCGATCCGGTCATAGCGAAACAGGAAGGACGACGGCGTGGTGCGCTGGCGGGGCGGGGCGGGGCGGGGCGGGGCGGGGCGGGGCGGGGCGGGGCAGGTTACCGGGGGTAGGCGATTGCGCCATGGCGCTAAATGACAGTTTTGTTTACACGGAACCGGGCATGTCTCGGTGCACCGCCGACCACCGCTAGCGGAAGTGTCTAAGAACTCGTTTTACTGCATGATTGCAATAATACAAAATGCAAGCTCGTCCAATATTTGAACAATTTAATTATTTTTGAAGGACAGAGAGAATAATGATGAGCAGGCGAATGAAAGTGTATCTACTACGCTCGTGGTCCAGGCACCTGTTGGGCCGGTGCGAGGGGATAGATACACCCCGTTACCTGGGGTGGTTTCATCACGGGATAAAACTACCCCCCTCACCCCGAAAGAGGAGGGTTATCCCGTGATAGATCCACCCCCGCCCTTCACTTCCGGATTCCAGTGACGCCATCACGTGACTTCCCGCCGCGCCGCGTGGAGCCAACGACAGCCCCGCACCTGCCGGACACTCCCCGCCCCGCCCCGCCCCGCCGCCGGAGGAGGATTCCAGCTTCCCGCGACACAAACTGGACGGATAGCCAGCAGCTGCGGGACTCAGGGGCGCCGGCCAACCATCTCGCACAGGTGGCGGGGGGGGCCCTCACGGGGTGAAAGTACCACGAATACTGCAGCGCGCCGCGTCATATACGCACCGCGCCGCGTAACAGCAGGGCGCGCAGCAGGGCGGGTAGCAGGAGGGGGAGGGGGGGAGGGGGGGCAGCAGGGCGGGCAGCAGGGCGGGCAGCAGGGCGGGCAACAGGGCGGGCAACAGGGCGGGCAACAGGGCGGGCAACAGGGCGGGCAGCAGGCAGGCAGCAGGGCGGGCAACAGGACGGGCAGCAGAGCGGGCAGCAGGGCGGGCAGCAGGACGGGCAGCAGGGCGGGCAGCGTGGGCAGCAGGACGGGCAGCAGGTCGGGCAGCGTGGGCAGCAGGACGGGCAACAGGGCGGGCAGCGTGGGCAGCAGGACGGGCAACAGGGCGGGCAGCAGGACGGGCAACAGGACGGGCAACAGGGCGGGCAACACGCCGCTAACAATTTGAGGCGTGAAAGTGATGATGCGCGGCGGAGGAATGCGCGCGGCGGGATCAAGCAGCGTGCCCCGCCCCGCCCCGCCCCTCGACCACGTGACCACACGGCGAGCAGCGAGGCAGGGCAGGGCGACACACTCAGTGGCGAGTCCGAATCAAAACGTAAAGACGATTAACTCGTCATGACTCTGCTGCGGCGGGGCGGGGCGGGGCGGGGCGGGGAGTGGAGTTGAGTGCAGCGGGCCTGCGTGCGACGTGCGCCCTGGCCGGGCCCTGCTGCAGCATGCTGGGCCCCAACGCCTCGTTGTACGCGGCGCCACCGGAATGTGGAGTGTCGCGGCCATGCAGCGGGGCGGGGCGGGGCGGGGCGGGGCGGGGGTCTGGACCGCGGGGAGGGTGGCGCTACACCGCGGCTGGGCCGGGCCGGGCGCTCCACGCCGCAACGAATCGTCCGCGGCGCGGCAAGGCGGGGTGGGGCGGGGCGGGGTGGGGCGGGGCGGGGGGGAGCGGGGGGCGGGGCGGGGTGGGGCGGGGCGGGATGGAGCGAGGCGGGGTGGGGCGGGGCGGGGTGGAGCGATGCGGGGTGGGGCTGCAGGCGGTGCAGACGCTGACACACGAGGCTGCTGCAGACACCTTTCACTGGCGCCGCAGCGCAGCCTCCCGGCCCGGCTCCAACCAAAATTACATTAGCCGGGTGCGGCGGGGGGCGGGGCGGCGGGGGGCGGGGCGCGCAGCGTGGCCGAATGTGCGTGGCGAGCAGGCGGGCAGTGCGTGCCCAGGGCCCAGGGGCCCCGCCCCGCCCGGCACAGATGTAACGACTGGCCGCGAGGCGCACAATGTTGCCCACAGGTCCATTGTGGGCCGGCCCACATTCCGCGCCGCGAGTTAGAGCACCGGGCTTACGGCGCCGGCTGATAAGGGTATCGGATACAGTAACTCAAACCAGGAAAACACTTAAACTATATTGCATACTCTTGCTGGCGAGAGCTCACATGCCATTCAGGAGCTTCGGCAAAATATTTTCTTTTTCAACAGTTGGGTGTGAAACTTTTGTGTTTCGACAGATATTTTAGGATACTACGCGTGTCACGTGGCACTGGGCAACAATGTTTGACTCCCGTTGAGCACGGCGCACGCTGGCGCACGCTGGCGCACGCGAGCATCCATAAGGGCCTGCCAGCGAGCACGGCCCGGCCCGGCCCGGCCGCTCACGGGATGCAGGCCAGCAGGAATCTGAAAGCAAAATGCCGTCGGGTCCGGGCGGGGCGGGGCGGGGCGGGGCGGGGCGGGCGAGAGCCGTTCACTCTGAGTGAGCAGGGCGCACAGCCGCCGAGGCTCCGCGTGGGACGCAGGAAGAAATGGGAGAAAATCATATCGTAGACACGTGCCAATGGAGCGGCGACAACAAGTTTGCATCCGTTACATCGAGACACAATTCTGTCTGCTAACTGACCGTTTTATAAATGCGCGCTGCCAAATTTTAGCCCTCTCTGTTAAAAACTTATGACATAGTATGACAAAGTAACGAGTTTGTAAGTTGTGAAGTATTTGGCTGCTACGCAATTGCGAAGTATTTCTTCGCAACCAACGAACTATTTAGTTTGTAAGGCGGAAAAAGTTGGCAAGCTTGCGAAGCGTTGCAAACTACTTTCTTTGTAATGCGAACATACCTTTTATTCGCAATGTAACGTTTGTGCGCAAGGTTTTAACAGCCCTCATACACACATAAGCAAATAAGGTGGTGCGTTCATACAGCTGTTCTATAATTACACTTTTTTTTTTGTTATTGGTGGTCAATGGGGCACGCCCTTGTCATTACTGAACGCCTGGTAAGATATTATTTTCTCTACGTCTCAAATGACATGCTCAGTTTCTACACGAGACCTCCCGGCTAAGTGGTTCTGGAAGTGCGTTGGACGCACGTATCGAATTGGTTGGAATGCGTCCACTTCGATAGAAACAGGGGGAAAGGTGTTGAGGAAAGCAGCTGGGATTATTAAGGCCCCTACCCCTATTACACGCACAGCGATCACACCCACTAGAAGCGGTAGGCGGTGGGCAGAGGCGTCGACAGACGTATGCGGGACATTCTCAAAGAGCGGGCGCCGTCAAGAGATAAAAAAGCGGCAGGCATTTTTGTAGAAAGTAGAAGAGCGCCTCGCGCAGTTCGATACAGGGTGGTAATGAAAGAAGTAAAACGGAGAACACGCTGAGCAGTCAAAGTAGGAGGCAACCCCAACTTGCAAGCGGATTCAGCCAAGAAAGAATTCATCAGTAGCCAACAATTCCGTAATACAGGGTGGCCCACGTACCCCGCCAGATTTTTTTCGGATAAGCAGACCCGCAACAAGAATCTAACTTTTTATTATAAATTTGCAAATATTGGTAGAAGAGAAAAAGTAAAATATGCTCTGTGTTCCTTGAACTTCTAGCAGCACGTACCAACTGTTACTTTTCCTCTACTGCCAATATTAGCAAATTTATAATAAAAAGTAAGCTTGTTGTTGCGGGTCTGCCTATCCAAAAAAAAATCTGCCGGGGTGCGTGGGCCACCCTGTATATCTGCGTCCTGGGGAGACTTCCGGGCTCGAAGCCACATTCTTCCCCTTCCAAATAAAAACGTGACTAATATCGATCAGTCGGCCGACTGGTTCGTTTTGCCGTGTGCATTGCGGTCCTGTTGCGCCTCCGGTTTCCAAAATAATCTCGTCCCGGACCCACTCCTCGCAGAGTGTGCCGGAGCCGGTGTGCCGGAGCCGGTGTGCCGGAGCGACGCGCGCGGCCAAACCGGACCGGCCGGCACTGGCCACCGGCCAACGCATCAGTGCGCGGAATGCGCCTGCGCCCCGCCCCGCCCCGCCCCGCCCCGCCCCGACACCCCCAGATATGTAGAGCACCTGCTCAAGGACCCGTTGCAAGTTGCCTTCGTCCTTGTCCCTGCCGAGAGCGACCCGCTACCGCTCCCGGTGAAGGCTACTCGGAAAGGGAAGAGGAAGGAGTGGAGTACCGAGAGAGAGAGAGAGAGAGAGAGAGAGAGAGAGAGAGAGAGAGAGAGAGAGCGAGCGAGCGAGAGAGAGAGAGAGAGAGACAGAGAGAGAGAGACAGAGAGAGAGAGACAGAGAGAGAGAGAGAGAGAGAGAGAGAGAGAGAGAGAGAGAGAAAGAGAGAGAGAGAGAGAGAGAGAGAGAGAGAGAGAGAGAGAGAGAAAGAGAGAGAGAGAGAGAGAGAGAGAGAGAGAGAGAGAGAGAGAGAGAGAGAGAGAGAGAGAGGGGGGGGGGGAGTAAAAAGATAGTATTACGGGTAATAAGGCGGGTGAAGATTCGATAAAGCCCCGCCCATATCGCGATATATATATCGATATGAAGGAGACTTTGCTGCAGAGGCTGTTTCCCACGCTGTAACACACACCGCACACGCGGACACTTTTACGGCGGCTAATCAAGCATCAGAGGCGGCGCCTGGTTCCCCACCCCGGCAAGAGCATACACAAGAAACAAAAAAAAGAGCGGCGCACAAGAAAGCAGCAGAGAAACGGCCCAGTGATTTCATTTAACGTTTCTAGGAGAAACGTTTGGGATCTTACCAAAATGCACTAATTAACTATCTAAACTTTGTGAAGCCAGACGTCAGAAAGTTTCGGACTTAATTAATTGTGCGCCAACATTTGAATGCTCTACTGCAAAGTTAGTGCTAAACACGTACCAAAGATGAAAATAAAAGTTATTTTATCAGATTATTATTAGCGAGACGAAAAGATAAAATTTTAATTAAGTCTAAAGAAAAACCGTACATCTTTCCTGTACTTTATCGTTCCCGAAGAGACAAATACAAATCTATTTGTCACAGCCAAGCACTGTGAAAAGAAATCGCACACTTTCACAAAATGTGGTCTGTCAAAAACCTGGGCTTAAAATGGGAACGCCGCCAGTGCATTTATTAAAGGGGCTTTTAACGGTAAACCGAGAGGAAGTCTTTGGCGCGGTAGCGAGGCGGGTAAAAAGCGTCGACATTTTAGCGTGCAGCAGAACGCGCATCTCGCGTGGCACTTGGCCGCACCCTACCCTGTCAGTCTCAACCGGATCCAGAAACGTCCGGGCGCCCCAGTCCCGCCTGCGTCCACTCGTCCCTCACTCCCTCCCAGGCATTCGGCGCTGACCTTTGAACTGTCACTGCACACTCAAGACTGCACTGTGAAACCAAGTGTTCAACTGTTCAACACTTGTAAATGTGCAACTTCCAGTATAACAGGTGCAAGTGTGCAACTCAGTATTTGTGCAATTAGAAGCGTCAAACTCGCCAGTCATACACTTGTAAGTGTTAAACTCGACAGTTGTACACTTGCAAGTGTTCAACAAGGGAAATGTTGCACGGGGCGGTTGAACACATGCAAGTGCACAAATGTCGAGTTAAACACTTTCAAGTGCACTACTGGCAAGTTCGACACTTGGAATTGCACAAATACCGAGTTGTACACTTGGACTGGAAGTTGCACATATTCAAGTGTTGAACAGTTGCGCACTTGGTTTAACTGTGTGAAACCTGTGCGGGTTATAATGGTGAATCTATTGGTCCCGGTCCAGACCCAACGCTGCAGAGCTACGCGGCTTCCAAACTTAACAGCAGAGAGTCGCAAGTAATGGCGACTATAGCCACTGAGTCAAATAGCACGGCAAAGATGGTCCAAATGTAGAGTATTCGCTCGGAGCTGACTCTGCTGCCGCCGGTGCCTCATTACAACGAGGAGTGGCTCCGAGATACGGGACGTGTTAAATGCGGTCAGCCTCAGAGTCTGTCTGTCTGTCTGTCAGTCTGTTTGTCTCTCTGTCTCTGTCTCTCCCTCCCTCCCTCCCTCCCTCCCTCCCCTATCTCTCTCTCTCTCTCTCTCTCTCTCTCTCTCTCTCTCTCTCTCTCTCTCTCTCTCTCTCTCTCTCTCTCTCACTGTGATAAATATGTCTGTAAGTTTACGACTTTTTTTGTAACTTGTGATTTACAAATGGTGTTGTAAATTTACAATCGAAATCGTAAATTTACGAACGCTTATTTGTGCTCGTTTAAGAATTACAAGTCGATACCAAGTGTCCTTAAAATTTTGTAATTTTACAATTTGATATCGTAACTTTACGACATTTCTCATGGAAAATTTTCCCGTAACTCTTACGAATTTTTCTCACAGTGCTCTCTCGCTCTCTCGCTCGCTCGCTCTCTCTCTCTCTCTCTCTCTCTCTCTCTCTCTCTCTCTCTCTCTCTCTCTGCTGAAGTGGCCTAACGGACGAACCCCACTTGGAGCCTCTTTTCATACAGTGGTAACAGACCCCACCTCATGAATCTATGTGCGCAAAATCGCGAATTACGCGATCAAATCCACCTGGGTAGCGCACCAGCGCTACATGAAGTCGTTCAACGACCGAAGGCTACTGCCATTGTGCTTGTTTGCAGTTCCTCACTCGTGCCTACGCAGCGCCTTTCACAAGCGGGACGCACAAACGCGTCGAGACGAGTCGTTTTACAATGGGGTTGTAAAGGAAAAGGCGGGGCAAAGGCAGTGCGGGGGTTTGTTCCGCGGGTAATTCTCAAATAAATTTGGAATAAAATCATTAACGCCAGACGGAGACATAACGAATTACGAATAAAATTAATTATGGCCCGAGCACATTGCGATTGAACACCACATGCAATATACACCAGCACACAGTAAAATCATGGATCAAAAAAAGAAAAACATCACAGCTTTCGGCCGTGAGAATCATTAATTTCAAATAAAAGAGATCGATTTCAAAATGACAATGTGGGTGGGGAGACAAAAGGTGGGGGGAAACAGGGGCGGGCCCGGGGAGGTGGGGGGGGTGAAGGTTAAGCAGCAGCACTTCCAAAAGGGCAGGCCTGGCCGGCCACCCATAGCGATACTGCGGTCGACCAGAGAAAGTCATGAGCGTGAAAATAAAGCTATGCAACGGCGAGCGGCCGACGCAGCGCGCTACAAATTAACTTGTAAATCCCATAGGAAACAAACACTCATGCCGGTGATGGCGCATGTCCCCATGCGCACGCGACAGCCGACAGGCGGCACTGGACTGAGACCGCACCGCACGCAGAGAAAGAGTTTTCTAATAAAGCTTCGAAAAAAGCGGGGACGAGCCGGGGAGCCTAGCCGGGGCGGAGGGAAACAGGCGGGCCGGGCGCTGCCGTCGCTATCACTGCGGCGCCGTCAAAGACGCCCCCGCCAGGGCCGCCAGGCGACTTGATGATAAAGTCAAGACGGCAGAGGAGAATGAAAGTCATCACGAAGTCAAGTCTACAAGACCTCCGTGCTCACATAACGCATACAAAAATGCTTCTGCATTTAACAAAATCATCCCCAAAACCGGTTGTAACTGCGTTTTCATAAAAAAGTAAAACAAAAAAAAACTGTAAGAAAAACACTTTGCTTCTATTCCGACAACAAAAAGACATCTGATTTCCTGGCGTTGGAGACGTTTTACAGCAGGGATAGCCTTATGGAACATGTTACAGCACACGCGGAGAATAGAAATTGGATAAAAGTTACGCATGTAGCCCCTGCAATACACTCCCCCCTGAGGGCGCAAAGTATCATTGTTGCGTAATAACGACCAACAGAAAAAGCAGCATCTCGAGCAGCATAGTGACACGCACATACACACAATGTGCAGTCGTATACGGACAGAGCGGCTTCCACTGTGCCCCCTCCCCTCCCCTCCCCTTCACACACCGACACGTAACGTCAATGAATGGAAAACATTTACTTTTCTGACCATTCCACATCCAAACATGTCACCGAGTGCACTGTAAACGCTGTGGCCACTTTTGATGCCAAAATAATGGCATCCTTTTTTAAATGCCAAATTTTGGCATCTTTCTAAAGAAATGGCAATCTTTGGCCACCTTTAATACCAAAAATTGGCATTCCTTTAGAAAGATGACAAAATTTGGCGTTTAAGAAAAACTGCCAAAATTTCGCATTAAAAGTAGCCATGGCGTTCAAGTGCGGGCGTCAACTTAGGGGCCGATAGAAAGGAAAAACTATCTAACCCGCACCCCTACCCGATCTCACAGCAGTACGGACCAGACACAAATCAGCCTGAGAACTGGGATCCAATCTCATTCCCCGCATACTAATCGGCAATGCGTTGGAGCGGACCAGGCCGTGTGGCTGGAGGGGGCTGTGCCTGTCCGCCGCCAACCGGATCCACCGCGAGACGGAAACAAGTAACAACAAGTCGTACGTGTACATTAGAGGCGGGGCGGGGCGGGGCGGGGCGGGGCGGGGCGACCTGACAACAGGCGAGCAGGACGGCCGCAGGACGGCCGCAGGACAGACGGAACAATAATTATATCTTGTGGACATTTAAAGCTGCCGCGAGAGACCTCCGACACGAACAGGGGATGCTTTACGACAAATCGAAACCGGAGCAAGCGTTAGCTGAATAGCTCATCAGTGCTGGCAAGCCTCTCCTTCGGTTTCCAATGCAAAACGAGAGGGTAACGCAGAGGGGAGGGGGCACAGGGAGGTACTCCGGTTCCGTTAGGCTTCCACTCAGTTACAGTTTTCAGTTAATATTTCGTAAGCAGGCAGTGAACGGTCTGAGTGATGTAAAACGTAAGCAGCCCTGCAAGTTGGGTGAGCAATGCTGCACTGCTACAGCTCCTAAAAGAGCAGGAAGTAGTTGTCCGCAGGGAACAGGGGATCCGGACGGTGAGCTGCAGAGCCGAGCTGCGCCGCCAGCCGCCGCAGGGGCAGGGGGGAGAAACATTTGCAAAACTGTTACACTCAAAGTATCAAGCCAGATTGGCAAATAACGTTTGGACGCGGGGCCAGCTGCAGCAGGAAATGAAGTAGAAGGGAGGAGAAAGAGAGAAAGAGAGAAAGAGAGAAAGAGAAAGAGAGAGAGGGAGGGGGGGGGGGGGAGAGCGGAGGAGAGCGGAGGGGAGGGGAGGGCCGAAGCGCTGCGGTGGCGACGCGAGGAGTGCCGCCCCGCCCGCCTCTCTCGCGAAAGCGGTTGCGGCTCATTTTTTGAAAGCATGTGACAGATTTGACACGCCCCCACCAGTCCGGCCGGCCGGCACCGAGGCGCCCGGGGGCGCGTGGCGCGGCGGGCGCGGCGCACCCCTCGCCTGCTTCGACTTCTGACGCGTATTTAAAAAAAAAAATCCCTGAACACTACGAATGTAGCCGTGCACAGCATCCGACTGCAATACACTCCCTGCTCGCACTGTGAAACCAAGTGTTCAACTGCTCAACACACTAAATCCTTATGCACTTTGTTGTGCATAAGCCTTGCAGGATTTTACGCAACCATAACTATGCACAATTTTTTCTGCATAACTATGCTTAACTCTGTCCCTTATGCACAAATTTGTGCATAATTATGTACAATGTGTGCATAGTTATGCATTAAAATTTGTGCATAACTATGGTTGTATAAAATCGTGCATAACGATGCAAAAATCATGCATAAGGGTTTAGTGTGAACACTTGTATGTGTGCAACTCCCAGCCTAGCACGTGCAAGAGTGCAACCCGGCAGTTGTGCAATCGCAAGTGTCAAACTCGCCGGTTGTACACTTGTAAGTGTTCAACTCAACAGTTGTGCACTTGCAAGTGTTCAACTGCCCCGTGCAACACTATCCTTGTTGAACACTTGCAAGTGCACTACTGTCGAGTTTAACACTTACACTGAAAACTCTATAGTGAGCATTGCACGCTTAAGTTAGAGTGAGCATGGCATGCACGCTTTAGTTAGAGTGAGCATGGCATGCACGCTTAAGTTAGCGTGAGCATCGGGATGCTCACTCTAACTAAAGCAAGCATCCCAATGCTCACGCTAATTGGAGTGTGCATTCTCCCCACTGAGAAAGGTACAAATTAGCGTGAGCATTGGGATGCTTGCTTTAGTTAGAGTGAGCATCCCGATGCTCACGCTAACTTAAGCGTGCATGCCATGCTCACTCTAACTAAAGCGTGCATGCCATGCTCACTCTAACTTAAGCGTGCAATGCTCACGATAGAGTTTTCAGTGTAGAAGTGTACAACTGGCGAGTTAAACACGTGAAATTGCACAGTTGCCGATTGCACACTTGCGCGTGCTAGGTTGGAAGTTGCACAAATACAAGTGTTGAGCAGTTGAACACTTGGATTAACAGTGCGGGAGGGGCACGCACAGAGTTCGCCCCATCCTATCGCTCCCTGCACCGCGGCCATTTCTCTCGCCGTCTCCGCGCCGCCGCGCCGCCTGCGGCCCCGGAAGGGCACTGAGACCCGTGGCGGCGGGGCGGGGCGGGGCGGGGCGGGGCGGGGCGGGGCGGGGCGGGGCGGGGCAAGGCGGGGCGGCCAGCGACCCCGTGCCATCCTGGGCTGCCCCGGCTGCAGACCGCCCCCTGCCTGCCCTGCGGCCACCTGCGGTGCGCCCGCCCCGCCCCGCGCCGCTCATGTGAGAAGGGATTCACATCACTTTCGCTGACCACAGTGCCGCCGCGCCGCCCCGCGCCGCCCCGCCCCGCGCCGCCCCGCCCCGCCCCGCCCGGCCCGTCAGCCTCATCCTCACCCGCAGGGCCCGCAGGGGGCAGAGCCAGGGCCAGCGCACACAGCGCCGCCCCGCCACCTGCGAGCGAGGCTATGTTGAAACACTTATTTTTGAGGAAATGAAACAGGAAATGATCCAGTTTCTCGACCGACAACGGAGAGGACACTTTACCTCGCTTAATTAGAGTGAGAATTTGAGGCCTCACTTCCTTTAAGCGAGGTGTTTTTAAGCCTTGTCCCATTTGAGTAAGGGTTTCTTACCCTCACTTTATTTCAGCAAAGATCCGTAATGTACTTTTTGCGGGCGACGTCGACAAAAATTCTTTCTCAAATATATAGAGCGAGCAAAACAAAAACAAAAAATCACACCCTACATAGAGTAATAAAAGTAGTTGAAGTCAAAGACTTAAGGCTGAGCGTAATTTTAAAAAACACTTAAATTTAAAAAAAATATTAGGGGCATTGTTATCAATATGCGATGCTGTTTTCGATTTTCTTTTAAATATTTGTTTACACTTGTTTACACTTGCACATTAAATGTTCAAAGGTTGGCAACAAGTGGAGTGATTTGGAATGTTTACATTTCGGCGTCACTCCGCTCCTTAAACCCTTAGCTGAGCATTTAAATTTTCATTCAGATTCAAATTACATATTTTTGTTTAGTTTTCGCTCAGCAATTACCCTCAAATTCTCGCCCGTATAGGAGCGAGAATCAGGATTCCTGGAATTTGAGTGCCCGGGCATTTACTGCAAGCGAGGTCAGTACGGGCGGCACGACCTGCCCTGCCGGCGGCTTGCCCACACACGCGGCTTCTAGAAGACACTCTTTGCGCGGCTGAACTGGAATCAAAAAGGCGCGCAGCGCAGCGCGTGCGGCCGGGACCCTCCCCGCCCCGCCCCGCCCCGCGTCCCGGTCCTTCCCCTCCAGCTCCAGCGGCACAGGTGCTGCCGGGCCGGAGCCGGGCCGGAGCCGGCAGAGCGGCAGAGCGGCAGAGCGCGGCTCACTCACAACACGCCAGGCCGGTGTCGCTAGCGGTCGGTTCCAGCCGCGCGGCCACCATCGCGTACCAGTGCAAGTGAAGTGAGAGTGACCCGACAAGGATTTTAACCCCCACGCCACGCCACGCCACGCCGCCTTTGGACTTAACATGAAGCTGCTCAAGGTGAGTGAGACGGACGAGTTACACCAGGCATTCGCCATTGCACAGCATCTTGTTGTCGGCGGCAATGTCTACGAGCGGATAGAAGATATTTGAGAGCTGTCCTTGTAGGCGGTGCACCCCTAGGAGCGATACCGAGGGGTCCACCACGCTGGTAATCATGTGTACACTTTGTACGGTAATCACCGGTAATCACATCCTAAAAATTTCCTCATTTCGTTTTTCTTCACGCTGTTTGGGGTTTCAAAATTCAAAGTTTCTTCAAACAAAATTACTGTTGGGGACCGATGTTAATCATTAATCGGGTATACACTCCTGAACCGGGTGATGGACTCCTCGAGTGAAACTGACATTTTAAAACTGTAAGGGCAAAAGTTGCGAGTCACTTGCTCTGGAGCATGCAGAGTGGGGACGCATAGCACTATCGTATGGTCACGCAAGAACAGCGAACCACTGGCAAACCGTCGCAGGAAAAGATCAGATCTAATAACTTTCATCTACAGTAGTAACAATATTTAGTGATATAAATATATGTGATACAAAGTTCACAGATTAAAAATTACATGAATGTGTGAATGCTGAGGTAAAGGATGAAAGCTTTTATTTCTGAGACTGTGCATAGAGCTTTTCCACACGGTCCAGGTCGCCGTTAATTTCATTTAGGGCGCAGTAGTGGCGACGAGGTACGGAACTAGACCGCGCCGACAAACGTGACGCGACCGCGTCCGTGACCGCGCCGGGACAAAACGTGTCGCGCCGCGTCCGTCACGTCTCGTCGACCCGCTAATATCTGGTAATGTCTGCTTTGTTGTGTTGCAGAGTAGCTTGGGTGTAATGTACTGTGCATGTGTGAGTGTGTTGGGACGTGAAGAATGCATGTCGTTGATTTCATCTACGACATTAACCAGGACACACAGCTCTTAATTCTTTATACGCTTACCATTTTTTTTTTTCAGTTGCCAAAGTGTAGACGGAACACTGTAAACCCCAGAATGACGCTCGCTGTCACAAAAGGAAAACGCGCAATGTGCCCTGGTAAATGTCACAGCATCAACGGTATGCATTACTCACGTCCCAACACACTCACACATGCACAGTAAATTACATCCAAGCTACTCCGCAACATCACACGAACATGAGCCAAATACATTTTGAAAGGTTTACGCTTAAAAGTCGGCACTTTCCCGTTCCGTTCATTAAATTTAAATCGAATAAAAGTGATGCCGCAAACTCATACGGGATTAATGAGCTTGCACCAGCGCATGGGCTGCAGCGGGCGAGGGGCGCATTTTGTTTTATCGCAGACGTGACCTTACGAACACACCGCAGGAGAGGATCAGGGCGAGAGAAAGGGCGAGGCGGGCCGGGAGGAGCACTCAACAATTTTTACAGCAGAATGTGTTCCCGGCAGAGCGTGCATAGAATAACAATGTTGAGAAATGATGCTTGGAAAAGGGTCGCTTCTTAAGCCGTGGCAAAATGAAGGAACAGGCTGTTAAGGGCGATTTTCCGCGCTCAATATAGTACAAGCGTTTGTCATGAGGTTGTATCCCAGTTAGTGGCTTCGGACCAAGTTGCCCTTTCGCTATTACAAGTTTTATGAGAGAATATAGTTTTTAAGAAAGCTTTTACGCTGCTCTTTAACACATTGAGTGCGGCATGACTTCACGCTCCCGTGTTAAATCATTGGGGATAAAAACCCCCGGCACTGGACGTGTAAAGCATTTGCACGTAACGATGCAGAAAATAAATGCAAAATTTTGACAGCTAAAGAGACCGTCCACAAAGTAGGGATTGTGACCTTCCCGGCCGCATTTCAGCTCGTGCACGTCCAGCGAGTAAACGGGAAGCAGTTGAATGTAACGGGAAGTCATTTATATGGGGCAGACGCAACTGGTGAGCGGCTGGGAGAAAGCCTTGAAGGACCTTGGCTGTCACCGAGCTGGGCCCGAGGCTGGCTGGGCAGGTCCCGGTCGGGGCAGTGACTCAAACGCACGGCAGCACAAGGGTGCGCAGCGCGGCGCAGCGTCAGGCCAAAGGAGTGTTCAAAATTTGCAGCGTATATTTAATAGATGGTAAGCCTCAAGGTCCAAAAATCACCCGCTTCGAAACGAAATATTCTAAACGAAAATTGGCAAACAGCAGAGCCTTCTGATAAACTTCAAGTTTATGAAACCTCGTGTGAAAACTGGATGTAACGAGACCTAACCTAACCTAAGCTCCCCAGAGTCAGCAGAGGTTGGCACCATTGCGGGGCAGGGCGGGGCGGGGCAGGGCGGGGCGGGGCGGCCGCTGCGGCACGCGCTCACAGAGATACAGGTTGGCCACGCCGCTGCGCCGGGCTGCGCCGGGCTGCGCCGGGCTGCGCCGGGCTGCGGGCTGCGGCACCTTGGGGCCCCCAGGCATCTCACTTTCTCGCGGATTCTGCCCCGCAGATGCCTCGGCGCCTCGGCCCGGCTACCGGCTAACTGATCTCCTTGCGTCCGTCCGTCCGCCCCACAGCCTGCCTGCCCGTCTGTCTCACAGCGCGGCTCACTGCCCTCTTTAGGCATGTCACACGGTCCAGCGCGATACTGTACCACCTGCTCACAGATGCGACAACAGATGATTTTTTTCTCTTTTCACGCTGCTATTTCGGAAGTATTCCTCATGAATATTTCTTTCGTCGCCGTGCGGTGGTCCGCCGGCTTCGAGGAAAATATTCTTTTAAAAACTCGGTGCTATAAAGTGTTAAGAGGCCGAGGGACGCAGTGCTTTTCTATACAGTATAAAACGAAATGGCTCACTTTTCGGCGAACGTCGGTTCGTGCGCGAGTGTTCGACCAGATGAAATCAGAAACTAAGATAAGATCTATGCGATCAGTTTGGATATCTTGCCCTCGCCTGACTGATTGTAACTTGCTTGCGTGCCTTTGGCTCGTCTCAGCTAGTTGGCCGGGACTGAGCACCCGCCCCGCCCCGCCCCGCCCCGCCCATTTCCATGCTTCGACAAGCGAGCGTCTGCGCGACGTGTGAACCCAAACCACTTTCTAACCGATGCCCCCCGAATATTTCCGAGCCAATATAGTTAACCCGGCGGCCCCTGGCGCGGCGTCCACTTTGTGGGTCAGCAGGCGCCGCCCTGGCCTGGCGCCGCTCTCAGGCTCGTTTAAACAAACGGGGCGGACCTCGTCATTAAACAATCAGCAAAACCTAACATCGCGTTTCATTCAACAGTACACGGTAAACAAAAAACTCGAATTCCGAGGCAGATACCTCGATTTTTGAGATCGCTACGATTCCGAACTGGTGGGCTCGAAAACGAAAAAGTGCGTCTCTAAAACAGAGGGAGCTGTTTTCTAAAACAGAGGGAGCTATTCTCAAAATCGAGCCAACCTCTTCCCGTTTTCGAGGGGTCATTTCCCGATTCAGAACTTGGCGCCTCGGAATCGGGCACTGATTGCTCGTTACTGAAGAGAGCTGTCTAAATTCGAGTTCTAGGGCCTGAAATCGAGTTCTAGCTCCCAAAATCGAAATCTACCCTATTTTCATGCCTCCGAATCAGAGGTTTTCGTTTACCGTGTACTCACGACAAATGTGTCGTGGCTACGAAAGGTTAATTTTATTGAAGGGGGAAAAAATCAACATGCCAGCAACGACATGAGCTTATGCACTTGCCTTTCTCACCCCCGCTGCTTGTCTTTGCACCTCAGCGGCCTGAGATAAGAGAAATCATCAGTGCAATAGATTTCCCGGCGCGCTATGTAAACACAATTCGTTGCGGCTAACTTCTTTCCGTTTAGTCTAATTCTTCAAAACCAGTTCCGAGACCACGGGCCGGAGCAGTGCATCAAGAGAAACAGCTAGCGCGCGCATAGTTTTCTTTATTAAAAAAAAAATATTTGTAGCCGTTAACGGCACTTGGGAGTGGGAGCTTGAGCTTTTAAAACGTAGAACGCACTAATTACATTATCTTATCTTCCGACACTGGTGTTGCTGTGCCTTCTATACAGTTCTTATTCTTAAAATATCATATTTTTGCGGTGTACGTCATTGCCACCACAGCGCAGTCATAGCGGCCAGCCCGTCAGGGAAAGTCTCAGGCGAAGGCTTCTCGCGTCATTACCGGACTATCGCTTGTATATACACGACGCACAGAGTCACTGCAGGCCAGGCACACGTACAGCTTGGACATCAAGTGTGGCCAACTTGTACACGTGGCGTGGCGTGGCGTGGCGGGCGCGGGTACTGGTCATTTTTCTGTTGAAATATAACGCGGGAATAAAAATAAATAAAAAAAAATGAGAAATGTGGCCAGAAGCTCCCCGCAGCACAGGCCGCCC
Source organism: Frankliniella intonsa (assembly GCA_033675135.1). Lineage (NCBI taxonomy): Eukaryota > Metazoa > Arthropoda > Insecta > Thysanoptera > Thripidae > Frankliniella > Frankliniella intonsa. Next base: position 18,989,326 of record CM066253.1, read on the forward strand.
CAGGTATTTGGGCGCGCCTGCCAAAGTAGAACAACCAGCAACACTTTCACTGCGGCAGCTCTAAATAACCAAGAGTTTGCCCAAAACTGATGATGATGGTGTGCGTGTGGTCAGTGGGGCCTGAGGAGATGGAGAAACTGATGCGATACTTCTTTTATATCTCCGTGGTATATCTTCCGCTAGGGCACACGTACAATAGAGGTTATTTCAAAAAAAAAAAATTATGAAAGCTCCCGACGAAAGGGATTGTTGTAATTTTTTCAATGACGGAGGCAAATTAGGCTCGGGATGGACAAAAACGAAAAATCCCGAGCGCCGCGATACCGTTGCACCGGGGGGGGAGGGGGGGCGCATTCAGAATGAGAAGCTGCGAGCAGCAGAGAACGACACGACACGACACGCGTGTCCGAGCGGCAGGCACCCGCCCCGCCCCGCCCCGCCCCGCCCCGCCCCGCCCCTCCCCGCCCCGCAGGAGCACGAGATGACGAGAGTGGTGGCGCGCGCCGACAGGCTGGTCAACGACGCGGAGAAATCGAAAGGACGATCAGGGGCCCTGTCTGCAATGACTGGCCACACCAGGACCAGGAACTAGAGGAGAGGAGAGGAGAGGAGAGGAGAGGAGAGGAGAGGAGAGGAGAGGAGAGGAGAGGAGAGGAGAGGAGAGGAGAGGAGAGGAGAGGAGAGGAGAGGAGAGGAGAGAGAGAGAGAGGAGAGGAGAGGAGAGGAGAAGAGAGAGAGAGAGGAGAGAGAGGAGAGGAGAGATGAGAGGAGAGCAGAGGAGAGGAGACGAGAGGAGAGGAGAGGAGAGGAGAGGGGAGGAAAGAGGCTCTGCGCGCCAGGCAGGCAACCAGGTGTGTAAAAATAACCGTCAATCAGATCAGGTATGCTGCTTGGCTCGAGTGGGTGCCTCGGCGTGGCGTGGCGCGGCGTGGCGCTTCAGAGGAGAGGGACTGTGTCGGAACAAGGCATCAATCATCGCTCTCGGGGCTCCCCAGCAAAGCACGGTACATCACACACCCCTCCCTCCGTCCTCCCCACTCAATTTCTCTCTCTCTCTCTCTCTCTCTCTCTCTCTCTCTCTCTCTCTCTCCCTCTCTCTCTCCCTCGCTCCCTCGCTCCCTCCCTCCCAAAATGCATGCATGATTTTTTGGGACTAAAATTTATTTCAACAGTTTTGAACGCATAAGACGACCATATGAAACAGGAAGAATTATTTTCACTCTTAGCGCTAACTACAATTACCACGTTTCAAATTCATACAGTCACCCCCTTCCACATGCAAATTGTCTTTTCTCAGTTTTTTGGAAAGGTGAATTCGCAGCAAGTAGAGAAATTCATTTTAGACGTCGAATAAAAGGGTAACGGTAGTTAACACCCGGCTAGGGTAAAAAAAAATAATAATAATGCCGGGAGATGAGGGAGACGGTGGTGCCGGTGGACCGGAGAGCGGAGCAGCGCGGAGCAGCGCGGAGCGGTGATAGAGATGGAATCGGCGTACGCCTCTTTGGCGCGCCCGCCCCGCCCCGCCCCGCCCCGCCCCGCAGTCACCGCGGGGAGAACCGAAAGGGAAACCCCCGTGCCGTCCCGGCCCGCCCGCAGCAGCACGGCGGCGCGGGGCTCCTCGAAAGTTGTGCCATGGAAACGTCATCCTAATGACGATCGGGCGGCGCGGGGCGGCGCGGGGCGGCGCGGGGCGGCGCGGGGAGGCAGAGGGGTTGCCTACCGTCCAGGGGCCACCCTGCCGCACACAGGGACGGATAGGGAGACGTGCGTGGCGTCCCTAGGGCGGGGCGGGGCGGGGCGGGGCGGGGCCCCCCCGCAGGGTGCCAGCCAGGCCATGACCGGCACCGGAAACCCGGCCGGAGCTTGGTGACCGGGGCCCGGACGAGGCCCGGACGAGGCCCGGACGAGGCCCGGAGCGGAGGTATGCCGCTGAGCGCCATCCTCGCCCGGCCGGCGCTGCGCCAGGCTACGAGTACACTGTTAAACCGTAACATACCGCCTTTCATGAAGCGTACAGACCGTGCGTCCTTCCTGAAGCGTACAAGAGCACATGCGCTCGTTTACTCCCATGTAAATGCATCGGGGGAATTGCCTTGTACGCTTGAGAAGGGCGTACAACTACGCTTTGGTTTTAGCAGTGTACGCTACGCCCCGGTACAGCGCCAGTAATTTTTCTTGGCCGTCGGCATTGCACTCTCTTCTCTTCTCCTCAGGTCAGCCGCGCATCACTATCCTATTACTATTATTACTATTTGCACAGCGCGGCCCCCCGCCGCATTGTTCGCAGCCGTGCGTCCCGCGTGGGGGTGGGGGGGGGAGGGGAAGGGGGCGCTGTATGGCGGCACAGGCGGCGCCGATGCGCTTTCATTGAATGACCAGAACCACTCTGCATTCCTCCAGACACATACTTTTTAAAAATATTAAAGAATGTAAGTTTACAGCTATTTGCATCCATCGAGGCACCGCGAACTAAGGCATAAGTAGAACACCCCACCCTCAGTCCTCTATAGATTAACTTAGGACTGTTGACAAATGTCTAATCTACCTACTAAGCGGTCTAAGTAACTGCAATGAAAACTTTTTTGACTATAGACTCACAGGTTTCACTGTAACTTGTAAACAGGCTCAACTTCCATGTCAACAGTAAGAGAAAAATGGGCATTGTATACAGATGCCTTAACGTCTATTGTGAAAAAAGTGTAGAAGGAATCTGAGGGTGTAGAGTGAAATGCAATCACCTCCTTACTCGACGCCAATAACCGGTGCGTAATGACGGTGCCCGGGTGCGCCCCGCCCCGCCACGCCCCGCCACGCCCCGCCCCGCCCCGGTGAGTCGCATGCCGCTGCAAACGCGGCCGAGGAGAGGAAATAAGGACCGGAATTGAAGGCGAGGTGTCGAGGCAACAGGTGTGACACGAGGACGTGAGTGGCAGTGCGAGTGAGAGAGAGGAAGAGGAAGAGGAAGAGGAAGAGGGAGAGGGAGAGGGAGAGGGAGAGGAGAGGGAGAGGGAGAGGGAGAGAGAGGGAGAGAGAGGGAGAGGGAGAGGAAGAGAGAGAGAGAGAGAGAGAGAGAGAGAGAGAGAGAGAGAGAGAGAGAGAGAGAGGTGTTTGGCTCGTTATTTCGACCAGGCGGTGACTCGCGCGCACGCACGCACAATAGCAGAGCAAGCGAGGCCTGTCTGTATCATCTCTCCTTAACAAGAGAAATTTTCGTCAATTAGCCCTGCGCGGGCCCGGCCCGGCCCGGCAGCAGAGTATGAGGGAAAGGCTTTCTCTGTCGCGCGGCGCGGCGCGGCGGGACGTGGCGCCGCGGTGAGCTGACGCGCGGCGCGGGCGGCCGTGACGAACCCTCCCCGACGCACGCAACGACGCCGAGATGAGACCGGCGGGCCGCGCCGCGCCGCGCCAGGCGGAGGCCAGCGGGGCTGCGGGGCCCCGCGGGAGGACGCGCAAGCAGCGGGCGGCCGCCGCGCCGGGCCGCGCCGGGCCGAAACCTCCCGAGAGCCTCATGGGCATCGCGACGCCGCGGGGAGGGAGGGAGGGAGGGAGGGAGGGGCAGAGGCATTTAGGAAAATACGATGGGTGAGGATTTTTGTCCGGATCGAAATACCGTTTTGCTCGGTGCACCACGAGCGAAAGTGCGAAAGTACCTGGTGTTTCGGAGAACACGCAACAGTAAGCGGGGTTGCCTATCCGCTCACGCCGTAAGGCGCCACGGCCCCTAGGTTAGGTAGACCTGCAAAACTGTCACGTGTTTTCTGAATCGCCCGGTACATAATTTATATCGGCCGTTCCATAGGGTGTTCTTTGTGTTGACGGTGTTGGCGGTGTCTGTTGCAGGTCGCTCTGGTGCTGGGCGCGCTGGCGCTGGCCGCGGTGCAGGCCGACCAGGGCCCCCTGCGCATGCGCGAGGGCCCCCGCGAGGGCCGGCACGGCGAGCCCCACCGCCACGGGCTGCGCGAGGCCTCACCGCGGGACGGGCCGCGGGTCAGGCGCGAGCCCCCGCAGCCCCAGCGCCACCACTACGGCCCCGGGCCCCCCGGCGGCTCCCTCCGCCCGGCCCCGGCCAAGCAGTCCGCGGCCTACGCGCCCCCGCCCCCGCACGGCCACAGCCACAGCCACAGCTCCAAGCCGCGGTACGGGCCGCCGCCCGCCGGCCACAGCCTCGGCCACAACCTCGGCCACAGCGCCGGCCACAACGCCGGCCACAGCGCCGGGCCGCCCAAGCACCGCGGCAAGCCCGTGTACGGGCCCAAGGGCAAGGGTAAGGGGCACGGCCACGGCCAGGGCCAGGGCGCTGGCCACCACCACGGCCTCGACAGCTTCGAGGCGTCCTCGGCGTTCGAGAGGCCCATCCGCCAGAGCTACGGACCCTCCAAGTCGGGCTACGGCCACCCGCCTCCTCCGCGCGCCGGCGCCGGCTCCGGCCCGCCCAAGTCCCACCGCCCCAAGACGACCTACTCTATCGGCTCCGAGTTCAGCGGGTCGCAGTCCAAGCCCAGCTACGGTCCGCCCAAGTCGTCCAAGCCGCCCAAGTACCGCAAAACCAAGTACCGCGGCCCCAAGCCCGTGTACGGGCCAACCAAGTCCTTCAAACCGTCCTACTCCGGGCCGCCCTCGCCGTCCGGCCTGTCCTCGGCCGAGTACTCGTCGGACCCGTCCACCTCCACCCACCTCCTCAACTCGTACGGCGAGCTCGCCCAGCCCTCGCCCGCCACGTCCTACTCCCCCGCCAACAAGCACCAGGCGTCCTCGGCGCCGTCCTCAGCCGAGGCCGGCGGCGGCAGCGTGGGCGGCAGCGTGGGCGGCAGCGTGGGCTCCTACGAGGACGTGTCCTCCTACGAGACGAGCAGTGGCGGCAGCAGCGGCGGCAGCCCGTACGGCGGCGCGTCCCTCTCCTACAAGCAGCCGTCCTACACGCCGAGCCACGACGGCAGCACCGAGATCCAGCCCTCCATCTCCTACACGCTGCTGCCCACGCAGGGCGGCGGCGCCACCCTCAGCCCCGACTACAAGCCGGCCGCGCACCAGCCCCAGCACCACGACTCGTACACCAAGTCGCCCTACTCGTCGTACCGCGCGCCCTACGACGGCTCCTCCTTCAAGTCGCCCGTGTCGCACGGCGGTGCGGCCACGTCCTACATCAGCGTCAACAACCCCGGCGGCACGGCCCCCACCCCCGCCGACGAACACTACGGAGGCCAGGCCGTCCTGAGCACCGGCTACCGCGCGCCCGACTACGAGGGCGGCGCGAGCGCGGCCTACAGCAAGCCCAGCGGCGGCTACTACGGCAGCAGCGCGCCCGCCTACAAGCAGCAGCAGCAGCAGCAGCAGGCGGCCTACAGCCGACAGCAGTACGGCGACATCCAGACGGCGGGCTCCTCCGTGCACGCGCAGCACGTGCAGGCCGACCAGAGCTTCCAGGCGCCCGCCGAGGTGTTCGGCTTTGTGCCCTACAAGTCCGTGTCCGTGTCGGCGAGCGTGCACACCCAGGCGGGGCCGTCCGAGGCGTCGGCGCCGGCCTCCGCGCCCATCCACGTGCCCAGCGCGGCGCCCGCGTCCAACGAGGTGTCCCAGCAGCAGCAGCAGCAGCAGCAGCAGCAGCAGCAGCAGCAGACCCCCAGCCTGGCCGGCGGCCTCAGCCCTCAGGACTGGGACGCGTACTACGGCGACTCGAGCAAGCAGAGCAAGCCCGTCCAGCAGCAGCAGCACCAGCCCCAGCAGCACCAGTCCGACGTGCTCTCCCCCAACTACTACGACCCGCTGCCCGGCCCCGGCCAGGGCCAGCAGGCCGGCGCGCACAAGCCCGACGGCTACGGCAGCAAGGTGGCCAAGCACCGGCACTCGTCCTCGTCCTCGCGCAAGAAGGACACGACGCAGGCGCACCTCAAGATGCTGCTGCAGCAGCGCGCGCAGCAGCAGAAGCAGGCCACCTCGAGGTACGTGCAGCAGCAGCACGCCAGCGCGCGCGACTCGTACGCCACCGAGGAGGACCTCGAGGAGGACGAGCAGCAGGACGACAGCGCCAGCAGCGCCGGCCCCGAGGAGGCCCGGAGGAGGTGAGCGGCGCGCGCCCCGACCGGACCGGACCGGACCGCCCAGTACAAATCCCAAGGCGACGGCCACCGGGACCGGGCCACCCTTAGCACAAGTCCGTCCCTTATTTATTTATTACTGTAATTAAACTTATGTTAATTGCTTTTAAAAGTTATGGCTTTTAACGAAACGAAAAAAAAAGAGTTAAATTTCGAGAAGTGCTGTGACGCGACTAAAAGTTTCTCGTTGGTCTTAAATAAGTTATTGTTGTTGCTTTTTGTTGATGTTGTTGTTGTTGTTATTGCCACGCTGTGTAGACGTGTTGTTGAAATTGTCTTTAAGTTGTTTCACCATTTAAATTGATATTTATTTATTCTACAATCTAACCTTAAGTATACGCGGTGACGCCATGTCGAGTCACTTCATCCCAAACGGGGTATGAAAATCTTATTTTCTTTACCTGCACCTAAAAGTCAATTAAATTTTGAGTTTAGAAGTGTCTTTCCTCTGTAATTGAGGTGTTAAAAATGTTCCTAAGGAGACAGTATTAGATCGATTGTCGTATTTATTTATATTTGTATGTAGGAAAGTAGTGACGAACGCTGTCGCTTTCTAAAATCTATTTTCAAAATCGGGAAAAAATTATTGCAATTTTCCCAAATTGAAAATGAAATAAATTCTAAAAAACGAACAAACTGATAAAGACATTGTGAAAGTAATTTTGCACCGCCTCCTCACACTCACACATACACGCACGCGCGTGCGGAACTGTACAGTTTGGCGATCACAATTGGAATGAAGGTTATTACATGACTTTCCCCTCATTGGGAAGGCAGGGCAGGGGGAAGGGAAGGGAGATGCTCGGCTCTCAGCGTGCACTAAATTTTTAAAGTCGGTGTGTACGGGAATCCTTCTCAGGCAGATGCTCCCTGCCCGCCCCGCCACGCCCCGCCACGCCCCGCCACGCTGCGCACAGAGGCAATGAGCATTGTCATGGAGTCGGCCCCATGGGAGTGCTCCAAAATATGCCTCGTGTGCGGTGCTGGGCGTGGAGTGCGTGGAGTCCGCAGCCCGGCCCGCCCCGCCCCGCCAGACAAGCGCGAGCGAGAGAGACAGAGAGATCTTTGTAAACTGGGTTGCACTGCGAGTAACACACTCCTGAGACCGAGACACTTTTTCGCATGGTGGGTACGCGCACTGAAAAAGAAACAGCAGCAACCTACTGGACTAGAAGCCGCGTATAGTCGACGAAATGCAAAACGATGTAAGCGGGCTTTCTCGGTGGAGTACGGCGCAGGGACTTATAAATATCGAGGAAAAATGTGTTAATGACACAAACGTCGAAAGGGAACAACTGTGCAATGAGAAGGGACGCCTTTTTTTGTTTTCTTTTTCTTTTTCAGAGAGTTGTCCTATGACGTTTTACGTGCGCCGCAGATAGAAGCTTTGCATGCATAGCACATTTGCATTCGGCAGCGCAACTGAGCCGCGCTAGGCGCAGTGTCAGCGGTGCGGGCCGGGCAGAGCCCGTGCATGGGGGTATTTACTCCGGATTGTACAACGAAATACGCGTTTGGCCAGATATTCCAACATATTCCAGTCCAAAAATATTCCAAACACTTCAAAAATATTCCAAATATTTTAAAAACATTCCAAATATTCCAAAAAATATTTCAAATATTCTAACATATCCCTAATATTCCAAAAATATTATCCCACATTTTCCTGATATTCCAAAAGTATTGTTCTACATATTCCAAAAATATTCCAGATATTCCAACTGGAATATATTCCATGTACACAAATATTTGAAGTGGTCGACCCCTCGCACGGGGGTATTTACTCCGGATTGTACAACGAAATACGCGTCGGGCTTTGGCGGGTTATTACCCCATTACACATGACGTGACGAGACGAGGCGCCACTGGTCCTTACCTGCTGCTCCACGAAGCGCCGCCACTGCTCGCCGCGGCTGTAGCTCTGGAACTCCTCGAAGAAGACGGGCCCCGCGGCGGTGGAGGGCAGGTCCAGGCAGTACTGGGGGACGCACAGCGGCGCCGAGAGCTTCTCCACCAGCGCCCGCACCACCGGCATCAGGAACGAGTAGTGCTCCTGGTTCTCGGCTGGAACAGTGACGGGACGGCCAGACTAGAGCATGTCCTCTACTCTGTCAATACAAATGTGTACATTGTATACTTAAATAAAGTATACATGCCATGTATACTTTAAATTATGTATACATACCATGTATGCATCTATATGTGTATACATGCGCATGTATTCATTTATAAATGTATACATACCCATGTACACTTTGCAAAGAACACTTATACTGCAGTCACTTAACATGCCATGTATACACTTTGAAAGATGTGTACATGGTCATGTATACACTTATTAAAGTGTACATGGGCATATATACATTTAATAAAGTATACATGGTGATGTATTCATTTATTAAAGTGTACATGGCATGTATACTTTATTTAAAGTGTACAATGTACACTTTTGTGCTGACAGAGTAGGGGCTGTTTGACACCCAGTGGACCCTCCCAGAGTCGCTCGCATACAGTGAAACCTCGATAGTAGGAATTGCTTCCTATTATGTTATATCCAGGTATTCTTTATAACGAGGTTCTCAGTCAAACCCGGATATAGCGTTGCACCTCGGGAGCCAAAAATCGCGACGTTATAAGCGGGAAACGTTATAAACGGGTATAAAACACACGCTAATACGGGCTTCGGGATTCGGGATTTGTAACGCTATATCCGGGAAAACGCTATATCCGGGTAACGCTATAACCGGGTTTGACTGTATAACTAGAAGTACGTGCGGCAGGCACGTAGTAGCTGAGCGAAGTGAGTGTTAAAACAAAAGGATGGGTTCAACCCTACCGCCGTAAAGATAGGCAACCTACATACCAGTCAACACGAAATTATTAGTTCTTCGGGCGGAGGGGGAGGGGGGGCGAGGGCGAAGGGCGTGGTAGCTGAAGGAGAAGGGCAGGAGAGGTGGCAGAGGGACAACAGCTGTAGCGGTTGTGACCCGTAGCGCTTACGAGCCGCGAAGCGCTTGCGACTGGTAGCGCTTGCGGCCCGTAGCGGTTGCGCCCGTTAGCGCTTGTGACCTTCGTCGCCAGCATCAATACCGTATTGGGGAAACCGTTAGGCTCAAGAAGAAATCACAACACTGGGTAACCGAGCAAAGATTGAAAATAAAATTTAACAAAATATAAGGAAATAATGTCACAGTTAGTAGCGCTCCCTTGTCAGAGCAAGGTTTTATGTGATGTTAATACTCAAACCAAACTTTGCTGTCTCCCAAACAGAACCAATGAACCAATCATACTCTACTGTAAACAACATTGTTTTGTTTTAGGTTATGTCACTCACCCAAATAATAAGTTCGGAAGTAAGTTGAAGCTATCCTGGCTGTCATTTAAGTAATCCGTAACATTCATTTCACAAATCCAACACAATCAAAGGTAATTTGGGAAGAACTTGAGGCACTTACCCACCCCACCCCACCCCACAGACGTGAGCACTCAACAAATCACTCATGCACACACTTCTACACTTGAAACTTTGAGTGGCGACAACCACCACTCTAAAAACGATTTCAGACCGCATATTTCGTCGAACTGACAATAAAATTTTCGATTTCGATTTTGTAAACAGTCGAAGTGGACGCCCGGCTTTGGCTGTTTGGCTGGGCGATCATGCGTAATTCGCGCGCTGCCGCTAGGTGGCGCTGGCGCTACCACTCAACTCCTTTCGTTCGTTGCCAACCTTTCCGGACTGAAGTTGAAATTAAACGTTTCAATATTCCAAGCTCGATTAATAGGGAAAGTCTGGACAAATATTATAGCGCTGAAGTTAGTAGTTAACGGAACACTACCGCTTTTTTAGCGATAAATTTGACTTGGGCCCATGGAAAAGTTACTTTACACGCAGGTATTCTTACTATCCGGGTTCGAGCACGATGTAAGGTCGCTAAGCTAGCTCACCTTTGACGGCGTCCTGGGCCACGCCGTCCAGCACGTACAGGAGGTAGGCGCTCTCCTCGGGGGCAGCCTGGCGCCTGGTCTGCACCAGGGCGTGCAGCTTGGCCGTGGCCATGGCGCACAGCTCCAGCTGGGGGCCGGCCGCGCAGCTCAGCAGCACACCTGAGGGAGGAGCAGAGGGCCGTGAGCAGAGGGGCGGAGGGGCGGAGGGGCGGAGGGGCGGTGGGGGCGGAGGGCGGAGGGGCGGAGGGCGGAGGGGCGGAGGGGGCGGAGGGGCGGAGGGGCGGAGGGGCGGAGGGGCGGAGGGGCGGAGGGCAGGCAGACCACATCCAACGTACCGAACGACAGCTTGGCCATCTCGGTCCACTCCTCCTGGGGGCCCTCGTGGAACACGAGCAGCGCGTCGAGCAGGCCGAGCACGCCGTCGAGCAGCTTGGTGGACACCTTCTTGGAGCAGTCCGGGTTGGGGTCGAGCACGACCAGGTCGTAGACCCAGCGCAGCAGCTGCGCCGCGTTGTCGGCGGCAGACGCGTGCGGCGGCGAGGACGACGGGGCCCCGGAGGTCCCCGCCGAGGACGCCGACTCGCGGAGGTCGGACAGGGCCGCCTGCACGCCCATCTCGAGCAGGCGCAGCTTGAGCTGCAGGTGCGAGCCGTGCAGCTCGTTGTTGAGGCCCAGCAGGTTGATGCAGGCCATCACCTGCCCGCGTTCCTGTGCATCGTACCAAACCAATATACGTACTTCCGAACGTAGCACTCGAGGGGGAATTCACTTCCGAAATACACTGTACACCTGATCCATGTATTAACGCCGTAATACACGTAATATAATACCGAAAAACACGAGAATGTGCTTTAAAGTGATAAAATCTTGTGTGTAACACAGGTGTAATACAGGTGTAATACCGTGTAATACCGAGTAGTCTGTACAAGATTTTCCGATGTGAATTGCCCCTCGGTTGCACTGATGAAAGGTAACGGTGAACGTCACTGTGAGCTACGACGAACGTCTCTGTGGGCTACAGTGCTACACCCTGATTCACCGTAGCCTACAGCGACATTCACCGTAGCTCAGGGTGAAACACGCCGTGAGCACGTGTTGACTGACTCCTCCCGACTCACCCGCCAGCAGTCGCGGCTGCCGGTCTCCACGCCGCGCCACAGCACGGTGAAGAGGATGTTGAGCACGAGGTAGCAGAGGTCCTCCTCGCGGTCGCCCTGGCGGTCCGCGTCCAGCGCCACCCACTGGCGCAGCGCCTCCTGCTCGCGCTGCTCCTCCGCGTCGCTGCCGCCGGCGCCGTCCCCGCCGGCCGCGCCGTCCGTCACCGAGGCCGACAGCGACGCCCTGCTGCTCTCGGCCGCCGCCGACGACACGTCCTCGGAGCTGCTACTCGACCGGCTGCGCGTGCCGGGGCTGGCCGAGGCCGAGTCGATCGAGGGGCGCTCGCTGAGCGACGAGCCGCTGCGCACGGCCCCGGCCCCGGCCCCGTTGTGCTTGAGGCGGTGCACCGCGCTCTCCCCGAGACCTTCCAGGCTCTCCTGCATCTCCACCGTCTTCTGGCGGAACACGGAGTACGCCGAGCCCATGAACGAGGTGATGTTGTCGGCCGCGTACTGGATGTTGTCGCCGATGGCGAGCGTCACCGACTCGGCCACGTCTGCCGGCAAGGAAACGGGACGACGTGAGACCCTGCAGGGCGGCGACCAGACCAGACACCTGGGCGGCGGGCCGGGCGCTCGGCTCGGACACTACGCACCTTTGATCTCGCTCTCGAGGACGGAGGCGGCGTCCGACACGGAGGCCGAGATCCTCGAGACGGAGGACGGCGAGTGCGAGCGGTGGATGAGCGAGCTGGCGTTGGCGCCGCCGTCCAGCTCGAACGCGTCCTCGTCGAACGTCATGAGGTCGGGCAGCGAGGTGTCCTCGGCGGCCGAGGCCGGGGCGGGCGCCGTGGAGATGGGGCGCTTGACGAGGAGCCGCGACACGCAGTCCTGCCAGCCCACCTGGCGCGCCACGGCGCCCGGGGCCCCGGGCCGCATGAACAGGGTCGTGAGCAGCTTGCGAGCCACTTCCACCTTGATGTCGAGCTCGGCCAGGGAGAGCGTGTGCAGCAGTGCCAGCGCGCCCGCGTAGCTCGCGCCCGTCTCTGACAGAATTTAAATTAAATTTATGTCTTAGCAGGATGCGTCGTGTTGTTTTTTTTTTTGGGGGGGGGGGGCAATCGCCTCTCTAAGAAAATTAGAAATTAAACAATTTAAAAAAAAATTATGTCTAACTAGCAGGAAGCGTCATTTTTTTCCCCTTTCTTGGGTCACGTCTGAATGCCGCCTGAAAGGTAGGCAACATGAGATGAAAACCCTAAGTATGTAGGCAACCCACGGCACATCGCCCCTCCCGTCTGCTGACTACGGTTAAATGTATCCTCTGGAATTGAATTACTAACCGGTGAGGAGGACCTGGTCCAGCAACATGGCCGCCACCTCCATGGACATCTTCTGGTCGCCCAGGAGAGCGATGAGGCCAGGGTACATGCCGACGCCCCCGCCGACGAGGCCCCCGAGCACTGTTGTCGAGTCCTGGAGACGCAGCCGCTTCTTGTGCAGGTCGTAGACCCGGTCGGTCCGGAGGAGGACAGAAGTCAGCTGTAAGCCGCGGTTGGGACGGGATGCGTGTTTTTAGGGGCAAGCCTTTTACATGATATCAGGGTTAAAACCAATCTGCGCTCGGGCAAAATCCTCGCTCGACTTACCTTGAGGACCTTCTGCTTGAGGTCCATGCTGAACCTGCGGTCGATAAGTAGGCAGTACAGCAGGTCGGCCGAGTGCGGCTCGAAGAGCAGCAGGAACATCTGGTCCTTGCACTGGCCCTCCAGGTGCAGGATCAGCATCTCGAGCAGCTCCATCACGAGCGTCTCCTCCCTGACGGAGGTGAGGAAGCCGACGATGGCGGCCACCTCCTTGACGTTCACCTCCTTGGAGATGTAGTAGCGGACGAGGCGCAGGATGGCGAGCCGCAGCGCGCGCCCGTCGTCGGCGCCGACCAGGTCCCCGGGGGCCGCGTGGTGCGCGCGGAGGGCGTCCAGCAGGAACTGGACTCCGTAGCGCTTGCGGAAGGCCTTGCGGTCCTCCTTGACGACCGACGAGATGTACTGGATGTGGCCGATGCGGATGTGGAACGGGCCCCGCGCCCAGATGTGGAAGTTGAAGAGCACGTGCTGGTGCAGGGCGCGCAGCAGGGCGGCCGAGCCCGCGTCCCGCGCCATCTCCAGCAGCAGCTGGGCCACCATGAGCACGTTCACGTCCAGCAGGGCGGGCCGCACCTGCGACAGCAGCTGGCCCAGGATGGCGGCGCCGTGCCCGCGCACCAGCTGCTCCTGGTTCAGCGGCGACCCCGCCAGCAGGTTGCGCAGGAACGACAGGAACCCAGAGACGGGGTTCAGTTCCAGCTTCCAGTCTGCGGGCCGAGCCGGGCGGAGGGGAGGAGTTAGGACCAGGAGGAGGGCGCCTGTGGGTAGGCCTGGCCGCCCCGCGGGGCACCGCTGTGCGGCGGGTCGGCCTATCCACAAGTACGCAGGGGCTCTGGCCTATACTGAACGCCATAGGCCAGACACCCAAGGCACCCGAGACACCCACGTATCTGGACGCAGCTCGAGGGGGTATTCACTCTTAAAATCTGTGACCAGACTATTACGTCTATTACGCTGTATTACCACGCTCCGAAATTGAACAAGTTTAGCCAAAGATAGGCAAACACAGCCCAAAACGATCCAAAACTTAGTAGGAAAATGGAGAATTTTGGCTAATACGCTCCTATTACGCTTCTATTACGCATACTGTTACGCCTTCATTACAGGTAGAGTGACCCGACTATTACGCGAGTGCATATTTCGCCGACGCAGCTAGTCACAGCAATCAGGATCAGACGGCCTGTGCGCGTTTCGAGCGACCGCCATTTTGTTGCACTACGTGCTCTTTGGCAAAGACTTCACTAGTTTGCTTACAGATTCACAAAGGACCAAGCAGTCGTCGGTATGCACGCGCGGGTGCGGGTCACTCGCTCACTCGCTCACTCACCCGCATACGAGCTGGAGGGCAGCACCTCCCAGTCGTCGAGCTCCTCCGAGGTGGCCGTGATGGTCCCGGTGCCCGAGGCCGTGACGCTGCGCTGCGTGGACGGCAGCACGACCAGCTCCTCCCCCACGCTGCCCTTGCCGGCCTGCTCCAGGATGGGGAACACCACGTGGATGCCGCCGATCCCGTTCACCGCCGTCTGCAACACAGGAGTGCCCTAGAGACGGCCCCCTACAGGTGTATATGTGACAGACTTGACCTCGGGACGCACCTTGATGCCCAGGGTGGAGCACTGGGTCGCCAGCACGTGGCCGTCGTACTTGTTGCCCGGGGCCAGGTCCAGGCACAGGTTGTCCCAGCAGGCGGCGGGTGAGAAGCAGAAGACGAGGCGGTTCACCAGGTCGCTGAGGTCGGCGCCCTCCTCACTGGAGAAGAGACCCCTCCAGTTGGGGCCCTGCTGGAAGAGCAGGCGCGCCTGCATGGCGCCCAGCGCGTCCTGCAGCAGCGCCGCCGTGCCCAGCTGGCCGCGCAGGCAGCCGGCCGCGCCCCACACGGCGTCCTGGAGCCCGGCCTGGAAGCTCTTCACGTTGGGGTCGAGCGGCGCCGAGCCGCGCAGGGGCAGCGGCAGCGAGAGGTAGCTTGGCACCTGGTTCATGAGGGAGGGCAGGAGGCCGCCGCCCGCGCCTGCCGCCCGCTCCAGCACGCCCGGGGCGCGGCGCGGGGAGCTGCTGGCGCTGTCCCCGGAGCCCCCTGACAGCCCGCCGGGGGCGGCCGCGCCGCGTTGCACCACAGAACCAATCGTGCAATACGTGAAGGGCTGAAGGGGTGAAGGGACAAATTTGTTGTAAAGACACTCAATTTAGGTCTTTCCACGTATTTGACTTAACATTATTTTTAAACTATTGTGTTACTCTTTTAATTTGCATATTAATTTTGATTTGAGTTTTTTTATTTTTGTGATCTTTTGAATGACTTCATTCCAGCTGTACAAGGATTATTTTGAAGTAATCCCCAATTTTAGTTCAGCACTAAATTCAAGACTTACCTCACTCATTGAAGGAAATTTGATAGAGGCAGACAAACGCTGGGTACCATCCACAAAGACCTGGATCTGGTTGTGTCCGAAAGGCCTCCTGCAAAGGAACAGAGGAGGTTTCAATGGAAGAGTAAGGTATGACACATTTTATGGAAGAGTAAGGCATGACACATTTTATCTGATGATAAATTACAAATTCTACCTGGCCATAGTTATGCAGACTCCAATGCAGTGCCATCTATTGTCATTGAGAGGAATATCTGGTACAGTGGCAGTAAGAAACTCTTTCTTGGTGCTGATTGCTACAACCAACATGCCATCAGCACGGAAGAAAATCTCAACTCCAGTATTGTTGCTAGTCAGCAAACTGAAAATTGAGATGAAAATTTTCTAAGATAAGTATATGTTTGAAATAGAAGCAAAATTAAGTTCATGCTTCTGACTTACTTAAAAAGCTGCCGTCTTTTATTTCCAACTCCTACGCGACTACTACTGGTTTGACTTGAAGCAGGACTAGTAGGATGACTTCCACTAGGACTTGTCCCTGCCATGGGACTTAAAACACTTCGACCGCTGGCGGGACTACTGCCAGAGCCTGGACTGGTAGTTCGGCTTGTGGGACTAGTCGGGCTTGGAGCTTTGGATTCAGGTTCACTATCCAGCTTAACCCAGCAATGAAAACTGAAACCATAACCTGCACCTGGCCATTTACGAATTCCAGGGACTGAAAGTCCATCTGTATCATTCTGAATATTAAAAAAATAATGGCAGTCGCTATGCTCTCCACGCCGGGCAACAGCAGAGATAGCATGTAGTAGTTGACTTTGGTAAGGGCACTGAAAACATGACAGAAGAAACATAAGTGTAGTCATCTTTTCCCCATATTTCTTCAAAAATCAAGTGCAACATTTCTCACCTTTTCTTCTGAATTTCCTTCTCGTAAGAGAAGAAAAATACTTTTCAATTCTAATGGAGTAATACAGTGAGAAGCAAGACCTTCAAGCAGCCCTAGAAGTTCCCCTACTGCTGGCCGGGAAAGCGAAGAATGCTGTTCCATTAATGAGCAGATTTCTAGGATAACTTGGTGAGCAGAACATACAACACGGCTGGAACATGGGTAGTAAAAAGGTCACAGTAAGCAGAAGCTTGAAGTCCCTTCTCATAAATATTGTTAACTTATGTACATTTTTTTCTAAAATTTTGTTTTTAATGCACAGTAGTGTAGGGCAAATATGTTAAAAGATTTTACTTTGCATTTGACAAGTGTAATTTTACCTTTGAAGTGACGCATTACACAGTTTAGCAATATTTTCAGCAAGCCAAACTTGATCCACATCAGGAACAGCAGGGAGCCACCGGAGCAATAAAAGCAGCGCATGGCCATTCTAGAAATAGGAGTGAAAAATGAGATTTCAAAAGAGTGTCCGTAAAAAGTACTTTGAGAGAGATAAGAAATATGACACACTTTAAGAACATTCTCTGACTCTGATGAATGAGATTCATTTTCCTCAGTAGCCAATGAAAGCAATGCACGCAGCAGTGGTCTTTTAGGATCGCCTAAGCACCGCAAAGCTTCTGCTATGCGCGTATACACATCTGCTTTTAATAGACGCTCTTTTACAGTGTTGGAGCCAGCTAAAAGAGCAGAAAACACACGCACAACCTCCTCTGCGAGAGACTGCTTCTCCATATTCTTACTCTGCAATTTAAGAGTCAAAAATAAAAGCTCTCTCATATTCAGCACGGTTACTATGTAAATGAAATCTTGAAGCAACTTAGCTACCCTTAGAGTCTTAGTTTACTTACAGCTGACTCATTCAAAAGGAATAGTAGTGCATCTGGAATCTGACCATCCAGAAGGAGTTGTTGCATATGAGCATGTAATGCTTGGGCATGCGAATAAGATATGTTGTGTGCATGACTCTTTTTGAGAGGTAACGGCCATACTAACAGAGCCCTCACAGCTGAAACTATTTGAGAAAGGGCATGAATACTGTCAGGTGTCCAAGTTTCTTCTTTTACTTCACGAATAAGCAGATCTCTTATCAGTTGAACCATTGTTCCGACTTCAATTTGTCGCTGAAACCCAGAGAAGCAAGCAATTAAACCAAATATAAAAGGCAAAAATAAAAAGCATGTCCTGCAATTAAAGATGGAATGATTACCTGATCAGGCGATGACTTAAGAAGTACTCTAGCCATGAGCACAAAACACTGAAGAGCATGATATCTCAACTCTGGTGGAGAAGCAGGGTTCCCAACAACTGCTATGATCATGTTGACTGTGGCTGGGCATATTGCACGAAGAGCATTATGCTGCATGAAACAAGAATTGATGTTAAAATCAAAATGTGCAAGCAGCATAAAAAGCAATTCGCTTAGAAGCTGGTTGGCAAAGCTCTGCAAAGCAAATTTGTAGGCATTACAGTAATAATATTTCTACTTATACGTTCTAGGACACAGCATTGAAGCAACAGCAAATAAGTATTAAATAACAGATATCTACAAAAGCAAACCTGTGCCAAGTAAAACGTGGGAAGATAAGACATAAATACACACATAAAATACTTTACATCAAGCCAATAATTAGAAGTAGACTACAAACACAACATAATCACTTTACATAAGGTTTCATTAAAAGTTAACATTGAGTTTACACAGGCATCACATGGGATATAGGCATGTTACCAGAACAAAAGACATTCAATGATTTTCAGGCAAAAAAAGCACGTGTTTAATGAGGGTGGTTTTTTTTTTTTTTTTTTTTGTTTTTTTTTACTTTTTTTTTTTACTACTACTAACCATTTTAAAAAATTACAATCTTGCTTCTGATGGCAGAAAGCAATACAGTCACATGCACTACAGGTGACAAACGTTGGATTTTTATCACTTCAATGCCTTCAACTGACTCACCCCATCACTAAGGCAAAAACAGGATGATGTTTTTGATATTCCTTTCGCCAAAACTGGGCCTTCTTTTGACTTGTCAGATTTAACAAGTGTTGACTCTGCTAAGGAAGGTAGTGCAGGGAAAACAGGATCCAATTGCACAATTATGCTCTAAAGGAGAAACCGACACCAAATGTTAGTTGCCACCATACAATCCCCTTTTAAAAATTAAACCTGTTAATCATAAAACAACTCTGAAAGAAAATTTAAATTAAAAAACCAACATTGAATTTTCTTTCATTTTAATTCAGCACTAGAGGGTTGTACCTAGTTTTTTTTTTCTTCTTTCTTTTTTTAAAAGTTATTTTTAAACAATGCCTTTTTTATGTTTATGTACATTAAATAGATTCAATTTTCACTTGGCACATCTTGATGAAAAAATAGAAGAAATAGTGCGGTTGAATAAGCCCACAAAAGTACCATTCCACCCATGCTTTAAAAGTAAGTGTATTATACCACTAACTGCATAGTAGGTAGCCCAGCCAGCATTTATAGCATTTATTGGTAATCACGTTAGATTAACATAATACGAATCAATATTTTATCAAACTTTTAATATTTTCATATTTTAAAACTGTGATTAAATTATAAAACTGATATCACTTGTGTAAGTGCTAGCTGGGAAGCACTGGTGCATCAATGAAGGGAAAATTGGTCGATTAAAACACACAAGGAAAGTGCAGAGGTAAGAATGATGACATAAAATATGTGATAGCAATGTGTCACAACTTCATCACTTCAAAGGAAAAATCTGTACACGGTATGGATATGGTTAAGGTAAAATCTTAGCCCAGAGCATGTTAGGTGACACCAGCTAAAATTAAAATTACTCAGGGTGTACTAAACCAGTGAGCACATTGAGCTACCATACAGGCTAAAACACATACAGTGTAAAATTTTACCAATACCATCTCCTTTCTATCAGTGGTGTAGAATAAAATTGACATAAAATATTCATAAAGCATTTATAAGAATTTGGGAAAAGTACCTGTGCTCCTGAAACAACAGCACCCAGGACATGAATAAGTTGAGAGCCCAGATGAGGATAGCTCTCTATTAAGCTGGTTTCAAAGCAATCTAAAGGGGGAAAATAGAGGAAAATTTGAAAGCTTTAATTCAGATTAAACCAAAGAAATATAAGGAGTAGTTAGCAATGACTTACCATAAATAAATGGGACAACTTCAACATGAAGAAGGGCAGGTTGAAATGCAATTTTTTCAAAATCAGCTTCATTGCCCCGCAAAAAGTGGTGCCATGTAAAGTAAGGATCATACAAAACTTCCAACAGGTGACATACACTAGTAAAAAAGGAAACACCTGCTTCCCCAAAATGAGCACTTTCTTCCACAAGCTGCAAATCATAAGCAGTAAAAACTAAAATTGTTATTTCTTAATCGGAAGTATATTTATAAGATAAAATAAAACTACTAACCTGATGGATCACAGTAGCTGCTATTCCAATACTTATAGATACATATTCACATGATGCTATCAAGGGAATGTTGTCTAAATTTCTAGATAAAATTGTTAGGAGGTGGGTAAGTAATTCAACCTCTGATAATGACTCGCAGTTCAAAGTTCTCTAGAAATGTAAACATAAAAATTATAATTTACAGAAAGATTATTACGCATTATAAAAAGAAGATTAAGTTTTACGTACCTTTTCAGTTTCATTTCTAGCCTCTTGCATAAATTGGCTAACTGAAGATAGCAATTCTTCGGGTAGACGAGAAAGATGTGGGCCTGAATCTGGTCGAATGTCCGTCCAATTCGGTAGAGATGACCAATCCAAAGGAAGCTGTTCCTCCCATATTGATACAAACCCACGGACAAATAACCTGAAGTATTCTTCTTCATTCTGACAAAAAGAGGGAAAAAACAATTTAATAGAGAAACTAATGACACACACTCATACCTTAACTCAAAGAGAAGAAGGCATTTTTAAGCAATAAAGAGAACCTATTTAAGTCATGAAACAGCTAAAATTTAAGTCATCAATTTACAGTTTAAAATTTGAAACTTAATGATTTTGGCAGGTTATGAATCATATCAAACTGGATATCAAGAAAACATTCCAGCAAGACCGTATGTTAGTTTAGCTTTAGTTTTAAGCAAAATATTCCAATCTTTCTTACTAAAAGCGTAACGTGTAGCTAATGAAGAGGTATATAAAACGCCGCAACCACCTGACACAGACAGCTAACCTAACTTATCAGCCACGATAGCTGTCAAGGATTTTTTCAGAAACTTTAACAAGCATTAAAACTATGACAGTGCACCTAGTAAAGCATTAAAAGATAGACATTTTAGGAGAAATGTTGGCAACAAACAATGCTTTATTGTTAAAGTTTGAAAATGACATTTACAGACGTACACGAATGCAAATTATTTTTTCTGTATAGGTTCATACCTTCGCCTTATAATGGAGCCAAAGTTGATAAATGTCCCTCTTAACTTCCATTCTGTCCATGGTGACCAATCATACTTGATGACTAAATTCAGGAATTACAAAATAAACAAAGTTTTCTCGGAAGAATCCACTAAATAAACATGCCCTCTGCGAGGTGAGAACCCAGCCTGGCGCCCAGCTGATCGAAGGGAAGGGAACGCCCAGAGATGCACGTCCCTCTTTAATGTTAAGCAATTGCACATATATTCCAAAGTATCTCTTGATGGGGAGGGAATGCTGAACTTCTCGTAAGTAATAATTTAACTTGAACTCCATTAAATCACGTATTCATCGAATAAATCAGCGAAATTCCTCCAGCGTTTGAGGGATATGTTGATTTCGGCGTTGGTAAGACTGAGCGAGGTGTTGTGGAGTGTCTTAACCAAAACAAGAGCAGAAGCACAAGCACAAGTCAAACCAAAATACCTGTGGTAAACAACAGAAAACTGAGCTGAAAATGTATTTGAGCGTTTATTCCGTCAAAATTAATCAATATCGTACTACTTATACTGCCACCATTTTTTCTATGGTCTAAAAAATAATATAAGGCCTCGAAAGAATGGAAAATGAGGTGAGGTTATTTTGTGTTAGAAATTGCTTTCACGAGTTGTTTTGTTCATCTTCATGATTTTTTCTTTAAGGTAAATGAACATGATGACCCGAGTGAATCTTCGTCAACATCAGATAATGAAGAACACTTCACAACTGGCAATGGTTCACATGATTCTTCAGATAATGTCTCCCTCGGAGAAGAGAGAGTAAGAGATGTCCAAGAATTATTAGAAGTAACATTGTGCGAAAACTTTGAAGATTCTGAAGAGCAATCATCAGATGAGAATGATTCTTGTGATCCCCTAGATGAAGATACCTCAGATGAGAAAGGAAATGATACCAAAAGGACTAACAATCAGCTTTACGGCTCTGATAAGCCGTTCAAATGCAAATGTTGTGGAAAAAAGTTTACGAGAAATGCTCATTTGACAACACATATGAGAATCCATAGATCAGAAAAGCCCTATGAGTGTGCAGTTTGTAACAAATCTTTCACTACAAGGAGCACTTTGGTAGCGCATGTTAGAACTCATACTGGAGTAAAACCATACAAATGTTCTGAGTGCAATCAAAAGTTTGCCCAAAATGCTACCTTAAAAAATCACTTTAAGAGACACCATGTCTATCGAGAACCAAAGCCTCGAAGACCAAGAAGGCAAAAACCAGACGAGAATGGCCCTCACAAATGTGAACAGTGTGACAAGGTTTATGAAACAAAACAAAAGCTGAGGGTGCATCGCTATTCTCATAGCACAGAAAAATATGTATGCCCATTGTGTTCTAAACGATTTACTGCTGGTGGAACTTTAAAAAGTCATTTGAGGATTCATTCAGGTGAAAAACCTTTTGTGTGTGAAATTTGTAGCAAATCATTTACAAACAATAGCAACCTTCAAGCCCACTACCGTATTCACACTGGGGAAAAACGGTTTGAGTGCCCTACTTGTAAAAAGAAATGGGCAAAAAAGATATCCTTAAAAACTCATGTGTGCTCACCAGAAGATGATATGGTTGAACTCCCGAGAGAAAATGATAGCGAGCATAGGCCCTCACCTCCTTAGGTGTACTAAACTCTTGACAGTTCCACTATTGTATGAGCAATACTTAACCAATCAACTATAGTCATTTGTTTGTATGGAGAAAGAAATGGGAACAGGATAGACCCGCAGAATACTTGAGTTCACAATATATTTTTTTCTTTCTTGTATATTTACACCAAAACAAATGCATTCAAATATTTTCAAATTGATACCAAAATAAAAACTATCTAAAAGTATAATAAGTTGATAAAGTGCATTAATTATTCTACAAAATTGTCATCTTCCTCCTCATCTTTACTATGTTCGTGAAGTAAGACAAATTCTCTAGTGCTGAAACCAAATTTCAGAACATCTCTTTCAAGGAGTTCAACATACTTCCTTGGTTCAATTTTGTTATTGTTTACAAATGTTCCATTAGCAGAATCTAAATCTATGATGTATGGTCTTATTCTCTTTCCTTCAGAACCATTTTCCCTTGTGTAATGAACAAGCCTGAATTGAATAGCAGCATGCTGCTTGGAACAAGACGGGTGATCCAAAGGAATGTCTACAATTTTACGTTCTCGTCCCATCAAGAAAGCACTTGCTCTGTGAATATAGAGAACTTTTAAGGCTTCATCCCCTTTAAATGGGTACAAGCGCCAGCGCCTCTTGGGGATTCTGGCTTCTGGGGGCTCACTGTACTTGATCACAACACCTTTATATGTGTTGGTATCTTCTGTTAACTTTCCGGAAAGTCCAAAATTTGGCTTGTCTCTGTCTTCAGGGGGAAGGGGCTTATTCCCTGATTGATCACTTTTCTTTCCCCACTCCA
Organism: Frankliniella intonsa; assembly: GCA_033675135.1. Classification (NCBI taxonomy): domain Eukaryota; kingdom Metazoa; phylum Arthropoda; class Insecta; order Thysanoptera; family Thripidae; genus Frankliniella; species Frankliniella intonsa. Next base: position 19,012,279 of record CM066253.1, read on the forward strand.
TATTACTGGTGTCTTCCTCTTCTCTAGGAAACCTTGATCGACCAGGTCCACCTCCTCGTCCACCTCTGCCACCCCTGCCTCCCCGACCACCTCGGCCCCCTCTCCCTCCTCTGTCCCCTCCACTCCTCTGCTCATGAAAGTCAGGTCTGAATCTGCAACAAGAAACACATAGAATACGTAATAAGTCTCCTCTGCCAGAAAAAAAAAATCAATTAAAGAAGAAAATCATGAGATAATTACCCTCTTGGTTTATCAAACCCTCGATCCGTGGGATTCCTACTCCTCTCATGGTCTCTGTAGGAATTACACGAACAGTTAAAACACCGGTGAGGAATATTATATTTGCACATAAATTAAGAAATAAAATTACCTGTTATTCCTGAACCTATTTTTATCATCATCATCATCCCACCTCGATGACGAAGGGCCATCTCTGCCATCATCACTTTCAATTTCTTCCTTAATTCTAATGTTGTCTAAAGGTTTGCGCTCCCGTTCATAGTCAGACTCTTTCCTTCTTTCATGACCTCTTTCTCGATCCCTCTCCCTATCTCGATCTCTTTCTCTGACCCTATTTCGATCTCTATCTTCACGGCTTCTTGATGACTCTCTTCTGGACTCTTCTGAGCTATGGTATTTGTCATGTCTATTGTGATGCTGCCTTTTCCTATCATGTCGGTCATAGTCCTCCCTCGATTCAGAAGGTTCACGCTTGGGAATTTTCCTTGGTAGTTCAGGTGACTCCTTTTCCCGTGAACCTCTTCTATGCTTTTTATGTTTATGTTCCTTCATTACTCAGGAATCTGAAAACAAAATCATCGAAAGCATAATTATTAAGGTGAAACCACATCCTGTGGGACAACAGTAGAACTGGAAACTTAAGGTTAGAAACAGTACTCTTTTGTCGACTCTGAACTAGGAAAATAATCGAGCTTCTATGCGTATAGTAAAAGGAGAAAATAAAAAAACGTATGTTAAAATAGAATCTGTCAATTGTGTACTATTGAAAGCAAACATTTCTAGTAACAGAAAGAAGCAAGACGCGTTAGAGTGACAGGCAGTGACAGGCCAACAGCAGAAAGCAGCATTGTGGATTATGGTCATGGCACCGTTTTTTTGTAGATAAAGACAAAAATACATTTATAAAATACTTACATGTAGGGGGAATTATTAGATATTCTTCGAGCTTAACCTACTAGGACTATTTTTCAAGACGTTACCGCAACAGCAACAACAAAAATAAGCGATACAAGAGTTAGCTATTATGTATATTCAAATAAAATGGAGCCCTGCTGCGAGACTTTCTGTAGCAGCAGAGAGGGAAGGAAAACGGAAAATTGCGATACGGTGCAATATTTTGGCACTTGGCACTTCGTGGAATTTGACAATGTGGGGACAGAGTCCGAGCTGTACACCAAACAGATCTCACAGTTAAGCTCCCATAGCAATATATGGGTCAGATACATTTACTCTCAAAACTTTGCAGCGTCAGGGAATAAAATAAAATGATGTCACTGCGAATACAGATCACCAAACTATTGACACTTCAAACACAACTGGTTATGTTTACTAACATGTGGAGATTGCCGTACAGGGTACCGGGGATTTAATTTTCATTTTCGTCGGTTATTTTACATTTTACTCTTTACTCCATTGGTAAGGAGGTCTTCACTCGGTTGTATTTGACATACTTGTCACTTCACTATTTGACATTGCTTTTTTTCTTGACCCGGTTGAGATGGCCGGGCACTATCACCCGTTCACATCATCACGTAGTCACAATCAAGCTTAAGATTCCAAACTGGGCACAGTTCTATTCTTTTATCTTCTTTCACTGATATTTTTGGACTGACTCTCATTCCGATTTTAGACTCTCAACTTCCTATCCAAGTCACTCAGGCTCTTTCCTTTATGTCAACAGGTGGTAAAGGCTCTTGCTTGTGCAGAAATGCTTCTTCAACTTTATGCATTTGTTGTGCTATCTTGGGATGCATTATGTCTTCTTGTCCAAGTATATTTTGCTTTCCTTGAGGCATGTTGGCATTTAATATGCCCTCCTCGGCAGAAGTCTGTTAAGAATGATATTGCAGTGGTATGTTGGTTGTTTTAAGAGACAGTAACATGATTGTTGCTGGGCATTCATTTTTCCTCTGCCTCTAGATAATTGGAGCATCCAGGGGAGTTGGAAGAGAACTTGCTCTGCAGTTAGGGGCACTTGGAGCGTATATTGTTTGTTGTGATATAGACAATTTGGGTAACAAGAAGACAGCCGTTGACATTTCCCAAAATGGGGGAAATGCTGTAGCATATCAAGTAGATGTCACCAACAGGGAGCAGGTAAGTTTGAAAGATGAGAAAGGCTCTTCTCTCTTAACAGATGTGACAGTACTTACAATGTATTAAAATTTTCCACCTTTAGGTTTTTCATATGGCAGATAAAATTAAAAAAGATGTTGGGCTGGTAAGTATGATAATTCATTGCTGTGGAATGCCGAGCCCACATTCTTTGGTTGCTCAACCACCTCCAGATATACGGGCAACTATAGACAGAAGTGTCATGTCCCACTTCTGGGTGAGTGTTGTGTAGTAGGTATTGGATATAAAGGCCAATCATGTGACCCCTATAACTCATATGTTTTATATGTCTGCCAGATTTTACAGGCCTTACTGCCACATATGCAGGAGCAACGTAAAGGACATATTGTTGCTCTTAGTTCAGTGGCTGGTCTGACGGGCATCAAGGATCAGGTCCCCCTTAGTGTTTCTCAGTTTGCAGTCAAGGTGAGTAGTTTTAAGAAATTATTTTTTCATCGTGTAAATCTCTTTACATGATCTAGTCGTTTACTGGCTTCATGATCCTCAGGGTCTAACAGAATCACTTCGTCAAGAACTAAGAACTTCACAGAGGCATGCTAAGATACAAGTCACACTTGTGCACATTTATCCATTTCTTGTAAGCCCGGAATATTCAAGAGACATAAGACTGAGGTAAACTATTAAATTGGCAACCCTATCATCTCATATCATATAAACATAAAAAGATTGAGTTCTTAATTTTTATTTCCAGGATACCAAGCTATTTTGGCACCCTAGATCCTAGAGAAGCTGCCCGTCAAATAATTGTTGGGGTCCGCCAGGGTTATGCAGAAATGAGTGTTCCTGGTTACTTGCTCTTCATGGGTAATTTGTTGAGGTAAGTTGTGAACAAATGTTATGTGTATGATCTAATTTACCAGTTCTAATACCACAATATTTTTTATTTCTAGGCTTTTACCCCGTGAGGTTTCTGTGCAACTGAGAGAGCTTTTGGACACTGGCGTTGACTTTGGCTGAAAATTGTTAATATGTATAAGTTGACAGCTGCTTGCTTGAAAGTTTCAAGTCGTTTGATCTATTTACCTTCTGTAAAAATATTTTTCTAGGCATATAAATTTGCATCTTACTTGTGCCATCAAGTGCCCCAATGATGTTAATAATTTATGTTGAAATGCAGCTATTGTCTAGTCAGTCATTCAGTCAGAAGCACACTGTTTTGTGAAACCCACAGAACAAAGAAAAGACTTGCAAAAATAATTCCATTGTTATTGTTATTGTAGATATATTTTAAAGCTTTACTTTATTAATATGTTACTCTCTAAGTTGATATATTCAGTCTCATGTCTCATTACACTCCTTTCACATTAAAACATTGGTTTGAGGCTCAATAATTATAGCATTAGTAGTAAAGGTTGTTTCTCAAACGCCTCATAGACACATTGTACTTTATGTAGGATTAAACAACATTTTTGAACGCTACCCCAAATAAAGAAATAAATATTAAGAATAAATACAAAGCAATCGCGTTTCTTCAGGTACTCAATTCAAGACAAACCAGCAGCAGCCTATCTCGTAACCCTCACGTGAAGCCTTCAGACCAGCAGCAGCCTATCTCGTCGCCCTCACGTGAAGCCTTCAGACCGGGCCGCGCCGGGCCGGGCCCACAGTGTTGCCAGAAAAGTAGGCTATACGTAGTCAAATAACAGGGAAGAAAAGTGGTCTGCATCTACGCCTGCCTACTTGGCAAAACCTTTGTACAGGTGCGTGTATGTTGCCTAGTAAGCAGACGCGGATGCAGCCCGCTTCACTCCACTGTTTGGGCAACTTATTGCCAACGTTCACGTCCCGAGCGTGGTGTGGACCGTCTGGCTCGAGCAGGAGGTGGCGGCCGAGGCCGAGCTGGCGGCGCCCGAGGTGGAGGAGTGCGAGACGGACAGCACGGAGGCGCGGGGGCGGGCGTGGGCGATGGTGAACAGCCTGGCCGGGGCCCCGGGGCGCGCGCTGGAGCTGTGGCCGGCGCCGGCGCCGGGCGGGCGGCGGGGCGCGAGGCCCGCCCGCGGCAGCACGCGCACCGCGACCAGGGCGGCGATGAGCGGCCGCCGGATGGCCTCCGTCTTCCACGCGTACACGAACGGGTTGAGCAGGAACGAGGTCATGCCGAGGAGGAAGGCGGCCTCGAACGCGACCAGCACCCAGAGCCGGGGGCCGAGCACGACGAACAGCACGAGCATCGCGTCGAGCGGCGTCCAGCACACGATGAAGCTGGTGGTGATGCGCAGCAGCAGCACGGCCGACTTGCGGCAGCCGTGCGAGCGGCGCGCCGACGAGGCCGCCGAGGCCACGAAGCTGGGGTCGCTGGCGCGCAGCGTGTAGGCCTGCACCTCGCGGTGCACGCGCCAGTGCGTCAGCGAGATGGCCAGCAGCACGAACACGTTGGAGGGCAGCGCGAACATGATGAGGAAGTTGGGCACGATGTGGTGCTCGTCGCAGAAGGGCACGTCGGGCCGCCACTGGTTGACGGCGAACACGGCGCCCGCGCCGGCCACGGGCACCGCCCAGCCGGCCGCGATCACGATCCAGCTGACGCGCGTCGTCAGGTAGTCCTTGTAGTGCAGCGTGTGCACGATGGCCGTGTACCGGTCCACGGCCACCAGCAGCAGCGCGCAGTGCGAGCCGAACATGGTCAGGAAGCAGATGGAGAAGCGCAGCACGCACGGCACCTGGTAGCGCGCCAGCCGGGCGGCCAGCTCGGGCCAGAACTTGAAGAGGGAGAAGTAGAGCAGGCCCAGGCCCACCAGCAGGTCGGCCAGCGCGAGGTTCAGCACCAGGCGGCCCGAGGACGGCAGGCGCAGGTTGCTGTTCTTACCCCTGCGTGCGTGACAGACAGGGGAAGGGTCTCAGGGCCAAGTATTAGTGTTGCCAGAAAAGTAGGCAGTAAGTAGCCCAAACACAGTGGAGAAAAGCTGGCTGCATTTGCGCCTGCCTACAAGGCAACATACGCACCTGTGCAAGGGCGCTGCCTGAGAGGCAGGCGCAGATGTAGCCCGCTTTACTCCACTGTGTTTGGGCTACTTACTGCCTACTTTTCTGGCAACACTGCCAAGTATCGCCTCATGCCGGTCCGCTTTGGCAACCCTGAAACGCCTTGATGTCAGAGCACATGCCGGGTAGGAAATAGGCCCTAGGGCGCACCGACAAAACTCTAGATTTTCTGACCCACTACTCGCGCACGATAATAATTCTTTCCTGGCAAGAGTCGCGCCGCGCGCAAGCGACCCCAACCGCGGTGGGTAAATCCCCGGAGGAGGCGAGGCGACGCGAGGCGACGCGATGGCGCGCCGGACCAGACCGGACAATGGGTGGGGCGGCCGGGGCGGCGGGCTTTACGACACATCTAACGTGACCGATCTCTTCATGGGGTCTTTAAATGGGAATAATTAACTTTGAGCTCGGCGCGGGAACAGGAAAAGCGATTACCGAGCGGGGCCTGTGGCGGGACCAGGCGGGACCACAAAAGGACGCACGCAAGAGTTTTAAAGTACACGCAGCAGCCTAGGTTTATTTTTATTTTTTTGCGAGAATATACTTTTTACCTTTAAGCTTCTGTTTCCCTTCTAGTAATAATTACGGTCGACGGTTCGCCTCGCGGGGACATTGAAACGACTGCAGTTGACTGCTGTGTCTACAGTGTATCGGCTCGGGCGGGAACACGCGCCGTGGAGATGCGACAGGCGAGGCGAGGCGAGGCCGGTGTTCGTTGCAAGTCCATTAACTGTCGAGCCAAGGTAAAACAAATGGGTGACTTAGCACCTATTACCAGGCGCGGTTTAGGGGGGGGGGGATCGCTCCCCTGTTGGGTTAAAGTGAACCGTCTGGAGGGTAGGCAACTTGCGCTACAACACCCCGGTATGTAGGCAACCCACAGGGCTTCACCCCCTCTCCACAAGACCCTAAGCCGTGCACCGCGCCCGCCCTTTACCAGCCTTGGTCACCACTACCACCTTTTGTCTACAACACTCTCCCCCGACCTAATCAAAGAGTGGCGCTACGATTTTACACGACAGCACATATTCAATTAAGAAAACATTTAATTAAAATATCCCACATCACCGTTACGAAAAATGAAAAGTTGTAGCTACCGTCGTATGGTTACCTCGGGGACAACCATAAAATCATGGCTGAGGTAACAATGTTACTGTTGAGTTCACCGAAATTCTGATCAACACGACCATAATGTTGCTGTCTCAACCACAATTTTATGGTTGTCCCTGAGCTAACCATGGTATGCATACGATGGTTGTTACAACTTTTCATTTTTTCTGGGTGTACTGTAACACATTGAGTGCGGCGTGACCACGCTTCCGTGTTAAATCACAGGGGACAAAACACTCCCGCACTCAATGTGGTCAAAGATGAATTACCACAACGTCGAGCTCGTTGTCGCAGTGTCTCGCCTCGCATTGCAATGCGGATGTCGTACCTGATTCTGCCGACGGCATAGGCCGCCAGGATGAACAGGTTGCCGACCACCATGAGCACCATGAGAATGTACTCGACGATGGCGAAACCCATCATGATGTACGGGAACGCGTGCTCCAGGTCAAACACGTCGACGACAACCAGCCCCGGTCCGTCCGGGCTCGAGTCGTTGTAAGCGAACGGCCCCTGCAAAAGAAACATTTTGTGATTGTATAGTGCATAGGGATCAGCAATATTTGAAGCAGTGTTCACCAGCAGCGAACATCCCACCTCATCGGCCTTCTTGGCGGACGGCGTGAGGCGGGCGAGAGTCGCGGCGAGGTTCGTCGGCGGCACCGTGGCGGCGGCGGCGGCGGCCGTCCTGAACACGGCCATGGCGGACATGTAGGGCGGGAGGGACGGCCGCGCCGTGCAGCTCCACAGGGCAGCTGGGCGAGCAGTGCGGGCCGGCCCGGCCCGGGCCGCCCCTCAGCACTGAGGCACTCGTCGGTGGCGGCGGGGCGGGCTGCGCGGAGCCCCGCCCTGCCCTGCCCTGCCCCGGGGCGCGCGCCCCCGAGGGTCCCCGCGGGTCCCTGCTCGCGGCCCTCGCGGTGCTGGGCTGGCCCGGCACCGGCGGGCGGTGGCGCGGCGCGGCGCCCAGCGGCAGCGGCACTGGCTGTTCTGGCGGCCGGGCCGGGTCTGGCCGGGCCGGAACAGGCTAAAGCCGCTACAGCATCGTCAGCAGTGGACCGGCGGGGTGGGGCGGGGCGGGGCGGGGCGGGGCGGGGCGGGGCGGGGCCAGGCTGCCCCACCACTGCTCTCTGCTGGCACGCCGTCTGCACACCTCCCGCACACTCGCCTCCACCAGAGCCGTGCCTCCGGGTCGCTGTGACACAGAACACCCCGACGGCCGCGTGGAGGTGGGCGTTGACGAGCTGACGGCGTCCTCCGCCCGGCGGTGACGTGCTTGCCGTGCTTCCGCGTCGAGTGACCCCCGGCCCGGCCCGGCCTAGAGTCCTATATGCTTCGCATATATGCGAAGCATATAGGACTCTAGCCCGGCCCAGCCCGTCCTACAAAGCACGGTACCTGGTTCAGAGCTTTGCGGTCCCGGTGCGAAGATGGAAAGGGGAGGGGGAGGGGGTGGTGGCGCGGGTACAGCATCAACAGGTTTACCCCCTCCCTCCCACCCTCATGGCGTACGGCGTGGCGTGGCGTGGCGGGGCAGGCCGGTGATGTGATGATGTTTTGGAGGTTACTGCGGCTAACCCCGCCCGCCCCGCCCCACCCCGCCCCACCCCACCGCGCCCTCGCCTGACTAGGACCCCCCCCCCCCCGCTCTCACTCCGCAACAGGCGCCTCGCTGTTTTGACAGTAAAAGTGGAGCGCGTGCTGGCGGTCACGCGCTGGCTCGGCTCGGCTCGGCTCTGCGACGTGGACCACAAACGGGATTAGTTGTTGTTTGTTGACGCGGGGAGCCCCGGCGCCCCTAGCTCGTCCGGTGTCCTCCCTTTTTGGCGCCCTTCCTCGGTGCGTCGAACCCTTCTCAAGCGCTGAGGGGGGGGGGGCGCCGCCCCTGTTTGCGGCCTCTCTACAAATTTGTGTTGGTAAAAGAACCGCCACAGCAACACAGTCCTGATCTAATGAGAAGCCACGCGACAGGCAACGAGGCTATTTAGTTTAAATAAATGACTCTCGAGCCGGGCCGGCTACTGTCTGTCTGATCCAGGGATCAGAGAAGAATCGAGAGCGGTGTGTGTGTGTGTAGCCAGTGCCAGTGGCGCAGAGGAGCACTCTTAATGTCTAAGGACAATCATTGTAACTGACAGCGGACGATTTTGCACCTCACTAGTTCAGATACAGTTAAGTAAGTAACTAAAAATTAATAAACAAAAACAATATGAACCAGCCAGATACTAAAAGTTTCTTGTTGTATCTAAACTAGTAACGTGCAAAATCGCCTAGCACCCGTTACAATAATTGTCTTTAGACATTTAGAGTGCAGGTTGCAGGGACGTGGCCGGCCGGGCCGGGGCGGAGCCGCCCGCCTCCCGCCTGTGTCCGGCGGCGATACCCTGCCGTCCCGTCGCGCGCCGGTGCGCAGCGGGTGGCCTACCCTTGTACCTGCAGGCGCCCTCCCCTCCCCTCCCCGGGGAGCGAGGCGAGACGAGGCCCTTCCTGCGACGCCCGGCCGCGAGCGCTAGCGCTGTCCGCGCCACTTATCGAGGGGAAGCATCGGGGAACCTTTCCAACACTGATATCGCACAGGTGACGACGCACAATTTAGTTCCGTTTCGGCTTGCTTCAATTCACGCGATAAAATTTCAGTCTGCGGTGGCCGAACAACTTTTTTTTGCCCGAACACGTTTGACGGGAAGCGACGATACGGGCGGGGGGGTCAGTGGAGGCGGTGCGGCCGGAGGCTGTTCTCTCTGCTGTTGCTGTTGAGTCATTGGCGCGGGTCCCCGGCGCGGCGCGAGTGCGCGCTGCTGTCCGCGCATCCCAGCCGCGCCCCGTCCCGTCCCGTCCCGTATCCACCTGGCCGGGCCGGGCCGGAGTCGTGCCGCGCGACCGCATCCCGTGGCGCGGCTCAAACAGGTATCGGTCGTCTGCCGGAGCAGGGCGGGGCGGGGCGGGGCGGGGCGGGGGGGGTTGGGCGGGCCGGGGGGCTCCCATAGAACAACTTGTTCCCCGCAGGCCCCGACCGCCCTGGCATGGGGAATCCCCGGGGGATGCAGCCATCTCCCGGCTCGGCTCGGCTCGTTCCCGTGTTCTGTGCCGACGGATTAGATGGTGAGCGACGACGGGTGCGAGGTGGGCAGAATGCTCTGCGCTGCGGACCGGCCGAATACGCCGCGCGTGGCGTGCGGCACTGCGGGGCGGGGCGGGGCGGGGCGGGGCGGGGCGGGGGGGCGGGGCGGGGCGGGAAAAGCGCGCCTCAGCGCCTGGCGTCGTAGCCGTGCCGGCATAGTGTCCACCCAGAGAGTCGCAGAACAAAGGTTAGAATCTTCCCTAAAAATTTAATTTTTCTGAGGACAACAACTTGGAGTGGAATTCAAACCCCCCATTTCAACCGAGCTCCCTCGTGGAAATGCCGACGGTCTAGTGGTCTAGTGGTGCCGCGAAGGCCGTGGGGTGTCTGTGAGACTCGGCACATGGGGCCTGGTTCAACGCCAGGTAGGATCTTCAGCGGTAGGAGTTCCGTCCCATGCCCACGACCGGTGGTGGGTCGTGGGGTCAAAGTCCTAGAATCTGGCTCCAAAAATAGGTTTTCCATGTCCTGGGGACAGGGCAGTTCGGTTAACCACCGTGCGACTAAATCTGGCAGTACGGGGATCAAATCTGTCGAATTACGCGATAGGATCGCAGTCAGAAAAGCACCGGTTCCCATAAGAACACCGAAGTTGTTGGCTGCCACGGGGGGTAAAAGCCCTGAGCCTGGAGGCCTATTACGAACTAGCCGATCCGGACGGAACGGGAGCCCTCGCCCGGAAAGTCCACCCGAATCCGGGCGAGCGCGCCCGAGGGCTATTACGTACTTTCCGAGGCCCGGGAAATTTCCTTCCCGCTCGGCTCTCTGTCCCGAAACTACCTGAGTGTCGGATCACGGCATTCCGTCCGGATTCCAAGCGTGGCATGTGCAGAAATAATTTATAGGTAAAAGTAGGGAAGTTAGTGACTTGCCACTTAATATGCAGCCTCTTAAATATTATACTTGCAAAAAAAAAAAAATAATAATTTGGGGGTGTACTTTTATATATCTCAAATTATACCATTAAATAGTTTGAAAAATTATAAAAAAAAGTTCATATATTCCATGATTTATCTCTGAAAGACTTATCACACATAGTGTATTAGTTTTAAAGCTATGGGGATTGCGCTTTTCAGCTTAATTAACTTAAAACTGCAGAGCTTGTATGTCATGACTAGAAGAGAGTTCAGACTATTCCAGAGTACTACATAAGGTGATTAAGAACTATTTACAAAAAAATTTACTTTCCCTTAACAATTTTAACTATACCATGTATTTTTTTTTTACGTTCAACTTACAAGCTGAGTATTAATATTAATTATGGTATTATTGCTCATCAGAAACTGCTTTACGCTTGGTTTACCATCACATTTTGTGTTCGATTTAGGGACTCAAAGGCATTTTAATAGATACTACACATAAAGGATTTTTATTTTGATTTATTTTATAAAATAGAGATCTACATTAGCATAAGTAATAACGTACTTGTTAACACTCCGCCAACCTGTCCCTGAATACTTCATGTTTACATAAGTATTGCAGACAGTAATTACTGTAATATTATTTTGGGAATCTATTTAAAAAGTTCAAAATTATGCTAATATTTAGAGATCTTCAAAATGAAATGTGCTGTATCAACTGCTGTGATACTTGCTATCAATGAACCCTTTATGTTTAGTTACTATTAAAATGCCTTTGAGTCCCTAAATTGAACACAGAATGTGATGGTAAACAAATGTGTAGAGCAGTTTCTGATGAGCAATAATACTGCAATTTGTTAACACTCAACTTTTAAATTGAATGTTAAAAAAATACTACATGGACTGGTTAGCAATGTTAAGGGGTAGTAAACTTTAATGTAAATAGTTCATACTCACCAGTAGCTCCTAGGAACATGCTGAACTATTTTCGACTCATGACAGACAAGCTCTGCGGCTTTAAGCTAATTTAGCTGGAAAGCGCAATCCCCATAGCTCTAAAATTAAAAGGCCATGTGTGATAAGATTATCAAAAGATTATTAATAAATTGCTTGACTATTAATGACTTAGTAGTCTGTTTCAGTGGACTATTCTTTTAATAATTATAGACAATTTATCAGTTCTTATGGACAAAACAGACGTGGGCAAATACCCGTACTCGTCCGATCCGGGCCGGGAGCGATCCGTGTCGAATCCGTGCGGCATACAGAATAGCCCAAACCACCCCGCCCGGATCGGGAACGGGAACGGATTCGGGAGGACTCCCGGGACGGAAAGGTCCGTCTCCACACGGAAAGTACGTAATAGGCCTCCTGGCGGGAACCGCAACCTCCTTCGGGAGGTTTACTGCCGCAAAAATTTTCCATATTTCACGCCACCCTTTCACTTGTAGAGCACGTACCGGGCGTTTCACAAAAGCCGCAGGTGCGGGCGGGTTTGCCTACCCGATCTCCCCGTAAGGCGCCATAGCCCCTTGGGTAGGCAAACCCGCCTGCATCTGCGTCTTTTATGAAACGCCCGGTACGTAATTTTTCAAGTTTAAGCTCGAAAATGTCCTTCCTTATCCAATTTACTCGTGTAAACAAGGTCGGATTTCGGGGAAATCGTCAGGTCGGACAGAGATAGGTGGGACATTTTACATACACCCGCAGCTTCCCGGAATCGGCCATTCAGGTACGGCCTGCCCGCAATCGACCAAGTACGACCCTCGCGACCCCTGTCATGCCCGCAAACGACCACGCGCCGTACAACAGGCTTCCCTCGGGGTGGTGTGTGGCGTGACTCAACGTCTCCGCACTGCAGCCCACCCCGCCCCGCCCCGCCCCGCCCCGCCCCGCCCCGCCCCGCCCCGCCCAGCCTGCAGGCAGGACCGGCCCGGCCGCCAGGGCTGCAGGGCGAGTGGAACTTTGCGCCATTAGGCCGCGGAGATGAGGCGTGACTCACGTGGCGCGGCGCGGCGCGGCGAGGCACCTCCCCCGTGGCACTGGGGGGATGGAACCCGATGGCACGACTGTCAGGAATCAGTTTCCTTTCGTTGTGTTTCTAGTGTTTTCTTAAGCGACAGAGAGCAGAGAATATACCGTTCCGCTAAAAATGAGATGCAGAAGAATGCGGGAACAAGAAAACGGAGGACACCACGTAAAGGATAGCGGTTTCCGTTTTCTTGTTCTCCGCGTTCTTCTCCTTTTCGGCCTTACCAGAATGATATATAAAGTCACACGCGCAGCAAACTGTGGTGGCGTGGTTACGATTACGATTACTTTTCTTTTTTGGCAGAGGGCGGAAGCATAGAAGCGATATCGCGTGACAGCGAGTGTTTTCGGAATTATTACAACGGAGCAAACGACTGGAAGCAACTAACTGTTTGGTCATGTCTTCCGATTAAAAGATAGCGCTGCAAGGCAGCCCCAGGTCTGGATGCCGCGGGTGTCTGTGTCGGCCGCTGCCAAATATTATTAAAAAATCGATGATGCTTTTTATAAAGCGAATAAATTTTCACACTTTGTCGATGTGGCATTTAGTCCTATTCTGTTTCCCTATGCAGAGAAGGGGGCGAGTCGCGGCATCCTGTATATTGTTTTGGCAGGAATACATGTCAGAAACGGCCATGCAATACTCCTCTTTATAGGGTAATTAAAACCTATTATTGGTGATAATGATGCCCCGAAAACAAAGAGTTACACCATCTCGCCCCATTTCAGCGTTATACACTCAAAAAGTTAGCATTATACTATACCACTAGGAGTACGTGCGGCAGGCACGTAGTTGCTGAGCGAAGTGAGTGTTAAAACAAAAGGACGGTTTCAACCCTTCCGCCGTGTAGATAGGCAACCTACATGATGCCCGTCAGCATGAAGTAATTGAGAATTCCGAAAAGGAGGAGAGGGGCAGGAGAGGTGGTGGAAGGACAACAGGCCAACAATCACCGTTCGTACTCAACCGAGAGAGGGGAGCATCCCCTCTCAGATATCCTGATGTAGAAAGTCCCGGACACCCAATGTGATTGACACCAGAGGCGCAGGGCACCGTGGCCTCCAAAGTGCGGTTGTCCTGTGCGGTGACCTCGTGCCACTCCTGTGCCCGACGGGGGCAGGGCGCAGGGCGCCATAGACGCGGGACGGTGACACCCTTCCCGAACCCAGAACGACATTATGAGTGTGATGCCTTTGTGGCAGGGGCATGCTGAGCATCCCCTCTGAGCTGTCCCCAGGTCGAAAGTCTCGGACACCCTCCTATGGGGTCGACGCTAGAGGCCCAGTGGCCAGTGGCCTACAAAATGTGGTTATCCTGAGCGGGGACCTCTAGAACACACTTCCAGAACCTCCCCTCCCCTCCACTCCACTTTTCCCTCCTCATCCGGAGGTGAGATAAGTGCCACTAAGTATCATTAACATGATGAGTATAAGAATGCAGCTGCATGATATGCTGTCCGCCCCCTCCCTCAACCCCTCCTATCCTTCTGAAACAAGTTTGTCTTCACACCAACACTGATTTAGTGTAAACACTCTCAGCATAATTGTTATATTACAAGTACCGTTTCTCACCTAAATCCAATCTACAGTATCGCCCCTTGTGTTTGTGAGAGTCAAATTTCTATAAACTATTCATTTTTTAGAAATGAATTTACTCCGTATCATTACTTTTATAGAGCAGCTTTCCTCTCATTCAAATTCATAGCCAAAACGGATCAAGCAGTATGTTTGGTTTAATACATAAGATAACTTGATCAGAAATCGTATCACTGGGAAGAACAGCAAAGGTTCGGAACAAAATCCTACTAAATTTCTCTGAATAATACCCATACAATTTACTTTTTCTAGTTGGGTTAAAAGGTTATAAGATTTTAATACTTTCACCACACTTTGATGTGTCTTCTTTAGTAGAATGAGACTCCAAATGTTTCTATTTAATATTTATAAGTTAATAACCTTTTTTAAAAAACAAATGTCTCTTAGCTCATGTCTAAAAGGAGCACACTTCTACTACAGCATCAATACCGTATTGGGGAAACCGTTTGGCTGGTAATTTGTGGCGGCTAAATAAGGAATCACAACACTTGGGTACCGAGCAAAGGTTTAAAACAAAATTTAGTTAAATATCAGAAAATAATGTCACAGCTAGTAACTCTCACTTGTCAGATCAAGGTGTTATGTGATTTTAATACTCAGACCAAAGTCTGCTGTCTCCCAGACAGAGCTGTGTGTACTCTATTGTAAACAACATTGTTTATGTTGTTAGGTTATGTCACTCACCCAAATAAGAAGTTCGGAAGTAAGTTGAAGCGATCCTGGCTGTCGTTTCAGCAATCCGTGACGTTCATTTCACAAATCCAGTACAATCAAAGGTATTTTTGATTAGAACTTGAGGCACATACCTTCCCCACCCCGCCCCTCAGACGTGAACACACTACAAATCACTCGCACACACACTTCTACAAAATGACGACACTTGAAACTTCTTGAGGCGACTACCACCACTCTAAAAAACTATTGAAGACCGCATATTTCGTCGGGCTGACAATTAAATTTCTAATTTTGATGTTGTAAACTGTCGAGGTGGACACCGGGCCCACCGGCCGGGCTTGGCTGGGCCGTCGTGACATATTTCGCGTGCTGCCGCTAGGTGGCGCTACTGGCGTCCCCACAAAGGACGTTACCGAGGCGGAGCGCCTGCGACACACTGGATAGGCCAACCCGCCAAGCAATCATATGAAGGTGGCGGCCTATCCGGAGAGCCCAAGCGCAGGGGAGGCAGAAATTAAATTCCTGGTAACCCAAATTTCGCGGCGTTACTGCCCGATGAGTTCATTGTGGGGCTAGCTTACCGGTGAACTCCTTTCGTTGCCTGCCAACCTTTCCGGAGTGAAGTTTACATGAAACGTTTCAATATTTCAAACTCTATTTATAGGAAAAGTCTGGACAAATATTATAGCGCTGAAGTTAGTAGATTACGGAACACTACCGCTTTTTACGATTACTTCTGTACTTTAAGAGGAGAACCGGCTAGGACAGACGAACAGACAGACAGACAGACTCACGACCAAGTACACTTCCGATCCCCTGCAGGAGTAAGCTTCGCTTCGCTCAGCGAAAATCGATGATGTTTTTTATAAAGCGAATAAATTTTCACACTTTGTCGATGTGGCATTTAGTCCTATCCTGTTCCCCTATGCAGAGAAGGATGCGAGTCGCGGCATCCTGTATATTGTTTTGGCAGGAATACATGACAGAAACGGCCATGCAATACTCCTCTTTATAGGGTAGTTAAAACCTACTAGGTAGATGTACGCCAGACCACGTCTCGCGTAACAGGCTTCGCGATATCTCGCGAAACACTGTTACGCTGCGACGCGCCTGCGTACATCTACCTAGGCCTGCGGCGCTGTCAGTATAGATTAGGATACCATAAAAAATGCGCTTGAAATAACGAAACAGTGGGCGCAAAAAAATTTTACTCGTGCAGACGGTTCCGGCGATATGCTAGTCTGTAATAAGCGAAAATCTGAGAAATACACAACTCTAAGCGTATATTAAGGACTTTTTGTCGAAATTTGACGCTGCAGCGGCTTAACGGCGCGAGATACGCTCAAACGGACGAAATTTACGTCCAGAGGACCGCAACTCGTCGAAATACCTCGGAAACGACACCCAACATGCAGTTTTAGGACTTTTCTTCCTTTAGTCACGCAGTAGCGGCTAAACGGTAAGAGATACGGTCAAACGGACGAGGATCGCAACTCGCCGAGTTACCTCTTAGGACACTGGAAAAAAATATTTAGTTTTAAAATTATTTTTGCGAAAATGTAAATTAATTTTTAACGGTGTCAATTTTTTAGCTGGAATGCTCATTTTCGAACTCGACTGAGCTTTTTGGGCAAGGAAGCTACAGTAAAAATTTCAGCTCGATATCTCAACATCTCAACTTGTTCTCAAGTTATCGTGCGGACAGACAGACAAACAGACAGACAGACAGACAGACAGACAGACAGACAGACAGACAGACAGACAGACAGACAGGATCCAAATCCGATCAGTGAAGTAATAGGCTTCGCTATCGCTCAGCCAATTATTGGTGATAATGATGCCCCGAAAACAAAGAGTTACACCATCTCGCCCCATTTCAGCGTTATACACTCAAAAAGTTAGCATTATACTATACCAAAGTCAGACACGTGCCACGAAATACTCCGCGTGTGAGGCGTGGGGTAGCTCCACTGGCGAGGGGTATCTCCAAATTATAAACAGAAGACAACGTAAAGAATCGAGCTAATAATGGAGCACACATTCGCTCTCACCGCGGCCAGAAAAGCGTGTGATTAGCTGCTCATTGACCCCGGGTTGTAGATTGGGTGGGCAGTGGGCGGGCGTGCACCCCCGGCCCCGCGTGGAGTTCGTCCGCCTTTCACCCAAGTGACAATGACGTCAATGCCAGAGAACAATTCTGTGGGCCTCAAAAGCTGCACCGGAGGGAACGAGTCTCCGGGGAGCATCCAGACGGCGTGGCGCCGCGCCATCGGTACTCTACGCGAAAATAATTTTCTACGTTGATATCTTTAAAAGAAACCTATCAAGAAGAAAGGACTTTCATTTCCCGAAAATAATAACTTACGGGTATAAGGACGAAGTATTCGTCTTAATTAAACTTCACGAGTAATGATGAATGAGAATCACCCATACAAAGTTTCAAATTATGAGGATCCTTCATGAACGAGTCCTTATTGGACACGTTACTCCGATTGGTTGTAAAGAAATCCGGTAACTAGACTTTCAGACAGTAAGTTAGATTTGGAGCTGATGGAAATACGAAACCAGCTTTAAAGGCATCATTACCTCTAGTCGAGCCTATAAACCCTTTCATTTTTCTTACGGTATTTTGAGCAGTCCCAGCGAGGTTGAGCGTGCCACTGCTCCGGGCCGCGGGCGCGGGCGCGGGCCGGGGCTGCAGCGCTGCCATCCGATACCATCGCATCGCGCGCGCGTCTGTATCCCTCCACTCACAAGTTATCGTTGTCTTCTTCCGTTTGGGCCGGGGGCTGTTTGTTGCAATGCACCTCCGAGTAGTGGGCACCAGAAAAAAAAAGGAGAAAAACATTGACTATAATACAGGGTGGCCCACAGACCCCTTCCTTTTTGGTGAGTAGGCAACCCGTTGTACTTCAGCTGAGCGAGGGCAAGAGGTGAGGAGGGAAACTAGAGGGGCTGCTGGCTGCTTCCCTCCTCACCTCTTGCCCTCGCTCAGCTGAAGTACAATGGGTTGCCTACTCACCAAAAAGGAAGGGGTATGTGGGCCACCCTGTATTTGCCACTCATATCATTATGTAAGCCCTTACCTAGGGCTATCAAGGGTCCGGTTAAACCAAGATGTATTTTCTTCGAAGGTCTGAAAAAACTAATTCATCATTCATCCTTCTCTTCAAATTCGCTTTAAAATCGCTTTACTTTTGAATGTATTTGCTGAGGGGGGGGAGGGGGCCATGTCGCTTTAAGGTCTTGGAGGGTCGGCGGCGCCCCGCCTCGCCTCTCCGTCGCCACTGCATGCCTCCTTTGATGTCCCGCAGCCCAGACTGCATCCTGACTGTCCTGTCCAAGGCCAGCGCCTCCCCCCGCGGACCCTGCGCCGCGCCGCGCCGCGCCACGCCTGCGAACCCGTTTGTTTACTCCGCCCTGCGCCGCACATTTACAGGAAATCGCGGACACGGCGCGACCTGCGCGCACTGCGCCTCGCCGCGGCCCGGCCCGGGCCTACGCGGCCGTGAACCACCAGCGCGGCGTCAAGGCCGTGAACTTGACCGCAGCGCAGAGAGCGGCGCAGAGCGGCGACTGGCACGCGACAGAGAGCCGGGGCGGGGCGGGGCGGGGGGCCGGCGCTGCTTGGCGTGGTTAGGGGAAAGGCTACGGACGTGCAATCTCAGTCTTCTAGTTTCCTAGTTTATGTACTGCGCGCCCCGCCCCGCCCCGCCCCGCCCCGCCCCGCCCGGTCGCTGTCGTCACTGTCGGCCAACCAGTGCCAACCAGCCGGCGCGACGCGTTGCGAAGGTTCCCAAGCTAGGCTACTCTTCCCTTTGCCGTGAGATATACTTCTCTTTAGTCAGTTCAGGTGAGACCAGGACCAGGGCAGGCCCAGGCTCACCTCCTCGCCTGGCCTGGCCTCCTGGCCTGGCCCACCTCGCTCGTCTCGGAGACTGTCGAGTTTGGCGTTCAGTTTGGATTTACGGGGAACAGCCTGAGAGTCAGCCAACGGCAAACACTTGGGTGTCGCACTGATGTCATGACGCCGCCCCGCCCCGCCCCACACTGGTCAGGTCACTAAGGGTAGAAAGCTGTACATAAGCAGCGGCCGGGCCCGTGCGGCGTGTGCGCGCGCGCGGTGACGGGCCGGGCCGGGCCGGGCCGGGCCGGGCAGGCGACACGTCACCGCCATCCTGCAGAGGAGGCTCGCTGGACAAAGTCCAGCCGGCAGGGCCGGCAGGGGCGGCAGGGGCGGGCCGCGAGGAGGGGAAGAGCGCTAAGTGACATCCAGAGACCTGGGCCTGGAGGAGTATGTGTCTGGCACCGGCGGGCGGGCGGGCAGACAGACAGACAGACAGACAGACAGACAGACAGACAGACAGACAGACAGACAGACAGACAGACAGACAGACAGACAGACAGACAGACAGACAGACAGACAGACAGACAGACAGACAGACAGACAGACAGACAGACAGACGGACGGACAGACTGCGTAATCTTGTACTGTCTTGTACAGAGAAGAGGAAAGGGGAGAAGCCGTGCGGGTCTGTCTGGGCCGGCAGCAGGAGCAGGCATACCTGCTTATAAGCATAGGCATTACCATTACTAGATTGCCGGGTACAGAACAGACTTCGGAACTTTTGAAAATGTCACGATAATCACCCAGGTAAAACAGGGGGGTACCCGCCGGGTGCGGTTTGCGCAGGGGAGGTGGGGTGGGGTGAGGTGGGGATGCTGTGAAAGAACGGGGAGGGGGAACGGCGGGGGCCGGGGAGGAGAGGGGAGGGGAGGGGAGGGCACAGCGCCCATGTTTTGGGCTGGCAGCTGTTAGTGATGAGCTTGTTGGACCGGGAGAAACATCTCCACAGCCCACCGCCCGGCCGCGCCGCACCGCACCTCACCGCGAGGCTGCCCTTGGGCCGCACCCCGCCGCGCCCCCGACTGCCACGCCGCGCCACGCCGCGCCACGCCGCGCCACGCCGCGCTACGACTACCCCTCTGCAGCCCCGCCCCGCCCCGCCCCGCCCCGACTCGACTCGCCGCGCAGCATGCCCGGCGCCCTAGGACTCGCGGAGGCCCTCCCGGACCGGAACCGGAGCAGTGCGCCGCACGTGTCAGAGTGAAGTGAAGTGAAGTGAAACACGTGGGCTGGGCGGAGGGCCCAAGTGCAGTGCCGCGCGGTCACCGCAGCGTTGAGAACTCGTGCCGGACGGACTTGTCCAGCGGCCCGGTGCGGTGCCATGCTGTGCCCTGTGTCCAGGACGCCGGCGAGCGCCGCGCGCAGCGGCCGCGGCGCGTCGCTGCGGTGAAGGAGCCGCCCTCCCGTCACCATGGACTCGTACTGCCCCCTGGAGGACGCGGCCGCGGGCGGGGCGCCCGACGACGCCCTGCGCACCTTCCTCGTGTCCAAGCTCGCCCTGGACGTGACGGTGTGCGCGCTCATCCTGGCCGGCAACGCGCTCACCATCTGCGCGCTGCTGCACCAGCGCTGGTGCCGCAAGGAGACGCTGTGCCCGCGCTTCAAGGTCAGCTGCGGCTGGAGGCAGCGGGGCGCGGGGGAGGGAGGGTGGCCCCGGCCCGGCCCCGCCCCCTGACCACCCCTGCTGTACCTGCCATCACTGCCGCCATGGAATGCACTCCGCCGGCGGGGGTTGAACCCCGACCCCCCGGCCCAGTGTCCAGTGTGTACAACGCCCGTCCCGTTTCGCTCCGCAGGTGTCGTCGCTGTTCGTCATGAACCTGGCCGTGGCGGACTTCCTCATCGGCTGCTCCGTGCTGTTCTTCCTCGTCGCGCACTACGTGTGCAGCATCTCCGAGTACGCGTCGCGCCACCGGTTCTTCTGCCTCTTGAAGACGGCCACCTTCATGTTCTCGGGCATCATCTCGGTGACGACGCTGGCCGCCATCTCCATCGACCGCTACGTGGCCGTGATCCACAGCCTGCGCTACCAGGAGTACATGACGCGGAGGTGAGAGCAAGGGCGGGGCGGGGGGGGGGCGGGGCGGGGCGGGGCAGAGGCTTATGGCCTCTTCGGGACATCGAGGCTGTTTTGCGTGCCGGACCCGGGGGACGTCCGAAGGGGGATAAACGCCGGGGCGGGGCGGGGCGGGGCGGGGCGGGGCGGGGGAGCGGGCCTCCCTTCCTCAGCTCGGATCTGCTGGCGCCGAATTTTCCGGCTGTTGTGACGGAATTTCCCGTGCAGTGTGGATGTGGAGTCGAGGGGGTGGCGGGCGGGTGGGTCACGCCTCACCTTGCCGCCGCGCCGCGCCGTTAAACAAACCTTGGGCGCACCCAGCTCTCAGCTGCCGCGTGCGTTTGTACTCCGCGAGCCCCGCCCCGCCCCGCCCCGCCCCGCCCCGCCCCGCTCCGCGGCGGAGGCAGGCGCGGCGCGGACCTGAGCCGGCCCTGCCCTGCCCTGCGCGGCCCGACAGTGAGTGAGAGCGAGACAGAGTGTCTTTCTCCACTGGATGGGACGACGCGGCATTCCGGAAGAGTTGGTGGCCGCGGAGCGCGGCGTATGTGTTGTGACCGCAGATAGAAAAGAGCCGCCGGGGCGTGGCGGGGCGTGGCGCTGGGCCCGAGCTGCGAACGTCGCACTCCGTCGTCTGAATCCACCGATGACAATTTTTGATAAGCGGCAGAAAATAGCTTAGGCCTAGGCTGAGCTGCCGTGGCTGCCGTGCACAGCGCCCATTTCCTAGTACGGGTCACGTGTCACACGGGCCCCGCGCTGCCGGCCCTTCTGCACAGGGGCGCCAAAGCAAACAAGTTTCAGTGGTCGCCGTGCTAACAAATCGAACCGGCACGGCGCCACGCCTTGCGAATGGCTAAATCTCGACTATGGACTCTTAATATGGGTAGAGGGGGGCTTGCGCCCCGCCCTCCCGCCCTCGCGCCAAATACCTTTAGAAAAAAAAAAAAACTTGTCAAGTGTCTGTTTGTTCTGGCAGGCGCGCGTGTGCGATCATCGCCCTGACCTGGGTGGTGGGCCTGGTGAGCGCCGCCAGCCTCTTCCTCTGGAACCACTTCGAGTACGGCCGGCCCTGCCTGGACACGGTCATCCCCCGCCGCCACATGGCGCTCATCGGCGTGCCCCTGCACGTGTCCGTCCTCACCGTCATCCTCGTGGCGCACCTGCGCATCCGGCAGGTGAGGCCCTGTAACGCTCCTGTAACGCTCCTTATGTGCACAGAGCTTGTGCGACAGTGCTTAACGCTTCCCTGCCCTGTATTCCAGGAGATTAAGCGCATGCGCGCGAGGCGCAAGCTGCACGAGAAGTCCATCTGGGGCGCGCAGGTGCAGAGCAGCTCCATCAAGTCCATGCGGGCCGTGGTGCTCGTCATCGGCTGCTACGTGGTCTGCTACGTGCCCTTCATGTGCCTGTTCGGCGCGCGGCTCATGGGGCTGCGCAGCCCGGGGCTGGACCTGGCCTTCCACTGCCTCTGCACCGTGGCCAACCTCAACCCCATGATCAACCCGCTCATCTACTCGTGGAAGAACGCCTCGGTGCGCACGGCGCTGCGCCAGTTCATGGACAAGGTGATGGTCCTGTTGGGGCAGCACGACGGGCCCGCGGCCGGCAGGAAGCTGCCAGCGCCCGGCTCCAGCACCACGGCGACGAGCCTCAGCGGCGGCGGTGGGGTGGCCGTCATCAGCAAGCAGCTCGCCGTCGTCGCGCCCGAGGAGAAGTACGTGCCGTACGAGAACGTCATCTGAGCTGAGCACGGCGCCATGAGCTCAGCGTCCAGCGAGTGTAGACTGTGCTCGAAATGCCGAGGTTAGTTACAGGCTCGCCCCCTCACTCCATAAACGAACGCGCCAAACGACTGATATTTAAATTGTGGGTCAAACTAATTTTACTTGTCTACGACTGTTGTCTGATTATTCCGCAGTAAAGATGTTTCAGTTTCAAATATTTCCTGTTACTGCCTGCCACTAAACAGAGGAGAGAGAGAGGAGGAGGAGCTAGCGAGAGAGAGAAAGAGAGCGAGAGTGAGTGAGAGAGAGAGAGAGAGAGAGAGAGAGAGAGAGAGAGAGAGAGAGAGAGAGAGAGAGAGAGAGAGAGAGGGTGAGTCATCCGCGACTGAGTCCATTTGGTGCGCTGTTCGGCCTGCCAGTTTATTTGGATACCCCGCGGGAGTCCAACTTGCGCAACGTGCATCTCGTCTGACCCGGGAGGCGTGGACGTGACGTAGAGGCACGCGGGTGGGGGTTTTCCCACAACACGGGATTTACTCCAGTTTTTTGACCACAAGACAGACCCTCTCTGATCCCGGGTCAAAAATCCTTCCATGTTCTCGGAAAAGGGTAAGGTGCAGGGGTAAGGGGGTTGTGCGCGCGCGCGTGTGTGTGTGTGTGTGTGTGTGTGTGTGTGCGCGCGCGCGCGCGTGTTAGATTTTGCTCATAGAGACGTGACGTGCCCTCCCTGCCCTGGCGATACAGTAATCGACTCGAGTGGCTGGCGCAACATGCTCCACTGGGAGGGACGGTGTTAGCTTTGGTGAGATGACACACGGGTCGCTGTCCGGGCCCAAGGACAGTCCCCCGGCACCTGTCCCCGCCCCTCACACTACACCACCGAGTGTGGGGAGGAGAGGAGGGGCAACGAGGACCCCGCCCCTGCCCCGCCCCGCCCCGCCCCGCGCAGTACCTTCTGCTCATGCCATGGACACGCCTAAAGTCAGTTCGCTGTAACGTCTATTTGTGGAAAGTAGTACTTTTATCGCTTCCGCCTGAGATAGGGGGGGAGAGGGGAGGAGGGGGTGTAATGAGCCTCACACTCTGCGCCGCGACTGCGGACCTGTCCGGCCGTCACTCATTAGCACAAGGCCACCCGCCGCACCCCGCCGCACCCCGCCGCACCCCGCCGCACCCCGCCGCACCTCGCTCCACCCCGCTGCACCCCACCACACGTGGGGTAGAAGTGGCTCTAGTCGGCACGGAGTATCGGCAGTTGTTGGAGACTGCTATACGAACGGTCATGAATCCCCGCGTTTCACAACGAGCGAGTGTGTACGCGAGCTTCGACATTGTTCTTGTATATTAAATTTATGCTCAAATGTGCTGCTAAACGGGGCACGGGACGGAAGGGCGGTTTACCCGTACAACACGGAACACATATCTCCCCGGGTTTGACAATTGCTAACAAAATGAGACCCTCACTATGAATGGTGTGTATATAAACAGGCACTGCTTGTTTTTCATGTAAGTACGCATGTAAAAATGTATTGTTACAACACAGCCTTGCTACACATACGCTTATGACATACAGTTGACTAGATATTCGTAACAATACTTAAATAACAATTCTTTATCGTTTATCACATTTGAATGACTTCCATCTGAGGCAAAAATAAACATCGGTACCTGAGCCTGCTACAAAATAATACAATAATTACACCAGCGCCGTTTGCACTGCAAATGTAAGAGTGAGAAGTCTCATCTAAATAAGCGAGATTTTTCATCTTGCCCCAATTAAGTGAGAGTTTAGGAATCTCGCCCGACTGAGAAAGGACCTATAACATCACTCAAATTAAGTGAGATAAAGGATATAAATCACCAATCAAAAAGGGTGAGGTTCACCAATCCACACTCAATTGGGTAAAGTTTTTTGAAATTATTGGTCTAATTGAGCGAGAAAACCAAACCTCACTCAGAGAGAGAGAGAGAGAGAGAGAGAGAGAGAGAGAGAGAGAGGGAGAGAGAGAGAGAGAGAGAGAGATTCTGTCGAGAATCCTCGCTCTGGTATTTACAGTGTGACCAGGGAAAGACGCGCGTAATTATATTATAGTTCAAACAGACTTTGCCGCTTGGACGTCCGTGAGGTAAATAGTTGATCACAGAGAAGGCAGAGGCGGCCCGGCCCGGCCCCGGCAGCAGCGTCACACAAGGACGTCCGCTCCGAGCAGGGACGGCGCCGGGGCCGGGGCCGGGGCCGGGGCCGGGGCCGGCGCGCGCGGGGGCGGCGGCCGGCATGCGGGCGGCTGCGGCTCGGCGCGGCCCGACGAGGAGGAGGTCGTGGCGGCCGCGGCGGTGGCCGTGGCGAGGCCGAGGCCCGCGCGCCGGAACGAGGCCACCAGGTGCTGGATGGCCGTGCGCACCGTCACGTTCTGCCACGAGTAGATGAAGGGGTTGAGCAGCGAGTTGACGTTGGCCAGCGTGAACGACAGCGAGAAGGCCAGGTCGAGCGCGTCGCCCCGCCAGCCCACCATCCTGCAGGTGTCACGTCACGGGGTGAGACACCGCACGGTAAAAAGAAAGTCTTGGATTTCAAGGCCGTTTTGTGAAATTCAAGGGTAAGAGGATAATTCCAAGGCTTTCCCTTGAACTTAATGTGTTTTCAAGGGAACGCCTTGGAAATTCGGCGTGGCATCCAAGGAAACCCTTTGAAGTACTCCACGGGATTCCCTTGGACGTCACACCAAATTTCCAAGGCGTTCCCTTGAAAACACATTTCGTTCAAGGGAAAGCCTTGGAGTTATCCTCTTACCCTTGAATTTCACAAAACGACCTTGAAATCCAAGACTTTCTTTTTACCGTGCGGATAGCAGAAATACCGCGCCGCTTTACCCGAGGGGGCCACAACTCCCCTTTTGGGTGAACACATGATTGCAAAGAAGGCAGGACTGCAGAGGATTTCGGTTGGATTTCGGGGGGATTGCGGGAGATTTTAGAGGGATTGCAGATGGATTGCAGCACGGTGTGAACACATGATTGCAGGAGTTGTGGCCCCCTGGACTTTACCGCTATAGTTATGGAGCCCGCTCACGCACAATACAGGGTGGTCCACTTGCCCCTGCGCTTGTGTAAGTAGGCAACCCATGGTACCTCAGCCGAGCGAGGGCAAGAGATGGGGAGCTGAGCTAGAGGGGCCGCTCCCCTCCTCACCTCTTGCCCTCGCTCGGCTGAAGTACCATGGGTTGCCTACTTACACAAACGTAGGGGCAAGTGGACCACCCGGTAAATGGGTAAGCAGCTGGTTTGGTAAACACCTTGGTACTGTACTATGGTGCAAAAGCAGCAAACGGCAAACAGTTTTGCTTGTTTGCTGCTAAGCAAAAAGTTGGCTAAAACATCAAAACTTTTGCGGCAATGGCAAAATAGTTATCAGGGGTAGCAAAATTATTTTGCTGTTACCATAGTAGCCAACGTGTTTGCTAAGGCAGCTTTATTTTGCGTGCTCGAGCTGCTCGCTCGCTGCTCACAGCGTAGGTTTACCTGGAGGTGAAGAGCACGCACATGGGCGTGTAGGTGGCGGAGAAGCAGCCCACCACCATGATGAGCACGCGGGCGGACTTGCGCGCGTCCTCGCTGAAGCTCGCGCCGCCCCCGGCCCCGGCCCCGGGCGCCAGCCCCGCCCCCGCCGCCGCCCCCGCCCCGCCCCCGGGCAGCGACTGGCCCGACTCCATGGACTTGCGGCGCACGCGGCTCAGCAGCACCTCGCGCCGGATGCGCACGTGCACGAGCCCCACGAGCACGAGCACGAGGAACGAGTGCGGCACGCCGATGGAGCAGACGAAGAGCGCGGGCACGACGCGGTCCGTGCACGCGCCGCCCTCCGCCTCGTAGTGGTTCCAGAACAGCAGCGAGAAGGAGGCGGCGCCGGAGAAGAGCCACGGCAGGCACAGGATCGCCGTGGCGCGCCTGGCACCGACCACACAAACACGGCTTTATTTTTATCAACGTCACTCGATATTTTCACTGTGAAAAATACTTGTAAAGGTTACAGGAAAATTTTCCATGATAAATGTTGTAAAATAACAACTTGAAATTGTAAAATTACAATCACTTTGTATCGACTTAGAATTCATTGACGAGCCAGAATTTTGTAATCACGATTAACAAAATATGATGTAAATTTACGAAGATGTTTTTCACAGTGTTTTAATCAATTATCCCAAAGCGAAATTTATACAGGCTCGCTGCTAGTCAAAGCACGTTCCGGCTTCAAGATGCGCTGTAAAAAAATTGTCGTATCGGGTACAGGAAAATTTTCCACGGAAGATGTCGTACGGTACGATTATAAGTCAAGATTGTAATTTTACAAGCACTTGTGCGTATCGACTTGGAACCGGGTGAGTAGCAAAAGTGGGAGGTTGTACATGCTCGACACACTTTCACGGAAAAAAGCAAGTTTGTTGTTGCGACCGAAAATTAGTCGCTACAACTAAAAATTAGTTAAAAGAGTGACAACTTATATGTTTGAGTGCGTAGAACCGAAAATTTCCGACAACACAGCCACTTTTTGTTTCCCAGCACGTTTATTTTAGTTGTCACGACTAATTCGTCGGTTGTCACGCGATTAACTCACATATTGTAAATGATAAATGACGGAATATAACGTACATGTACGAACATATTTTCCACAGTGTAAGTAAGAGGCTCAAGGGGGAGAATACAGCGTTGGATAGGTTCGGTAGTCGGGGCTGACATTGATTGACTCGTAGCACAGCGTGAAATTTAAGTTGAGCGATGCGAAGACCAGCAGTGCGAAGGACGCAAAATGCTTTAGGACGGCTCTGGTGGGCAGGGCAGTCACGTCGGGTCGGGTCGGGTCGGGTCGGGTCGGGTCGGGTCGGGTCGGGCTGGCGGCCTACCCCGCAGGGGCCGCTCCGCTTACCTCTTGCACATGAAGGCGCGGTAGCGCAGCGAGTGCACGATGGCGATGTAGCGGTCCACGGAGATGGCGCCCAGCGCGCTCACGGAGGTCATGGCGCTGAAGATGGGCATGACGAAGCGCAGCACGCAGAGCGAGCGGTGGCCGTCCATGCGGCGCGCCGCGCTGCACACGTAGTACGGCGTGAGGCAGTACACGGCGCACAGCCCCACCAGCAGGTCCGCCATGGCGAGGTTCAGGACAAACCTGGGGAGAGAGACCGGCCCGTCAGTGCTACCCCTGCTAAAACAAGTGCTGGATATATATCCACACTCCCAAAAATGGATGCTTTGGATCAAGCATATTATGCTATTTGAATAAGAATTTTTTGACCTTACCCGAAGAAAGTGGGGATTCTTGCTCACGTAAATTGAGGCTAAGAAATCCTTACTCAAATAGAGTGAGGCTCAAAACATATCGCTCAAAGAGAGCAAGGTTAAAAATTCCCACTCTAATTAAGCAAGGAAAAGTGTCCTCTCCCTTTCCGGGCGAAAATCTGGATGTGCGGGTTTGCAGTGTTCATTTTGGGCGGCCTGTCTAGTGTGAAGGCCGAACAAGTAGACGCGTTTTTTAATATCCGACCGCCGGGCCGCGCCGCGGGGCGAGGCGGGGTGGGGTGGGGTGGGGCGGGGCGGGATGCGGCGGGGTAGGGCGTGGCAGGGTAGGGCGGGGCGGGGTGGGGTGGGGCGGGGTGTAGCGGAGCCCCGGCGCGGGGTGGGGCGGGTGCGCTCCAACCGAAACATACCTCCCGCTGCTCCTAATACAGGAGGCACGTCCAGGCGTCCCGTCCTCGCCCTCCCGTCCGCTAGTTTGATGCGTGGCGTGACGGGACGGGACCAAATAACCCCATTGGCGGGGCGGGGCGTGGCGTGGCGTGGCGTGGCGGGACGGGGCGGGCATTGGCGGGGCGGGGCGGGGCGGTGCGGGGCGAGCCTCTCAGCCCCCCCCCCCCCTTTTGTCCGCGTGCCTCTATTTGCACGCGTCGCCCCCTGTCGCTTATCGCTCATTTGATCTCACTGGACCTCAGAGTCGCAAGCCCTTGCTCCGCTGCTACCCTCCAGGCGTGGATCCAGGAGGGGGCGGGGGTGAATGGGGGACATTACCCTCTCCGGTGCGAGATAGGCCGCCGCCTGGACATCCCTTTGGGCGAGCACGCGCGCCCTGGAGTGTGGGCTGTAAAGTTTCCCGGCCCCGGCCCGGCGGGGAACCCCGGCTGCGCCCGTACAGCACAGCACAGCACCGAGGCGTCCGAGCCGAGGCCGACGATCGCATCGGCGACAGCCAGCGACAGCCAGTGGCATCCCAATGAAATGGATTTTCCTACTCGTCAGCAGCAGTAATGAGTCTGGAATAGACTCAAGTGTAAGGCAGTCTCACACTTATACGTGCAGGACAGACAGTCCCCTCCTCTCACTGTGAGACCGTGTGGTGTGTTTACTACTCCAGCCAGAGCCTTGCCGTATGGCTTGTGCCGGCGATGTGCCGGGCACAGAAAGTCTCAAGCACAGCTGATATGTTTCACTTCAAAGCAATGCTCCCCGTTAGAAGTCCAAAGCAGCAATCACTGATAAATGCGGGGTACTGGGAGCAGTACAGTCAGAGGATACCTGCTCGGCCGACTGCGGAAACGTGATCTAGGTTCACTGGTTCTGAGCAACTCTAATGGCTGGCACGACGAGGAACTTGGCCATGCATGTACATACAATCGATGTCTGATTTCGCGACATTCTATCCCTCTGCTACGTTCAATTTTATTCGCGCTTGTATGAAAACGTTTTACGAATGCGAAGTGGCGATGTTATGCTGTTCAGCACGGAAAAAATTTCAATCCAGATTGGAATTGAAAGCAGATGATACATTTTATTGCTTCATGCTTTTTTTTTTTATTTATGTTGATCGGCATATTTAATTTCATTGTATTTAGAGTGTTGAAGCTAGAGGGTAGTTGGGACGATAAAAATTAAAATAGGTAAGGTTTTCTTCATTTTAAAGCTATTAGGGGACGGGGGACGGGTCGCTGAGTCAAAAGCGTCCAAAGGTGCGAGCGAGCATTGTTGATCGGCCGTTGCGGCAGCGGCAACTGCAAGGCATTGTCGCGCGAGCGACCACGCGAGGCGACACAATCCCCCCTGTATAATATTCTGCCACACTCGCCACTCGCTTTATGAGAGTACAAGCTAGCTGATACATTATCTTACGTTTAGTAATTGTCATTTAAGTTAAGGCTAGCTAGAATGTATCATCTGCTAATGGATTAGCTGAAATAGCTGATACATTGTTGGTATGGCCTTAGCTAATAATATTAGCTGCCTTAGCTAATTATCAGCTGTAACAGTAAAAATATTTTCCCTCACAGCTTATGCGTTTTTTCCTAGGCAGCTGTGAGAGCTAATATCTCAGCTGTCACAGCTGATAATTAGCTAAGGCAGCTAATATTATTAGCTAAGGCCATACCAGCTAATACATTAGCTATTTCAGCTAATATTTTTTTTCAGTGAGGGGGCACACATAAATTTCTCGCCATTAGGTCTGGAGTCACGGGCCATCCCCGACGGCGAGAGCACGGGGCGTGCCCACCTGGTGACAGATGCCGGGCCCGGCCCGCCCCGAGCCCACTGTAAGTGATGCTGTGCGGCTGACACGAGGGGGTTAATCACTTGTGTACTCTTGTGTACACCTGCTCAAGACGTACTCATCTGTACTCAGCAACAAAATTCAGACAAAATGTTTAAATTAAAGCCATACTTGTTCAATTTTAAAAAATTCTAGAACGCCATTTTACGCCTTAATTGAGGGAAAAATTCGACTTCAGCCCTTGAAATCTGATATGTACTCCTGTACTCACGTACTCATGTGTACACTCCAGTCATAAGCGATTCATCCCTCGGGGTGACATCTACCCCGCCCCGCCCCACCACGCCCCACCACGCCCCGCCCCACCCCGCCCCGCCACCCGCCACAAACAAATGCAGGAACAAATGCGATAAGTTTGTGGCGGGGCGGTGATCGCGGCGACTCTAATGGACTTATAATGACGAGCGGGCTGGGCTGGGCGGCGGGGCGTCGCTGGCCAGAACTAACCCTACTGTTAGCATCATCGTCTTTTACACAACCGTGCAGCTAATGTGGGGGAGGGTCAGCCCGTCAGCCCGGACAAGTTCGGAAAAGGGAAGAGGTGGGGGTTCAAATGAGCGGAGGGGAGGGGTCAGTCAGAAGACGGGCACCACTGCCTCAGAAAAAGACGCGATTTTTTAAACTCTTACGAAAAGTTGAGATTGTCCTTTCAACAGAAAGAACCACAGCATACACCCAGAGAACCAGTTAATGGGTATATTTGATCAAAACAGTTCAAATTTAGTTCATAAAGCTAAAACTTGGTTTTCTCGGCGTATTTTTGTATGCAGGGGTCCTACGCCGACTAGTCGAAACATTTGTGGTGGACAGTCGAGCAGGACGGTGTGGCCTGCCGCGGAACTATAGGGCTCGTTATTAGGTGACCTGTTTCGACACCGCCCTGCCCTGCGCTGCCCTGCGCTGCCCTGCGCTGCCCTGCGCTGCCCTGCGCTGCCCTGCGCTGCCCTGCGCTGCCCTGCGCTGCCCTGCGCTGCCCTGCGCTGCCCTGCGCTGCCCTGCGCTGCCCTGCGCTGCCCTGCGCTGCCCTGCGCTGCCCTGCGCTGCCCTGCGCTGCCCTGCGCTGCCCTGCGCTGCCCTGCGCTGCCCTGCGCTGCCCTGCGCTGCCCTGCGCTGCCCTGGCCGTGCGCGTGCGTGCGTGTGCGAGGTCGTCACGTGGTCTCTGCGGGGCTGGAGGGCTGGAACACGCGGCGCGGCGCGCCTCCGAGTCCAATTATTGTCCTCCAATCGAATGGGCGCTCATCTCTAATACAGTGCCGAGGGCCTCCTGGACACAACACTGAAAACGTCAAGCTAGGGTTTCCCGCCCAAAATTAAACGACGTTCTTCTAGGCCGCTCACGTGCTCAGATAGAGTGCTATGCTCCTGGCCTGGGATATGCCCTGGGCCTGCAGGCTCACCTGTTGGACACGTTGGACACCCTGAGCAGGGCGTGGCGGGTGCGGTGCCTGAAGAGGAAGATGGCCGTGACGATGAAGCCGTTGCCCAGGATCACGCTGAGCGACACGCACAGGTCGACGAGGAAGCGGAGCGTCAGCGACGTGCGCCCGTCCAGGGGCACGACCGTCGGGTCGTCCAGGCAGTTGGTGTTCATGGTGAGGAGCAGAGCGGAGCAGAGCGCCCCGCCCAGGACCCAGGGCGCCCAGCCCAGGACGGGGCCCGGGACTCGGGGTCGACGGCGACCACCCGTGCGGCCCGCCGCCGCCGCGCTGGGGACCACTCGGCTGACACTGACCACGGGCCGGGCCGGGCCCGGCAGAGCCGGCAGAGCAGCCGCGGCTCCGGCTCCACTCCTCTCCCACGCCGCTCCACGCCGAGCTACCGGGCCGGCCGCCAGCGCTGCCGCGCTCCCGCACGGAGAGGGAGGGAGAGAGAAAGAGACAGAGAGACCACATCTCAGGTTCATCCCCACTCCCACCCCCTTTGTTCGTCTAGAGCGCCGTATATACGAAGTTTGGGCGAAGTTTTGGCAGTTTTGGAGGCGCTGGGGGTGGTGTCAGTGCTCGTGTTGTGGAGAGCGGGGCGGGGCGGGGCGGGGCGGGGCGGGGCGGGGCGGGGCGGGGCGGGGCGGGGCGGGGCGGGGCTGGGCGGGGCAGGGCGGGGCAGGGCGGGGCAGGGCGGGGCATGGGGTCCGCACGACGCCCTGCTGACAGCTCAAGGCAACCAGTTGAGCCCCTTGCTGCTCCCCTCCCGCTGTACTTACGTTGGAAGCGGATGATTCTCAGAGGGCCGTCTCTCCCCCTTGAATTAAAAAAAAATTAAAATAAAGGGGAAAGCAACTTAAACGTGTAACCGGTGAATAACGTAGCGAAGTGTGGTGTGCACGTACACGTACGATGTTTGCCTGAAAGACATTACGATGTTCGTTTTTGCTCCCCATCCTCGTCTACCTCATCACACACGTAAACGCGCTCGGCTCCCCTCCTCGCCGACAGCTGTCCGCGCGGTCTGCGCCCAGTGGATAGGCAACCCAACTGCCACCTTCCGGGACCGTCGGAGGAGGCGGAGAGAAGGAGGAGGGGGAAGTACCAAGCGAGGGTGGGGGCCCGACCGGGCCGCGCGGAGCGTGTGGAGACTTTCTCCGGGGCTCCGTCATACGGCGGGGGGGCAGAGAGGAATAAGGTGCGAGGGAGAAACAGACAGCTAGAGCGGAAGAGGGAGTGGGACAGAAAGAGATAGAGGAAGGAGAAGGAACGACGTGATCCGGAGAACGCGGTCCTCTAGAAAGTTGGCGGCTCCGGCGCGGCGCGGCCCAGGCCAGGCTGGACCAGCAGTGCCTCCGGCCCGGCCTCCCGCCGCGGACTCTGCAGTGCGCTCCGGACACAGCGACCCCAGCCCAGCCCAGCAGAGAGAACAGCAGGTAGGTGTTGGGCGGGGCCAGTGCCGGGGGCCGCGGCGTGCCAGCGTGCGCGTGCGCAGCGCGGGCGGGGCCAGTGCCGGGGTAGGTAGGCACAAAACCATAGCCTGATAACTCCTTCCGCGATGACACGCAGTCGAGTAGTGCTGAGTCCCCGCCCCCGCCCCGCCGCGGCCGCACTAGCGCCTTTCGGCCAAAATGATGGTCTGTCAGTTGGCTGTCCCGACGCTGCTCGGAGAAGGACGCAGCCGTGCGCCATGCGATGCGTGAGGGCAGCGGGTGCAGGCAGCGCAGTGCAGTGCGGCCAGCAGGGCAGGCAGGCAGGCCGCTGGCTAGCCCCGCCCCGCCCCGCCCGGCCCCGCCCCGCCTGTTGCGCAACCCCTCCGTTATGTGTGCGTCCCCCCTTCCCTTCTCCTCCCTCCTTAGGCGGGCGCGAGCTCGCACGCTTCTGCCGTGTCCATACAGTTCTAGAACGAATGAAATGTTCATGCCGCTCTATTGATTCCGGATCGGCCAATGTTGCCCAGCGGTCGCTAGAGCTGTTGGCGCGAGGTGGGGCTGTTCAGACTGTTGAGCACGCGTGGCGGGGCGGGGCGGGTGACGCAATGGCCCTGCTTTTGAACGAGATGAAAGACTAACGCCCTTGTTGAGGTCAGGATGGGGCTAAGCTACGAGCCGCTGGACTCGGCCGTGGCCGAGCGGCTCGACAGCCTGTTCGGCGCCAAGGACTGCCTGATCGAGGTGAACCCCGGGCACGTCATCATGCCGCCGCGCTACCAGGACATCGGCGACCGCATCCGGGGCCTGCGCGTGCGCGAGGACGACGTGTGGGTCGTGTCGTACCCGCGCACCGGCAGCACCTGGACGCAGGAGATGGTCTGGTGCATCGGCAACGACCTGGACTTCGACCGCGCCAAGAAACTCATCCAGCAGTTCCGGACGCCGAGGATAGAGTGAGTCGGGTCGGGGCTCCAGCAGGTCTGGTCTAGCCATGGACCTCTCGATAAAATATTTAGCGAAATTCCAAACTTTGACGTGTAACTCTTGTAGGCGTAACTAACGACTAACGCGTGTCCTCATGTCAGACTCACCGCGCTCCTGGATGCCAACGAGGACGACTTCGCCAAGGAGCTCGGCGACACCGTGGAGATGGTTGAGAACATGGCCTCGCCGCGGTACATCAAGAGCCACCTGCCCTGGGACTTGCTGCCGGAGGAGATGTCCATCGTAAAGCCCAGGGTGAGAAAGCACTGCACAAAGTAACCAGTCGGGGCGGGCTCACATGTTTTGTTGGTCGAGAAATGGAGCTTTGGTGTCTTTTTCTTCTTTTCCATGTAAAGCGCGAGTATGAAAGATGTCTCTTGTGTCCAACACAGGTTGTCTACGTTGCGCGGGACCCCAAAGACATGTGCGTGTCCTACTACCACCATTGTCGTCTTATCTACAACATGAAGGGGTCGTTTGAGGAGTTTGCCGAGCTCTTTCTCCAGGACAAAGGTAATCCCATGGATGGCGCAAAATTTTTGACCTCTCCTAATAATGAGCCTAATACTGACTTCAGCCCTCTTCTTTCTATGGACATAGCACCCGTTGGCCCAATGTGGAGCCATATTTTGGGCTTCTGGGAGAAAAGGCACGAACCGAATATCCTCTTTCTGAAATACGAAGACCTGAAAAAGGTAAGAAAGAAAAACAAATTGGAAATAACATCCTTTAGGTAAACTCTTTCGTGGCTAGAAACTTGCCTGAGTCGAAGTTATTACGAAAGTTGGTCTCCCCTGTTCTTCTGCATGTAAACTATTGATTACAGGATCTTCCGGCGACCATCAGACGGACAGCCCGGTTTCTCGGTAAGCAGCTGTCGGAGGATGGCGTGCTGAAGCTGGCCGATTACCTCAGTTTCCACAACATGAAGAACAACCCTGCCGTCAACCTGGAGCTAGTGATGGCCAAACGCCGCGGCCGGGACGGCGCCGCCGCGGAGAAGCCCGAAGACCTGGCATTCATACGCAAGGGCGAGGTGGGCGACTGGAAGAACTACATGACCGACCAGCTGGTGGCCAAGTTTGATGCGTGGACTGAGATGAATTTGGCTGGCACAGGACTGACGTTCCAAGAGTAGTGCAGGGGCGGGCGGGGCGGGGCGCGGCGGGGCGGGGGCGCGGGGGCGCTTAGCGCCTCGCCTGCCCATCAGCCGGCTCGAGCCGCAACCATCATGTTGTTGATTGTTAATTGTTATTATTTGTTACTGCGGGACTCCTCGTTTCAAGAGTCTGTCTCCGTGTGCGTGATCGTGTGAATGTTACCAGTTATTTATAAGACTATATGTACAGGAAAGCCGATGAGTGGTATCGTAGACAAACAAGAAGTATGTCTGAGTGCGAGGAACATGCAAAAATATTGTCAATGAAATCTTATCACCGCAACCGTGTATTTCATGTGTTTCATTTGTTTCTAAGTAAGACTTAAAATTACTGAAACGTTTTCTACATAAAGTGAATTAGAAATGGTATTTCAAATTTATTTATGGACTCCTAATGGCGCCCCCACAATGGACGTTACCGAGGCGGAGCCAATGAGAGCGCCTGCGATACACTGGATAGGCAAGCCCGCCAGGCACCCGAGTGGAGGTGGTGGCCTACCTGGAGAGCTTGTGACCCGAAGCGCTTGCGACCCGTCCCGTAGCGTGAGCGAGCTGTAGCGCTTGTGAACTTCGTCCGGGAAGAGCTAATGGTCGGGTAATACGAGGAAAAATAAGACGATAGGGAAATTCACAGTTTTAATTTTTTAATCACTCAAAAACTCCAACTAACAGAGTATTAAAATTTTGCACCTAATAAATTTTACAAAAAAAATATATTATAAAAGAGTATATTAAACTAGTGTATCATTAAATATACAAACTTCATGTAAAGTTCAGAAAATAAATAAAACAAATGACATTCAAGTCCTGAATGAATAACAGTCAGGCTATTCAAATTCGAGAAATCACAATTGGCTGCAAAGTCGCAGTCATCAATCATCACATTTTGACAACTTTTGACAAGATATTTCGTACAAGAAACATGAGCTATAAGGGTTTATGAGCAGCACAAGTTTATGCAGAAGACAGTTTAATACACAAATACTAATAGGGCTATCATATTTAACACTACATGCAAAATCATATCTTACAAAATACTTTTACACATGAAAATACACAACGAAAGACACGGTTGGACGGCATAAGACAGGGACAACGAGCACATATAAAACAACCAAATATATAATTTATACAATACTAATACGCTATGTAAAAAAATATCTTACAGTACAATCTAATACTGGGAAATTTTCCCCTAATCATTTTTTTAATGACAATGGGTTGTCAGATTAAAGCACAGAAGACTCAGAAATTGACGATAAGTAAAGTAACTGCATGACTGTCATTCACTACTTGTAATTCTGGCATTCAATAAGGGCGGCCCCACACTCGGCGCGCGTCTGTGGGCTTTAATAGATACACACATAAGACCTTGACTACGTTTCACATGCTATATATGTTTTTCTTTAAGTTAGGATGTTATTTATGGCACAACCATAGCATATGCGCTAACACATACACACTTGTCACCATTACTCTCGATAAAGCGTTTAATGAACTTTAAAATCCATGGCTCAGAAAATGCTGAACTTTTTTTTAATCTCTTGGATGTAGGTTTGTAGCGATCAAGCGCCGATATACTTTCCTGACCACAGGGTTTGCTTTCTGTTACGAGTTCGGTGTAAGAAGGCGACCTACCCACACGTGTGCGTGTGATACAACTCAGATAAAAGAACTCGGAGCCGCTGTGGACTTGTATAAACATTAAACATAAAACATAAAAATTAAATAGAAAAAGCTGTTAACGCCTTTTCTTCCTCTTTATAAGTGAAATTCTTATATTATACAATTTCAAAACATATAGATTGCAGTTTACACAATAACGCTGGAGATCAATGCAGGTGGCAGTGTCAAACTTTCATTTCCAAGCACAATTATTTACACACTATTTACATTATTGCTTAATACAGTAAAATCTTGATATAGCGGCAGCCGCATATGGCGTCATCTCGCTTATAGCGTTACAAAATAGGGGCAATAAGTAAGGCAAGGAACGCTGTGTATATTCGGGCCGCATTTAGCGTTGGATTTTTCGTGCATCGGCCAACAACGCTATATCGAGCTTCTACTGTACTTTAATGAGCGAAATTTGTCAAAGTTAGAAATCTTGGACAAATCTCACATTTTACTGACAAGGATACAGGCTATCAAGAAAATATAGAATAAAAACATTATTTTCTATCTGATATGTAAGTGAGAATCTTTCACTAACTAAAAAATATTAATAATTAATCACATACACACGTTTTCATAAATAATGACTTAATTGTAAAATCTGCGAGAGGAGCAAATTTTATCAGGTAACATTTGAATGCGAAAAGATTTGTAAAAGGCGACAAATTATACCTCCGTCTGAGGAATGCCACCTTCTAAATGAGTTCTACTAACAGTCGCTCGGGGTCTTGTCGTAGGCACAGGGACTGCTGCTACCGGTTGGGGTTGGGGTAAGGGAGGTCTTGTTTCTACCCTTGCCTCACCAGCTGGAAAACCATTAACAGAGTCCTTCAAAGATTTTAAAGACTGGTTGCTCCCTGTCTTAACAGAGGACGTCTTTGTGGGCTCTGGAGGTACAGGGCGTGAGTGCATTTGCACTTTAAGCTGAGGTTGTTTTTCAGCAATGGAAGGGGTGTCTCGATACTCATAGAGATGACTTGGATTCTCTGATGCACTACCAATGCCGGTGATTTCGGATTCGTCTCTCATCATCAACAGGTCTCCGCTGTAGTATCGATCCTGTTGCCTGCAACAAATCAATAAAAACTTATAATTTTCAATAGATCATTGATACATTATCAAAATAGAATTTACGATGGCTTGCGATTTCATTCCGTAATTCGTTTATAAAAATCTGCAGAGAAGATAATTAGACGTTGAAGTAGTGCTTTGATGATTATGACTAATCGCGGTCAAAACTTGAAGAAATTTGGCATGCCTCGACAAGCGATCCCACCGTACGCTTCATATAAGTATTCCATAAGATGCGACACACATGTAGGAAATTTTTATTTTCAAGGGCTGAATTTTGTTGCAAAGTGGTACAGTGCCATTTCATTCTTGAACTTGACAACCATGTGTTTCCTGCTTCTATACAACTGTGGCTGGCGCAATCCCAACCCGAGACCTCGTACAAATTACGGAAGATCTGGTGCCCTCGTAAACATTAAAACAATATCTACAGTTTGAAAAATGAGTACAAAGCAGAAAACGCAAGCTTCAAAATATGCATATGAAATTGTTATGAAAAAATGTCATATTTAAGGCCTAAATGCCAAAAGAGCAAGGCAGCAAAGAGCAAAGACAAAAATCCAAATAAGATAAAGCAGTGTAAAAAAAATGTGCAAAAATAGAGAAAATAAAAGCAGGAAATAAAAAGAACAGTTGATAAGTGTGTGCTTTTTAGTTTTTGAAACTGAAGCAAAATTTACAAGATGGTGAAAAATTAGTAATGTTCTTTATCCCAAAAGCCGTTATTGTTTATATTGCCACATCATGGGCAGTACATGAGATGCGCTTCAGGGCAGGAAAGAAACAGACAACGCTACACCACTTTCTCCCAAGTGAAAAAAATGGCGACACTTACGTGGATTACATGTCCACTTCATTCTGTGGGAAACTGGTATGGAAAAGCGTGTACCAAAAAATAAATTAAAACCAAGCAACACAAATAAAAATGAGCTGGGATCCCTTTCCTTACCTAAGGCCCTTTTGATTCATCACAAAGTCAAGATCACTAAGCAGCACAAAAAAGGTAGAAGTGATTTTAGTACGTCAATTAACAAATATCGTCAGTGTAAAGGGTTAACACCGCATATAAAGACTTAGGGAGGGGTAAAGTAGAAATATCTCAGAAATAATTTTGAATTGTTGATAATTAGCAATGCCCTGATACTGGAAAATCCACTCCAGTCGGAAGAATTCAGCTCGTTTTATTCGGATTATGATGAGTACCGTTCTATTGCAGGGACTTGATCAATGTGCTCGAGGGTTAAGCATATTTTATATTTTCTGATTCCTCTTTTTTGCTTCATTCGGGAGGGTCGTCGAAGTTTTTGGCGCGTCCCCTGCCAAAAACACTATTCTAAAAGTCTATTTTTCACCATGGCGTCTGTAAAGATACGTAGCATTCCCGGCTAAGCTTGCGACTCCCGGCCCTAATAAAGAAAATACATTTTTTTAAAATGGCTATCAGCAACCTGAATTTGGTCCGGAAATCGCAAAAGAGGGGAAGTCCCTGTCGTGGGCACCACAAAATCGTCAT
This sequence comes from Frankliniella intonsa, assembly GCA_033675135.1. NCBI lineage: Eukaryota > Metazoa > Arthropoda > Insecta > Thysanoptera > Thripidae > Frankliniella > Frankliniella intonsa. Next base: position 19,051,560 of record CM066253.1, read on the forward strand.
CATGCAATAAGCACAGAAATGCACTCTCCATGACTAAAGCGCATAAGCTTCCCGTTGGTTAGATTTTATGATAAAGTGAGGATTTATATTATAAAACAGAAAGTAAATTACAAGATAAAGTTGAGTATCATGTCTCCACTACAAACCTAATTGCAGAACTCTTTTCAAACATTATTATATAGTCCGCCGAGTTGTTCTACAATTAGAAGTGCAGTGTGAGAGATGGTATTAATCTCCCTGACCTTCATGATTACTGATAAATTTGATTGTGGATGGTGTTCTGTATTAACAAGTGCTTTCCACCTTTTTGAACTGAAAAAAAAAAACTAATGCTGTTGTTTAAAAGACATGCACGATACGAAAAAAATATTTCATCACAAAGAAATCGTTTTTGGCTGATAGACATATAAAAGGAAATTCATACAAGAAATTTGGAGTCATCATTTAAGTATTGAGATGGCATCTTTTGAACCAGCAACGGTAGAAGTCAACGCACTTCATGATTTTACACGCACTTAATTGTCATTTTAAAAACGTCGGCGCACAATATTTTGTGGGAGCAGCATAGCGAGGTCTGCCAACTCTAGGTGCAACGCAAAGGCCACAGCGAGTAGGCAGACCCGCAACACGCCGGCGTATTAACGCTTTAGGTACAAGTTGCTGCTTTGGCGTACAGCACGGACACAATGCCTTGATGAAAATATAATTTTTGTACCGTGAGTGTGATTCCTATCAAAGATATTTTTTGAAGAATGATATATCACCACCAATTATCTGACAGAAATGCTACGTCAAGGCGGGGGGAAGTCCAAAACTTTCAGCGGCCGGCACACACGTCAACATCAGTTTTTTTTTGGAACGGCCGTTATGAGGCCCAAGTAATTGCGTACTGAAAGGTAACGCAGTTTAGACGCATTTAATGTGTATCATGGCAGTATTGCACGTTAAGAGCATCTAAAAGTAGGACGCATTTTAATGCGCAACACCAAATTGACACAACTAGATAATTATTTTAGCCATAAAAACACATTATATCTCAAGAAGAGCTGATGGCAGTTTCTCTGGCGTTACTCCGGGTCATATCCTAATTTTATCACGGCGGAGGCATATTAAATTGGTACCGTTAGTTACGATTGACATACCTTTTAGCGTTCCTCCACAGCATACAACAGGCTACTACAGCTACGATGAGCAAAAGGCAAATGGCCGACATGCTCCAGAATGCAATTTGGAGCGGCTGACGGGGCTCCCACCACTTGAAAGAGAGAAAGGAGTTATAAAACCACAGTACAATACACGTAAACAAAACTGCGGGTGTATCACCAATCACATAGAGCTAACGTATACCTCCGTTGTGGGCGGGTATGTTGGCACTAAATGACCAATGACGGTAGGAAGATAATCAGACCAAAACGCGCATTCAGTTTGGCGGTAGTTTAAAAATATAGATGAATTAAATGTAGTATTCAGATTTAAATATTTCAGTTGGCCAGGTCTTGCAAGTTCAAAATGTAAGCCCAGAATTTGGCTGTGAGTAGGATTCCTGAAAGTCCAAAGAAACATTAGTAGAAGATCACTAACGGATATCAGTACGACACACGCGGATGTAAATTTAGTTTACCCGTATCGAGCGAAATCGGAAAATGCTTTCATAAAGAAATGACTCATGTTACGATCGTTCTCAGTCCACATCAGACGCTCATATCCGGCATCCTTTGGGAAGAACTCTGGAAAAAAAAATTGTGTATAAGCAAGTATTTAATCACGCAAGAACTTGCCTTCAGAAAATTGACACTCACCAACATCCATAAATGGAGCTCCAGTTAGAAATAGATGTTCTGTGTCATGGGGGTACTTTCTCCACTCAGGTAGTTTTAAAGCTTCAACAGTTGTATTTAAGACGTACATGTAGACCGGTACGTTTTTTTCAACCAGAAGTTTCACTATTTTGTCGTTAGGAGCACGATACAAGTAGTCTGACATCATCTAGAAAACAATTTCAGTGACTTCAATGTGACTAAATTTGCACCTCGATAAATTACAATCCAATTAAACTTACATGAATGTACTGCTCCCTTATATGGGTGACATTTTTTGGATCAGGGTGGTATGTGTACATATACTTAATTGCTTCATAAGTCCCACCAGGATTAAGAGTATAGTTAAATCGGGCAACCATTTCTCTAATCTTTTGTTCCATGAACCGCTCATTAACTTCGTAGTGAACAGATACCAAACTTTCATTTTGCGCTAAAACAAAACAAGACAAATCGTGTATAAGGAAACGGGTCTCAAAGCGTCAAGTTATTCGCGTGAGCGAGTGTACTCACAGATGACGTAGGCTGCCTCCTGGGTTGTGACCCCACTCATGTAGCTCAGTCCTCGGTTGAACTGGCCGTGCTTGATGAGTTCCTCTGGGGTCCGGTTTAAGAAATGCCAATCTCGTTCCTTCCACCCCTGATACCAGCTATCACCGGGTTTCGTGAAATTCCTATCGAAAACGGGTCCCCAAGGGAACGGCCCCACTGCCGGCTGCGGCACACAGAAACACAATCCATGTAGAATAACACCAGTATTTAAAACTCCAGTGACTTGCGGACACGCGGGCGAGGGGTTGACCACTTGAAATATTTGTGTACATGGAATATATTCCAGTTGGAATATCTGGAATATTCTTGGAATATGTAGAACAATATTTTTGGAATATCAGGAAAATGTGATATAATATTTTTGGAATATCAGGAATATGTTGGAATATTTGGAATATTTTGGAATATTTGGAATATTTTTGGAATATTTGGAATATTTTTGGAATATTTGGAATATTTTTGGAATATTTGGAATATTTTTGGAATATTTGGAATATTTTTGGGCTGGAATGTGTTGGAATATCTGGAATATTTTTGGAATATTTTTCAATGTGTACATGGAATATCCAAGTGGTCGACCCCTCGCACGCGGGTCCTCTCTCTACTCACGTGGAACTCTGCATTGCCCAGCTCCAGGGCGCTGCGGCCGCGCCTCAGGCAGTCCACCAGCTTCCAGGACGAGTCGATGCTGCAGCCCATGAGCATGCCGAAGACGCGCGACGTGTTCTGCGCGCGGTACTGGTCGATGATGAGTCCCCAGTCCGCCAGCGCCGAGCCGCTCTGCGCGATGACCCGCGTCACCAGGTCGCGCGTGCGCGGCGCCACCATGAGCAGCCCCGCGCTCGCCGCGCCCGCGCCCGCCCCGAACAGCGTGATGGACTTGCGGTCGCCGTTGAACGCGTCGATGTTGTCGTAGACCCAGTTGATGGCCATCGCCTGGTCCAGGACGCCGTAGTTGCCGGGCGAGTTGATGTCGGCCGTGCACAGGAAGCCTGGAGGCGCGAGGAGAGAGGGGTGTGAGCGTGAGCAGTGCAGGGCGGTCCGGTCGGGGCTTTGGAATACAAACACACTGTGAATCCAAGTGTGGAACATTCATACGCAAGGTTGCGTGGAACAAAGTATTGCACGCATAGAAGCGTGGAACACCGCAGTTCCAGGCTTCCATGCGTGGAACACCGCAGTTCCAGGCTTCCATGCGTGGAACACCGCAGTTCCAGGCTTCCATGCGTGGAACACCGCAGTTCCAGGCTTCCATGCGTGGAACACCGCAGTTCCAGGCTTCCCTGCGTGGAACACCGCAGTTCCAGGCTTCCCTGCGTGGAACACCGCAGTTCCAGGCTTCCCTGCGTGGAACACCGCAGTTCCACGCTTCCATGCCTGGAATTCCAACTATGTTAACACATACTTGCTTCACGTCTCTTTGGGGTGAACCTTTTGTGTTCCACGCTTCTATGCGTGGAACTGCCATGTTCCACGCTTCTATGCGTGGAACTACCGTGTTCCATGCTTCTTTGCGTGGAACGTTTTGTTCCACGCAACCTTGCGTATGAATGCTCCACACTTGGATTCGCAGTGCAAATCCTTCGCAAGGTTTTAACAGTGCGCAAAGCGCGTAGACGAAGGGCTTTGCTTACCAAGCGCGCCCAGTCGGTAGTTGATGGTGACGACGACCACGTCGTAGAAGGCGGCCAGGACGTGTCCGGGGAAGGTGTTGGAGGCGCCCTTGTAGTACTCCCCGCCGTGGATGTAGATCATGACGGGGAACTTCTGCGCCAGCCCGGACACCGTCTGCGAGACCAGAGCACGTGAGCCGGGCGGAGCAGGGCGAGGCGGGGGCGAGACAGCCTGGGACAGTTCTGAACTCACCGTGCGCGAGTAGATGTTGAGGTAGAGGCAGTCCTCGTCCATGTCGCGGACGCCCTTGGCGGCGCCGGTGTACCTCACGGGCTGCGGGCAGGCGGGGCCGAAGTCCACGGCCTGGATGAGCTGCCAGCCGCGGTGCGCGCGGGGCGGCTGCAAACAGAGGGTAGGGGCGGGGCGGCGCCGGTCAGCCTCAGGGGCGGCGCGGGGCGAGGCGCGGGGCGAGGCGCGGGGCGAGGCGCGGCCACCACGCGGCGCCGTCATGTCAGCGGAGACCAGAGGAGACGCCAGGCCAGGGCGAGGCGTCTGCCGCACCACGCCGCGCCGCGCCGCGCCACGCAGGAGAGGATACATCCGGGGGGAGCACGCGGCTCCCAGTCTAGTGGCCGAACTTCCGCCGCTCTCGCTCTCGCTCTCTCTCCCTCCCTCCCTCGCTCCCTCTCTCTCTCTCTCTCTCTCTCTCTCTCTCTCTCTCTCTCTCTCTCTCTCTCTCTCTCTCTCTCTCTCTCTCTCTCTCTCTCTCTCTCTCTCTCTCTCTCTCTCTCTCGCTCTCTCTGGCTCTCTGTCTCTGGTGGCAGCGACTAACGGTAGTTCAGTGTGAGTGCGGTACCCAGCGCCGCCCGACCCCGAAGTGCAACGCGTGGCGTGGGAAGAGAGAGAGAGAGAGAGAGAGAGAGAGTTTTAGTTTTATAAATGTTTTATTGGGGATTTTTTGTTACAATTTTGGTCCAGGGGGATGAGTTATTTTTGTTACAGTTAGCTGAAATCAGCTTGCATGCTGTGCTAATTGTTCGTGTTAAAAAGGAGAAGGGGACAGAATTTTATTTTAATTTTTCTTTTTGAAAAAACATGAATCAGAGAAAAAATGAATAAAGGCACAAGGTAGGCAAAATCTTGCGTTGGAGCTGGGCAGGTGGCCTACCCTAGGACTGAGCGTCCAGCTCGAGTTGTCGTCCATCAGGGTTTCTGGTTGATGTCGATTTGTCGTCACTGGTGGTAAGGCATCTTCTTGAGGCTTGATGTGTTTAATTTAATTTAAATTGATTTTTTTTTTTTTTTCTTTTTCATTTTATATTGTAGCAAGTGCCTTGTTAATAAGGAATGTACTTTCAAAATTATTCGTCGTTGCAGTTAGATTTGCTCTGTGATTTTCTAATGCAAGTCTATACTTGGTTCTTCTTTCCAAAATTTGGAGATATGCAGGTGGTGTTGGTGATTCCTCTTTAATACAATTCATATAAGTACGATAGATAGTGCTCTTAGTTAAAGTGAGGATAAAATTTGATAATCTACCAGATGGTGTTTTAGGAGAAAATCCTTTCAAGGCTTCTTGTATTGTTAGTTTTGTTTCTCTTTGGTTAATAATTGATATCTTGTTTGAGGCAAAATTCCAAGTTGATTTAACAGTTCTACAGTGGAATATCATGTGAAGAATGTCTCCTTGTTCTTTGCACCATGGACAATTTGGAGAAGTGATTACTCTCCATTGTGCTAGCTTTTTAGGAGTAACTAGAGCGTTATGCAGCAGTCTCCATGAAATATCGGAATCTCTTCTATCAGTTGGATATGAGTAGAGTGACTTCCAATTTAATTTTTCTTTGAGCCATCTTGATGTTCCGTTTACCACTGGTATACTACTGATGACAGGTTTCAGACTTGCATAATACATTATTTTCTTGAAGTGGGGAAAAATAAGGTATTTGTTTTTATAGGGGGATTTGAATTGAAATTTTATTTCTTGCAGAGAGTCTTCATTTCTTCTTATCTTCTTGTCAAGATAAATTTTCAGCTGGTTGTAATTATATGAAATTCTTCTTTGGTGAGAAATGGGGAAATGGGATAAGTTGAGTGTCTTCCACATTCCATTTTGATCCAATAATTGTTGCATGTTATTGTACCCACAAACTCTCCAGTTAGGAACAATTTTTATTGTGTCTTCAAGAAGCATACTTCCATAGAGGGGCATATTTTTCAAAATGTTTATGGGGATAGTATTTGTAATTGGTTTAGGTTCAATGTTGTGCCAGGCAACTAATAGATTTTGATAAAAATCTTCCAAGTTTGTCATTTCAATAATGTCTTTCTTCTGACAAAAAAAGTGGTGCACAGTAGCATTTGCATACAATGATAAATTGTATTTATGGAATAAGTATGTTGATTCAGTGCTTGATGCATTTTCTTGAATTTTGTATGCCAACCTCAGACGAAGAGAGTTGACTTTAGCTTGAAGGTTTGTAAGTTCAAGTCCGCCTTTATCTTGAGGAGAGAAGAGATAGTTCGGATGGAGCCAATGCTTGCCCTGCCAGATGAAGTTAACCATTTCTTTTTGAGTTTCTTGGATGAATAACTTAGGAGGATTCAGAATGTTTATTGTATGGATTATAAGTGATCCCACTAGTTGATTGCAAATTATTTTTCTGCCTTGAAAAGAAGTTAATTTCACATGCTGAGACCATCTGTTGAGTGTTCCATTCATTTTCTGTTGTAGGTTTTGCCAGTTCTTGATTTCCCATTCAGATTTGTTTCCAATATATATTCCTAAGTATTTTGAACCTTCAGTTGACCACTTGGATTGCAAGTGGTTGATCTCTTCTCTGTTTCCAGTTTCACAAAAAGCCCAGAAGATTTTGTGTTGTTGAGCTGTGCTCCAGATTGTCTGCTGTAGATTCTGTAGGCCTCTTCGATTTTCTCGAAGTCTCCATCTTCACTAATGAAAAAGTTAATATCATCAGCAAAGGCTGTGACTTTCACTTGTTTGTTATTTTCATTGGGGATAGGATAACCTTTTAAGTTAATTTGTTTTGATAATGACAGTCTTAGGAATGGTTCTATTGATAAGGCATAAAGGGGCCCAGCTATCGGGTCTCCTTGCCTCATTCCCATTTTAAAAGGAAATGGTGCTAACAATGAAGATCCTATCTTGATAAGTCCTTGGCTGTTTGATAGTAGTGATGATATGGCTTTGCAAAAATTAGGCCAAAACCTTGGACTTCTAGTAGGTGGAATAGATACTTGTGTGATATTTTATTGAAGGCTTCAGTCTGGTCGAGGCTTAAGATGGCAAGGTTCGAGTTTGTCTTATTTGAATGTCTTATTACATTCCTTATCAGGTGAAGGTTATCATAAATTGATCTTTGAGGAATGCAATAGCTTTGGTCAGAAATTAACAACGATGGTAGTATACTTGATAATCTCTTGCTATAGATTCTTGAAATGACTTTATAATCAGTATTTAAAAGGGCCACAGGTCTCCAGTTCTTGAGCAGTAGTCTATCACCTTTCTTAGGTATAGGTCTGATGATTACTTTCTTCATGCTTTTAGGTAGTAATCCCTTTTGTTGAAAATGTTGTATGACTTTTAAAAACATTGATTTTATTTCTTCCCAAAAGGTTCTATAAAATTCTATGGGAATGCCATCATATCCAGGGGCACGATTAAGTTGTGCTTTCATAACAGATTCTTTAATTTCATCTTCTGAAATAGTACTTTCACAGAAATTTGTTTCTCTTCTTGATAATTTTGGTAGCTCTTGGTAGAGTAGACTGTTAGTTTCCACTTCATGTACATTAGAGTCAGAAAATGAAGATGAGTATTTTTCTTGTACTATGTTGAATAATCTTTCTTTTTTAGTAATTATGACTCCATTTTCTTCTATTTGATCCAACTCTATTGGAGGCTTGTCTTGTTTGGCTAATCGTAGAAAGTACTTGGATTGTATATTTGCTTCATTTGCTATTTGTGATTCTATAAGCTTCAGCCTGTTTGTAGCTCTTGATTTATAAATTTCAGATATTTCTTTTTCAATTAATATGAGTAATTTTTCATCTCTTCTTGACATGTTTTCTTTGGAGTTAATGAAACTTAGTTGGTTAAGAAGGGTTGCAGTTTGTTCCTTCACTTGTAAGTGGAGGTATTTTGTGTATCTTTGTGACGCCAGTCTGATTTCTTCTTTGAATTTGTCCCACAGCACACAAATGTCAAAGTTTGTTCTTTGAATTTTTTCTTCAAAATGCTGTATTATATTCTTTACTATTTCTTGATATTGTTTTGCTTGAAGAATTGTTGTGTCCATTTTCCAGTATGGAGGTTTGAAGACAGATTTTGACGATGAGAGTTGCATTCTGACGCCTGAATGGTCTGAGAAGGAGGGTATTATTTTGATACTTATAACCTTGTTCAAGTCTTTGTTTTTAATATAGAACCTGTCTAGCCTGGACATTGGGTGGTTGTCATGTGATCCCTTGAAAGTAAACTCTCTTCTGGTAGGATTTAAGACTTTCCACACATCATAAAGCTGATATTTGTTTGTGAGATCTCTTAACATATTAGACAATTGCATTCTTGTTTCTTTACAGTTTCTTCTGTCTTCTTCATGTAGAGTAAGATTCCAGTCTCCTGCTAAAATGATAGTGGCATTTTCTTCTATTTTACTTACATACTTATTTATTTCATTTATCACTTGTAAAGCTAGTTGATTATTATGTGGCATGTAGGTATTTATAAGATGGTAGTTTTCATTTTCAAACTTGATGTTTAGGGTTTGGAGATAGCCCTTGACTGGGTTGTGATGACTTATTATTTCTGTCTCTTGTAATAAATGACGGTTAAATACAATTGCTACTCCGGAAGAAGGCTGAACTGGTGGGTTGATGAAGAAATAGTATTTTTCTGGATTTAAAATACTAGTTTCATGGTTGAGATTAGTTTCTTGAAGGAAAATAAGGTTACTTTTGGTGCTGTTACAATAATCATAGAGGGATAATTGTTTTTGTTGACTTACTAGACCTCTTACATTGAGAGTCAGTAAAGAAAACATAACCATAAAAAATATTACTTTATTTAGATTCATCTTCTGTTAATGCAGTTCTGGCTCTTTGTAGTCTTCTTTGAAGGTTTTGATTTTTACATTTGAGGATGCACTCATCCAGTTTTGAAATTAATATAGAAGTTTGAGTAGTAATATTTTGTGCTAATTTTTTTGAGTTGACTTTTCCTTTGCAGTCTTTCAGGAAGTCTCTGAAATTCCTTTCAGTCAATTCATTGGAAAAGAAAATGTCTTCTAATAAGGTATCTATTGCTGCTTGTTCTTTCCTCTTCTTTTTTGATATCTTGGGATTTGCAAATTCATCATTTTCTGAAGGATGAACGGACTCAGCCTCAGAATTGATTTCGGAGTTGCTTTCATCATGTGAGCTTTTGTTGTGATCTTGACTGTATTCTTCTTCATCTTCTGTGTGTGTGATGGTCTTCATCTTCTTTTGTTGAAGGTTTGGTTGGGAGTCAGGTGAAATTGATAGTTGTCTCTTCTCTTTGGTTTTGTTTGCCATTTTTTCTAGTAGATCATTACTTGTCAAAAATTCATCTTCTAAGTTTTCACTGCCATCAGAATCATAGTGATTTGAATGTTGTGTTGCTGTATCCATATCTTCATTAAAAAAGAAACTTGTTTGTTTTGTTGTTTGAGATTGCTTCGGATTTGAATTTGCTGTGCTCGGATCCTCCAAGTCACCCCAGATGGAAGATGGGGTTGGTGCAGGAACAACTGCAGGACTTATGGTTGTGTTTGTTTCTGAAGTCAAAATTTTTGTGACTTGTGATGTAGTGCTCTCTCTCTCACTGTTCATGAAGGAGGGCGTGAACATTGTTGTTGGGGTTTCAATCAGTGCAGATTTTGCGCCTTCATCATTTGTTTTCTTGCTGAGTCTTGAAGATACAGATGTGGTTTTGGTAAAAGAATTTAGTTCAGGAAAGCTTTGTTGAAATTCTTGTTTCTTCTTGCATTTCTCAGAAACATGGCCTGGTCTTGTACAAAAACTGCACACAATCTCATCTTTTTCAATATAGAGTGTAAACTTGGATCCAGTTTCTTTTGCTGTGATTAGCATTCTTTTGGGCATTTCAGGTGCTTCATCAGGAATCATAATGTAAACTGAGCGCCTCCACGTCTTGATATGTTTCAGATCGTCGTCACTGGTACTTACTCTGAGTCTGGCAGGTGTTGATACAATTCGTCCATAATCTTGAAGTAAAGTTTTCAGCTCTTCGTCGTCTAACTCAGGGGGACAATTTGAAATAACAAATTTTGTTGCTTCAGTGATGTAGCGACGACAAGGATGAAATTCACCTCCTTTGGTGACAATACCTTCGAGTTCGCACAGTTTGTTTACATAGTCTTCATTTGTGAGATATAAGCAGGTTCTTCCTCCACTCAAGCGGGTGCAATAGTGTATATTTTTCCCTCCTATTATATCGGCTACGGCACGTAAACATAGTTCTTGATTTACATTCTGAGTGTTTTCTAAGACGACTGCGTACTTGCGTGATGGTCTGTAGCTGTTATTATTGTTTTGGTTCAGAAAGCTTCTGCTATTTGTTTGGCTATGTTGTTGTTGTTCTTGATTCTTTTGTTGGATGTTGTTGTTGTTGGTTAGAGATTGGCGCCAGGTTGGAGTTTCGCCGTAATTTGCACTTGCGGTGGTCTGACTTGATGAAAGTGAGTACTTGAGGTTCATTGTAGCTGCGGCTGCTGCATAATTCATTGGTCTTGAGGTTTCTTGGTGGTTTTGTAGTCTTGAAGAAATTATTGGGGTTATGGTATCATCATGGCGGGAAAACATGGTGGCAGCCCACCAGGGTTTTGGGATACGGGAATTTCACCCGTTCCCGATCATCCCCCGGTTTGCCTCCAATGTCACAGTTTCTGTAGCACTTAATTTCACTTTTAGTCACTAATTTGTAGCACTAGGGGTGGTATTATCACTAATAATCAGTTTTAAAAGAGGAGGATTCACGGACCGCTTTCAACTGTTCTCACTCGAGAGAGAGAGAGAGAGAGAGAGAGAGAGAGAGAGAGAGAGAGAGAGAGAGAGAGAGAGAGAGAGAGAGAGAGAGAGAGAGAGAGAGAGAGAGAGAGAGGCAGGTGAGGTGTGTTGGGTGAGAGAAAAGGGTCTTTCTGTCTGTCTCTGTCTCTGTCTCTCTTTCTCTCTCTCTGTCTCTGTCTCTCTTTCTCTCTCTCTTGCTGTAAATCAAATCCCCCAATAAATTTCTGTTTAAAACAAAAACAAAAAAAACTGTAAAAATAACTGCTGCTACAACAGGTGGCTCTGAACTTATAGGTAGGCGGCGGCGGAACAAGAACGCTGCGGCGCACTTGGTGGTGTTCATCGGGCGTGATGCACCGGCAGCACCGCGCAGCACCGCGCCGCAGCGAGCCGCTCCGAGGACCTGCTCCAGTGAGCACGGCGGCCTGCGGGCGGCCTGCGGGCGGCCTGCAGCCTGCAGGCGTACCCACCCGCACAGCCCGCACCGACTGCACTCCAAGTTCTTACGAGCAAACTCCATGCTCCACTTCTTACTGTTTCATACATGGCTCATATGGATTTTAAAAACTGACTCAAAACGAAAACGTCAGGTTTAGCTTTTACTGGCAATATCAGGCATAAAGATTTCAAAAAGACTGAAGCGAAATGTTAATTTTCAGACCGCCTCATAGCCTCTGCCAGGAAGAAAACTGGAGGAAGAATAACAGGAGAATGGAACCGCCCGGCCGGGCCCCGCAGGCACTCCACGGACAACACAAGCTCTTAATTAATTATTTCAGACTTAAGAGACGAAATGGAGGCAGAAGCGTGTCTGTCTCCCTCCAGCTCTCTACATCTGCATCCCCCACTCTTCCAATGTGTCTGCAGAGTGTACTGGGTGTTTCAGAGAAGACGCAGGTGCGTGCGGGTTTGCCTACTCACTCTGCCCCTAAGGCGCCATAGCCCCTTGGGTAGGCAAACCCGCCCGCACCTGCGTCTTCTCTGAAACACCCTGTACAGACCACTCTCACCCGCACTGGACTAGATAAAGTTTCGACCTGATCTAAACGATTAAACAAAGCAATTTTGCATCCGCCCTGAAAGGCACTTTCAGCAAGAATAGCTTGACGTAGAAGATGCTGGGTACAGATGAGCCCAGCTCACTATGTCCCTCCGCCTCCGCGCCAGGCGGCGCCCACGCGGACCACGCCCCGGCCCGACCCGACCCGACCCCAGCCGCCTCATTCATGCCAGCAGCTACTCCACTTCCGAACGCGCCCCGCCCCGCCCCGCCCCGCCCCGCCCCACACCACGATAGCACTTCTCATTTTCTTATTAGCTGCCATGCACTGTCGCGTGCGCGAGCGCGCTTGTCTGGAGCTGCTGGGTATAACGAGCGAGTGGGAGGGACGGGGAGAGGGAGAGGGAGAGAGAGAGAGAGAGAGAGAGAGAGAGAGAGAGAGAGAGAGAGAGAGAGAGAGAGACCATTAGGCGGATGCACGAGCCTGTGCGCTTCAGTCTTTAGTGCGGGGCAGATAAGACAGGCACGCGGGCCGGGGTGTGGTTCGTTATGAATAATCCGTGATAAAAATATACGTGTAAAATTTGGAGGTGGCCAACAGGCTAAGAATAGGTTGTGCCACAAGCAGGTTGGTGACAGCAAATGCGGCATGCAGACCCTCCCTCCCCGCCGCGCCCCCGCCAACGAGGCGCGAGAAACTAAAAAACATCGACAGAGTTTCTGAACAATCCCTTTAAATAAATACATCTTTATGATAGGGGACAGGGCAGGCCGGCCCGGCTGGATAGGTCCGGCACATCACAGCCCCGCCGGGCCGGGCCGGGCCGCGCTGCCCACATCTTGTGCAGCCCCCGCCCTGCCCCGCCCCGCCCCGCCCCACCTCGCCCCGCCCCGCCCGGCGCAACCCTTGACTGCACAGCACCCGCATGAGGCGAAGCGGTGAGTGAGTGAGTGAGTGAGTGAGTGAGTGAGTGAGTGAGTGAGTGAGTGAGTGAGTGAGTGAGTGAGTGAGTGAGTGAGTGAGTGATGATTTCAAAGATATTTATGTCATGTTCTCATCGTTGCCTGGAACCATGGAGAACGTCTCGCCACTCTGCCATTTAAAACAGGAGAAACCGTTTTAGCCCGTAGGGTCGCGATGAGCCGGCGCGCCGCGACCACTGTGTCGTAGTGGCGAGTCACCCTTGCCGCCATTCCTCGGCCCGGCCCGGCCCGCCCCACCCCGCCCCGCACTCAGAAAAACACTTCTTTGTGCGAACGAAATAATTTCGTCCTCGTAATTAACGACATTTTATTGGTAACAAATAAGAATTTTCGTAAGCTTAACTAAATTAGCCAATTTAAAAAACACAAAATCATAAGAAATTGGAACAAATAAAATTTGTCGTCGTCCCAACGAAAATTTGACTTTAATTTCAGGAACGAAAGATTTTCGTTAAGGGAAATAAAATTTGTTTCCGCCAAAGAAGCGGTTTTCTGAGTGCGCCGCTGACCCCGTTGTAGCAGCTTTGCTACTCGGCTACAGATTGCCATCTTCTTGAAAATGCATTAAATTCATGGTTGCATTTTTATTAGAAACAAACGTGACTCCCTGAAGTCGAGGTAGGTGAGGTAGGGGCGTGTGTGTGCTCGATGCGCAGAGACGCCTAGACACATTTACGGGGCAATTAGGTTTTCTTTTCCTTTTTCTCTGCGGTGCATATAAAGCAGATGACTTCACGGCACAACGGGACGGGTCAGAACGGAACGCAGCCAAACCGCGCAAGCAAGCCCGGGCCAGGTCGAGTGAGGGGAGGGGGCGGGGAAGGGAGGGCTCCAGTTGCGAGGCGGGAGGGCGGGAAGAGAGGGGGCAGAGCGTTGACCCCCACCCTCTCTCTCTCTCTCTCTCTCTCTCTCTCTCTCTCTCTCTCTCTCTCTCTCTCTCTCTCTCTCTCTCTCTCTCTCTCTCTCTCTCTCCCTCCCTCCTCCTCCTCCCTCCTCCCTCCCTCCCTCCCTCTCTCTCTCTCTCTCTCTCTCTCTCTCTCTCTCTCAACAAAAAAGTGTCCTAGAGAGCCCGCTGGTCCTCTAGGGAACCCCGTGCGAGTAGGCAACCAGCCTGGATAAGTGCGTGCGGTACAGTATAACTACAAGGCGCCCAGCTCAGAGTTTGTCTAGTTCTCTGAGCCAGGGCAGCACGGCTGGCGCGGCTGGCTGACACTGGGACAGAGTTCTGCAGCGGTCGCTTCTGAGGGACCGCCAGTGACCGCCGTACCGACCGCCGGGTGACCGCCAGCGTGACACAGGCGGTCCCAGGCGGAGCGGAGGGCGGTTCCAAGGTGCGACGTTGGTGTCCAGCGTTGGGCAGGGTCGGTTGACACCTGAATCGCACCTTGGAACCACCCTCCGCTCCGCCTAGGACCACCTGTGTCGCGCCGGCGGTCACCCGGCGGTCCGTACGGCGGTCACTGGCCGTCGCTCAGAAGCGACCGCTGCAGAACTCTGCACTGGGAGGGGAGCTCACCTTGAACCTGCCGTCGTTGATGGGCGGCTGCGCGTACGGCACGCCCAGGAAGGTGTGCACCACGCCCTGCACGCGCTCCACGGGCGTCATGCCCGGCCGGTAGCCCGACAGCGGGTCCGGGTTGTCGTACAGGTACGTCTTGAAGCCCTGCACCTGGCCGTAGGTGGTCTGCACGTACACGTCGCGGTCCAGCTGCAGCGAGTCGGGCCGCATCTTGCCCTGCAGGTCCGGGCGCCAGCCCGACAGCACGCCCGGCAGCGGCAGCTGCCCGCCCTGCAACGAGGAGGAGAGCGCACGCGGTGAGTCACTGTGAAAAATATCTTCGTAAAGTTACAACATTTTTCGTAATTTGTGATTTACAAATGAGGTTGTAAATTTACGATCGGTATCGTAAATTTACGACAGCATATTTGTGCTTGTTTAAAAATCACTAGTCGATACCAACTGTCCGTTCAATTTTGTAACTTTACAATGTGATATCGTAACTTTACGACATTTTTCATGGAAAATTTTCCCGTAACCTTTACAAATATTTCTCACAGTGGTGAGGAGCAGGAGCAGGGAAGGAGCGCCCCGCACCACCCACCCACAAGAGGCTGCTCCAAACTGAATTTTCGAGCACGACTTGGGGATGGTTCCTGATCTCGGACTGGGCCAGAACGCGGCTTGTTTGCAAGGTGGCAAAATTATCTTTCAAACAAGCTGCCTTCTGGCCCAGTCCGAGATCGGGAACCATGCCCAAGTCGTGCTCGAAAATTCAGTTTGGAACACCTACACACTGTAAAAAAAAATACCCTTACACTGGAAATCCAAGTGTGCGAATGTCGCTCACTTGTAGATGAGCGAATAAATTCACTCACTTGTAGGTGAGCAAAGGAATATTCGCTCACTTGTAGGTGTGCAAATGACTATTCGCACACTTGTAGGTGAGCGAATGGCCAGTTGGTGAATAGTCATTCGCTCACCTACAAGTGAGCGAATAGTCATTTGCACACCTACAAGTGAGCGAATAGTCATTTGCTCACCTACAAGTGAGTGAATTTATTCGCTCATCTACAAGTGAGCGACATTCGTACACTTGGATTTCCAGTGTAGTAAAAACACTACAAACCGTTATTGTACTTGAAAATAACAGTGAAACACAGTACACTCAGCTCGTTGTAACCTACAATTCACACTAAATTTTAAAAGTTTTCGATTGTGTTAAGAAATAAAAGTTCCACACTGTTGTTAAATTGTGGTACTTTATAAACGTGTAGCCCATAGTCCTTTCCCTTTCAGAGCATCATCGCCGAGCCACGACGCCTACCAGGTAGGCAACGCGCGCGCACCCCTGCGTGCGGTACAGCATCGCTACGGGGCGAGCGCGCAAGGAGCTAGCGAGGGCCCAGGCCGCGCAGGTGGGCGGTGGGGCGCTGCTGTCGGAATGCGTTCACTGTGCCGCGGGGAGGGGAGGAGAGGAGAGGAGGGGAGGGGAGGAGAGGGAGTGAGGAGAGGGGAGGAGGAGGGAGGAGAGGAGGAGAGGGAGGGGAGGGGTGTGTCGGCCGGGACGGCCGGGATCGGGTTGTACGCGCGTGAATCACGTGACGTGACGGGCGCGGCGAGACTGTACTAGGCGGCACGTCACTAAGAGTGACCCGGGCGCGGTGCAGCTCTGACGCGGACGTGCGCCCGCCGCCCCGCCCCGCCCCGCCCCGCAGTGAGTCACAGTGCGGACAGCGTGGACCCCGGCAGGGCCGGCCAGGACCAGGGTCGCGGGTGATTCAGCCAGTCACGTGACCGAGTGCCCCGCCTAGACCAGGCACTGCAGGCGCTACCGGCGCTACCGGCGCTCCAGCCGGACAGGACGGGACGGGACGGGACGGGCGGATGCAGCCAATCGGGCAGAACCCCGACCCGACCCGGCCCCGCGGCGGGGCGGGGCGGGGCGGGGCGGGGCAGGAGCGCCTCAATGAGTGACTCAGAAACCCAGGGGGGCGTGGCGGCCGAGACCAGGAGGAAGGAAACCCAAGGCGAGTGCCTGGCCTGGCCTGTCGCTACATCCTGGGTGCTCATGTTCGGGCGAGACGCAGCTCATGACGGGGCCCTCCATCAGGAAGGCCCCGCTGGAGGACAGAGCCAGCCCCAGGGAGCAGAGCGCCGTCCTCATTGTCCAACATGCCAACAAGACTATGGTCTTGTTGCTTCTCCGGTGCAGGCCCCGCTGCTGCTGCCGCTGCTGCTGCCGCTGCTGCACCACTGGAGTCCAGCGGCAGCGGCGGCCTGTCTGTGTATGTTCCAGCGGCCGAGCTGGAGAATGGAGGCCAGGGACAAAGGTGCAGCAGAAGCAGAACAGCGCAGCGGCTGCGGCTGCGACGCGCAGGGAGCCGCGGGCTCGTGCAGCGGTGCAGCGGTGCAGCACAAGGACGCCCGCCGCCGCGCCACGCCGCGCCACGCCGCGCCACGCCGCGATCGTCCCGTGCCGTCCGCGCCGCCTCCAGAGGCTACACCGCGCCTAGAGGCACGGCATGCAGCGTCCAGGTGCATACACTGTTAATGTGGGGTGCTCAGAAATTGTACGCCGAGGCGCACAGTGATCGTGCGCCAGAGGCGCACACCGCGCAAAACTGTAGGACTGGCGTACGATGACAGCACACCCTTGGCGTCCGCCTTTCCCATTGTCCAAGGGTGTGCTGTCATCGTACGCCAGGGGTGCAGCTTTGCCTCGCGAGTTTTGTGTGGTGTGCGCCTCAGGCGTACGATCACTGTACGCCCCGGCGCACAATTTCTGAGCACCCCCAAATAACAGTGTAGTCACTCATACAGCCCCGCTTCGCTCCGAGCTCAGGGCCGGAAGGCGGAAAAGGTTCTCACTTTACCCGGCACATGTGAAGCGCCAGACTGGCGAAAAGGGAAGGGATCGTCATTAGCTGGCGGGTGTGACACGGCACGGCACGGCCCGGCACGGCACGGCACGGCCCGCCACGGCCCGGCTCGGCACGGCACGGCACGGCACGGCACGGCCCGGCACGGCCCGGCACGGCACGGCACGGCCTGGCACGGCCCGCCACGGCACGGCACGGCACGGCCAGGCACGGCCCGGCACGGCACGGCCTCTCGCCTCGCGAGAAGTGTGAATGCTTTTTGGCCTGCAAGGCCTGCAGGCAGGGACGAGGCCTCCTCGCGCCGCGGCCCCAAGTGTCATGTCCAAAAGGTGGCGGGAGGGCGGGCGGGCGCGGCGGTCTGCTTTCCCTTTCTCCCCTCGGAAGCCCGCCGTCGCGGCTTCGGTGGACAACGACGCCGCTGCCCCACCCCGCCCCGCCCCGCCCCGCCCCGCCCCGCCACGCCCGGTGTCTCGGAGCTCGTCTATCGCGAAGCTCGATATGCGTCCTCACGCCGCTCACGCCTCGCGGCGCTGTTCCCTCTATGCCCCTGCGACACTGGGGCAATAGAATGTGTTTCGCGCTACGCATAATCCGGTGGAGACCGACCCCCCCAGACCACAGGTACGTTTCAGAGTGCGTCAAGAATTTAAAGCGATTTCTGGGGGGATGTGGCTATAACGCGTGAATGTCAAGCTTCACCCACACGACTTGTGAAACAAAGATACGCGCACTTTAAACTCCCATCATGAATAAGAATATTTTTTTTCCTGACTGAGTCCTTGCCACACCACGCTCTGCTCCGCCACCACAGCGCACGGCGCACTGGACACGGGCCGGGCCGGGCCTGGCGGGCGCCGCGTTGACGAGCGTCCACGTCCAGCGCCACTGCCCCCCCCCCCCCCCCGCCCCGCTGAAGCGACGCAAATGCAGGCACGTGACGTGAGGGCGGGGCGGATATTGGAGCCCGCGCAGCGCGCCAGCCGCCGAGTCGATTTTTGTCAACATTATTATTGAATGGTCCGCGCCACGTATTTCGAGTAAAGAATTTTCAGAGGGTACAGTCTGCAGGGGGTAGTCGGTGCGGCGGGGTGCATGTCCCCGCGCAGCTGACGCGTGGGCGTGGGCGGGGCGGGGCGGGGCAGGGCGGGGCGGGGCGGGGGCGGGGCGGGGGCGGGGCGGGGGCGTGGCGGGGGCGGGGCGGGGGCGGGGCGGGGCGGGGGATGCGACGCGCTTGCCTAACGACTGTTGTGTGCTTCACAAACACCATTAAGTCGCTTGTTTCAAAATATGTGCTGTTTGACCAACCAGACTTGGATTGAGATTTCTTTTACTACTGTGGTAATAAAGGTATGGCATAGTATTTAAATGCATAGAATCCCAATGACTGCGGTTATTCCAACAGAGTACATGTTCTGCCTGCGCGTGCTGCAGAGCGTGACCCTCGGGCACGCACACGCCACGCACCACAAACAGGGAAAAAATACGCCCAGTAAAAATTATTACTGTAGCGACTGCCACCGGACCCGCAGTGCAGGAAGCAACAGAACTGTGCGCAATAATATGGCATGGGAGACCATTTCCATGACACGGGACGAGCAGCACGGGCAGCACGGGCGCGGCCGCGGCCCTCAGGGCGCAGCGCACAGGACAGGACAGCCCTGCAGGGTGTTTAGTTGTGCCCCACGTGCCGGCGGGCGGCGGGGTGGCATGGCATCAGTGGCTGCAGTTAAAGGACTGCAGTGCCGCGGAGCGGGGCGGGGCGGGGCGGGGCCGGAAGTGTCCGCGCCGGCCCGGCCCGGCCCGGCCTGCACGCCTCGCGGTGCAGAGCCACGTGTGCCGGGCCGAGCACGTGGTCTGCAGAGGCTGACGGGGCAGATGAACGGCCGCGCTGTCCTGGCCTGGCCTGTCCACGTGGACAGAGCTCAGCCGGCACGACTTATTCCAGTCCGGCCAGGCCCGGCCGGGCGCCGGCGCCAGCGGACGGGAAAATCAAAACCACTCGACACCACTTGATTCGCGGACTTCCGAATGCGGCAAAATAATATAATTTCTAGACCTCTGCGGTACAAACTTCTGTATAAACTTCTTAGCGCACGACTAATGTCGGCCCGCGCTGCGCTGCACATCTCATGAACAACCTCAGACCTCCGACGATAAGCTTGACCCACTTGTGGCCTCCTCGCCCCGCTACGCGCGAGGCCTCCCGCAAGGACCTGGCGGGGCGGGGCGGGGCGGGGCGGGGCGGGTCGGGAGCAGGGCCCCGCGGGAGGGCCCACGAAGACACTCAGGGCGCGGCGCCACGGCCCGCCTGGCCTCGCCTCGCACCCACACGAGTAGACCCCAGTGGGTGGGTCCTTATTCGCCAATTTGCCGAAAATTGTACGAGCAGCAGAGCGACAGTCGAGTCTCTCTCCACTCGAGTCCTCTCGGGCGCGGGGCGGGCCAGGACGATATGTGGGGACGCCTCGACCATGGCGCTTCGGTCCGACATTTCAAAGACCATGATGGTCTCTCTGCTTATGGCGTATCTGTCGGCTGTCATGTTGACATGCGCTTGGTTCTGTCTGACACGTGCGTAAGTTTCAGTGGGTCCAGTATGCGTCTCGGCGCTACATATAAATGCATTCATACCTTGTAGGTAATGGGGGTCCAATCTCGCAATAATGCCCCATTATGACCACGAGTGTGAACGCGGCTAAGAGACATGGCAGTTGCTCTGCTACACAATCTGAAGATCGTAAGTCAAGGGTTCAGCAGATGTTTCAGCAGGCCGAGAAAAGGCGTACCATAACACCGCTGGTTGACGACTCCACTCAGAAGAGGAATCTTTGAGCGTCAGGGACTCTAAAGTTCAGGCACATGCATTGTAGTTTGGGTATACAGTAATATAAGACCTTATAGCGACGGTACTTACCGGCAGATTGGCGGCGTTGGGATCCGGGTTGAAGTAGTTGGGGTTGTACACCCCCTGGGGGTTCTGGTTGTCGAAGGGGTTCCTGTTGGGGAACGGGTCCCGCGCGTAGGGGTCGTAGGGGTTGTAGTTCGCCGGGTAGGCCGAGCCGTACCGCCGGTCGTTGTGGATGTAGGTGCGGTAGTTGGCGTCGCCCGGGTTGGGCGGCACGTAGACGCCGCCCCTGTTGAGCCCGGGCGGCGGCCCGCCCGGCAGCACCTGGCCGAGCACCGCGACCGCCCCCAGGACCACGAGCACCAGGGCGGCGAGGGGCGAGGCGGCGCTTGCGGCCGCCATCTTGGGTGTTTTGGTTTGCTCCTTTCCTTTCTCTGCCCCCACCACCTCACCTCAACGGGCACTGCCGCGCCGAGCCTCGCTGGCCGCCCGCCTGCCCGGCTGCCCTGGCTGGCCGCCTCGCTGGCCGCCTGCCTGCCTGGCGCTCAAGACAACGCCCTCCTGCCCGGCCCAGCCCCGGCCCCGCCGCCGCCGCCGTGGTGCCCGTCCACTTCTTGTCCCCCGTCGTCTCGTCCGTCAGCTCGTTGTCGGGCCGGTCGGGGTCTGGCGGGCGAGCGCGAGCGCCACCCCGCTCTGCTGTGCTCTGCTCTGCCGGCCGATAAGATACCACCGCCCAGGGCTGGCACCTGGCGACCTGGCCCACGGGCAGGAGCGGGTCGATGCACTTGTGCGCCTCGGCCACGGTCTGCTCGCCCCTCCACCCCCCGCACGCTGCACTGCACTCGCACGACGCACTGCTCACACACACACACACACATACACGCGCGCGCACGCGTGCCGCGCCCCGGGCTGGGCTGGGCCCCGCAGGTGCGTGCCGCGGCGCTGAGGTGGACGACGCGACGCCGCGACACTCCGCGGCTTGTCTCGTCTCGTCGCGCCTGCAGCGGTGCGGTCCGGCGCGCTCAAGGCCTAAACTACGACTGGCTGACTAACTGACTGGGCCGGGCCGGGCCGGGCCCGCCGGCTACTCCGCGGGTACGGGTGCGGCGTGGCGGGGCGTGGCGGGGCGGGGCGGGGCGGGGCGGGGCGCGGCGTGGTGGGCTGGGGGTTCTCAGGCGAGCTCCATCCAGCCCAGCAGCGACTCGGCCGCCGACGACGAACAACCGAGCAGTCCCGGTCGGTGACGTAGCACCGCAGCGTGTCGCCCCGTCTCTCTCCCACGCACAGAGAGCAACAGAGACAGGTAGCGAGGCGAGGCGAGGGGCGCAGCGCGGCGCGGCGCAGACAGGTGGGTAGCGGGGCGGGGCGGAGGGGGCCGCTCCGCTCCGCACCGCACCGCGGCGGGCGGGCGGACACGAGCAGACGGACAGACATGCCAGGCGGCACAGGTAAGCCAAGCCGAGCCAGGCCAGGGTGCAGGGCAGGAGAGCTGCGGCTGGCACAAAGGACGCGACGCGACGCGCTCGACCCGGACCCAGTCCTGGTCCTCTCCTGTCTGGACGTGTTTTGGCGCCTTTGGACGAGTGGCCGCGGGGCGGCGCGGGGCGGGGAGGGGCTTACGCATACCCGGGGCGTTGCCCTTTGCATACATGAAAGGTCCTTCCTAGGCCGCCTGAGCGCGCTCGAGCTCTGATACCTCCTCCATAGCACCGCGGTCCCACCTGCCGGCCGGGGTGTAGGCAACCACCTGGGCCGCTGCGTGGAGCGGGTCTGCCTACGCTGCGGGCGCGCGGCCACCGGCGGCCACGCCCATCGAGGACCTCGCGTCCTGTATCCACGAAACTGGCATAGCTCACCACGCGAGATATTTTGCCACACATTTTAGTTGATTTCGCTGCTGCCGTTTTAGCAGATGATCCATTACATATAGAGACCAGCTCGTTAATTTCCAAATTAAAGGCGGGAACAATGCGTAGGGTCTACCACACTGACGAAAGTTACATGTCACTAGACTACAAGACAGTGAGCCTGCGATGTCATAAAAGACATAACAAGGAAGTCCAGAGTGGCTCGTGTACAGTGAGTATTCTCTTACATTGAGCCGTCTTCTGTTAAGGGCTTTAGAGAAGGCCTGAGGAACAGTGCCATTTCCAGTCGTTCCGGTGTTGGCTAGACTGGCAGTGGGCGTCCGGAAACAAGTTGGGCGAGATGAGCTAACCTCGAGCGCAGACTGCAGACCAGCCAAGTGTCAGACAGGACAACATTGGAGGAATCCCCTAAGACGACCTGCAGACCTGTCGTAGTTTGCCGACGTTACAGTTAACAGCGGCAAGCATGGACGAGGGCGCCGACGGGTACTACCTGGAGCTCTCCTCTTCTGTCGTCAAGTTCGACTCTGTGAGCAAAGTGACAAACGTGTTCTTCGATGACACGAACAAACAAGTGTTTGCCGTTCGCTCGGGCGGGGTTATGGGGGTTGTCGTCAAGGGCCCGTCCCCCGCAACCAGCACTGACTTCTGCATGGAAGACAAGGGTCCTGTGGTGTCCATCAAGTTCTCCCCCGACCAGAAGGTGCTCGCTATCCAGCGGTCCAAGTCTTCAGTGGAGTTCATTAACTTCTTATCTGGAGAGATGGATGCTGTAGAGTACTCTCAGAACTGCAAGGGGAAGAATCACGTAATTTTGGGATTTCT
Source organism: Frankliniella intonsa (assembly GCA_033675135.1). NCBI lineage: Eukaryota > Metazoa > Arthropoda > Insecta > Thysanoptera > Thripidae > Frankliniella > Frankliniella intonsa. The sequence goes on from CM066253.1 coordinate 19,074,513, forward strand.
ATGGACTAATAATCGAGAGATATTGTTCGTGACGGACCATGGTGCAGAACTCTTCCAAGTTGTCCCAGAGAAGAAGTCTCTGAAAGCCCAGAAGACATTCAGCTTAGCAATCAATTGGTTTGTGTACTGTCCACAAACTTGTCTAGTGCTTCTGTCTGCTGGCACTCTTGGCAATCAGATGTATCCATTACATGTGAAGCAAGGCAATATAAATAAATTATCACGGTTTGATGTTGACATTCCAGTAGTCCCAAAACCTCCAAAGTTGTGCCTATTGGAGAGGGACATTACTCTTGCCGTCCTGTACGGTGAGGCTAGTATAATTATTCTGCGTCATAATCCCCGAGGGACAGGATCCCCAGGAGCAGAAGTAATGGTTTATACTCTTGTTAAAATGATGACAGCAAAAAAGACCCATGTCCTTAGGCTTGATTTGAGTGGACGTTTTGCCATTAATGTTGTTGATAACCTGATAATTGTTCATCATCAAGCCTCAAAAAAATCACTGATGTTCGACATTGCAATGCGTGGAGAAACTGATGGAATGGTCACATATCACCAGCCTGTAGTTGGGCTGCAGCCTATCAAACCTTTTACTTTATCGTTGCCTCCTGTACCTAGCCCAGTGCACACAGAACCTACACAAATTAATTGTGAGCTGTACTCACCAAATTGGGTTGTTTTCCAACCTAACATTATAATTGATGCCAAATTGGGATGTTTATGGACAATAGAACTGAATCTCCAACCTCTTCTCACAATGATACATGACAAATGCCTTCTTGTTGATTTCCTCATGAAGAGAACTGATTCCAAGCCTGTTGTAATCCAAGTGCTGCAAGAAATTCTTGAACCAACTGCTCAGAACTACAGCCATCTTGTTGTAGTTGCTGAATTATTTGACCATCTCAATGAGGTTTACTGCAGTTTTCTTCAATCAGAAATGCAAAGCCATATAGGTACCCCTGCTTCATCTTCCTTAAGTGTATCACCTTCAAAGTTACCTCCTTTATTACCAAAACCATGGATTGTAATTGATCAGTCAGATATGTATACAAATGTTTTCTCAAAATTTGTTGAGCGATCAAGAGAGTCTGAAGAAGGAAGCTCAGGGAAGTTTGTAGTATGGGTGTTATTGGAGTATATAAGATCTTTAACCGATTTTCATATTCCAGTTCAGCATTATCTCTATGAACTTCTAATAAATTCTCTAGTCCAACATCAAGCCTACTATCAACTTCATCAGCTTCTCCAGTATCATGTTGTTTCGGACTCAAAACCGTTGGCATGTTTGCTGTTATCCCTAGAAAGCCTGTACCCTGCTGCCCATCAACTGGCTCTTGATATGTTGAAACGCCTTTCAACAGCAAATGAGGAGATAATTGAAGTGCTGCTTTCAAAGCAGCAAATATTACCAGCATTGCGCTTTGTTAATAGTGTTGGTTCTGTGGATCAGGTATCAGCCAGGAAATTTCTTGATGCAGCTAAGGCAACTGATGATCCAAATGTTTTTATTAGTGTGTTTAAATTTTTTGAGCAAAGAAATTTAAGATTGAAAGGTACAACTGCCTTTGCGAAAGGTGAACATTGCGATATTTATGTAAAACATTATGCTACTCTAAGTTTTGAAAAATCAGAATAGGTGGGAAAAAAATGGCCTTTATTGCTGTGATTCTAGACAAGTGTTAGAATTTAATTCTTCCCCAGTATTAAAATATGTTAAGAGTCTATGTCATTGCTGTGATTATTTTTAATCTTCTATGAAATATATTCCTGAAGCTGATCTTTTCCACTGCATTTTCATAACAGTTGGTATATTCAAACAACCTTTTTCATACAATTGTTTATTTACTTTACGAAAAGTACAACATGAATTTATGTTCATATACAGATTTTATAAAGAATTCTAAAATACATACCTTTTGAAGGTTGATTTAATTAAAAAGATCCACTAAGTCAAATAATGGATATACACGAAATAAATTTATCCTTAAATGAGCACTGATTTATGAGCAGGCTGTAACCTTTGTCCTTGATTTCAATTTGACAAAATGCAATAGTGGTTGATTAGATGAACTCATCAGGTTCCCTTGGAGCATCCAAATCACGGTAGTGAATAACAGGCCTGTAATCACTGCCACCACCCCTGTCAGGTCAGACAAATACAACATATCAACACTAACCCTTGGGGAGACTAGGCCTTGCATCAAACTGTAAAATCTTCTCTACAGCATAACTAGATGTAAGCAGACTGCACTAAATAAAACATCACTAAAACTACATTGTCATTCTAAAACATCAATGAAGTAAAAAAATCTGTGGCCATGTCTAAGTAGGGTTAGTGTTATTCTTTCCCATCAATGGGCCTCGACTTTGATATTTCATTAGGATGTAGGCAAGAAAGATTCAGAGAGACAGATGCACGAGCAATAAGGAAGAGAAAACCATAATAATGAGCATACCTTCCTCTGTTGTATCCCCCACGGTTTCCTCGTGAGTATGAATTGTAACCTCCTCCATGTCCATAGCCACCTCCATAGCCGCCACCGCCGCCGCTTCCTCTGTCACCACCAGCACCACCATAGTGGAAGTTGCCATGGCGTGGTGCATTGTAGTTCATGGGGAACCTGAAAACATCACCGATTGCTAGTAGCCAAGAAGATTACTGACCAGCTAGCCTCCTAGAATAGGTTACTTACTGAGGTGGATATTGGGCAGGAGGGTGAGCAAAGTTGTCTCTTGGGCCTTCACCTGAACCTTTACGATCAGGACGATTTGAGGGGTGCTCTGGTAATTGCGGCCGTTTAGGATCCTTGAGATAATTATTGAAGTATTCAACCTAAAACAAAAATTAAGCAGTTACAATGGGTGTTTTCCAGGTCAGATCAGTTTGGTGTGAGTTGTATAGTGTGTGAAACAGAAGACAACGCTTACCTCCTTTTTGACCTCTTCAACTTTTTCATCATGCTTATTGAAAATATGCTTTCGTACAAATTCTGGCCCTTTAAACTTTTTGCCTGAAAGTGGGCAAAGCCATTTGTCCTTTGCTAGTTCTTGAGTGTTAGCCTGCACAAACTTCTCCACCTCACTGATTAACAATGTTAAGGAAACAATGCCCTCCAAAATACTTAAATAAAGTACAGTATACAATTTCTAAATCAGTTGTTAAAAGGATACGCATCAGCTTCCTTAGCTCCAAGTTTTGAGTATTCTTCATCTGCAATCTTTGAGGCTGGTTGCAAGAAAGATGCTATCTTTTGTTCAAACATTCTACAATAATCTGTAATTTCTTGCTGTGTTACCTGCAGAATAAATATGGATTGTGAATGCGGAATACAATATTGGTCACATTTCAATAATTTTTTAGTGAAGTGTCAGTTTACCTTTGTGGAGGGTGGAGTGCCACGAGCATGCATGATACCACATCGATTGGGCATTTCATCTTCATTGGGATATTCACAATGATTGTAGTAATCAACTGAATGCACAATGCGTAAATATAGGAGAAGCTTATCCAATACCTGGGGGAAACAAAGGAAAAGCACACTTCCATCAAATTACTTTGGAAAACAGATTAAGCCTGCTCCAATGATTTAGTTCTGGGCGCACCTTAATGAGCTGATCATCCCGATCAACTGTTGCAACTTCTTCTACTTGCCCTTCTTCTTGGTCAGTGCTCTGACCTAAGAGTTCTTCCTCTTCAGCAGAGGCCTCCTCTATTAAGTAATCTGTTATATTTTTGAGCACTGGATTTTTGGACAGCAGGCCAAATGACTGAAAAGGATAATTTGTCAGTAAACCAAGAGAAACTCAAAATAAAAAAACTAAATAGATAGTTTTTGTTCTTACCTGATTATCAGTTTGCTTTTCTGTTTTGGGAGTTTCTACTTCTTTCTGTTCTTCCGATGTTTCCATATTATCAGTTTCACTCTTCTCTGCAGCCTCATTTACATTTTCATTGACCCATAGACCAGCCTTTTCATCCAAATTGTGCACAATTTTAGCAGTCAGTTTGATATCATGTCGTACAACTTGCTTGTGAGAAGTGATGCCAGACACTGTTCTGATTCTGCGACTCAAATCACGGTTCACTATGGCACCCAGCTCACAATCTCTTAACCTTATGTTGTTCAGGTTCCAGCATATTTCTTTGATATTCACTTGTCTCTCAAATGTAACCCAGCCTCTTCTAAACCAACGTCTATCAGGCTGAGGATCTGCAATAGCAACTCTTAAAAAGCCTGGATAACGCTTGCACATGGCTTCTACTTCCTGTTTAGTTATAGTTGGAGCAAGGTTACGAAGAAATATGGATGCCGTACGATGTAAAGGCCTTGGTTTCAGCTTTTCCTCCTTCTTCTTGACTTCTTCTTGCACATCAGAGACCTTCTCATCTTTCACTTCCTCACTCATTTTGCTCTCACCTTCAACTTCTTCAGACCCCTGCTCTCCATCTGATTTCTCAGGAGAATCTTCTTTTTCCTTCTGTTCAGTGGTTTCCGATTTGGCTTCATCAGACTCCTTTTCGCAAATTTCTTCTTCTTGACGATCTGCCTGATCAGTCTTGTCATTTTCTACAGTATCAACATCCATTTTCTCTTCATCCTTATTCTCAGTTTTCTTTTCATCTTCAGTGCCTTCGGAAGGAGTTTCTTCTTTCTTCAAAGCAGAAGGACTTGAAATATTTTCTGCATCATTGTCATCACCATTCACGCCTATAAGGAAAATAGGTGGCTACAAAAGAATTCGCTAATTGATAAAAATACAGACTGAACAGATTTCAAAACTTTACCATTTTTGCTTGTTTCTGCCACAGGTGAGGAGGGTCCTTCATCACCACTATCACTGCCACTATCGTCATCATTTCCAGAATCATATTCACGTTTTCGTTTTTTCCCTAAAACCAAGTTAAGAAGAAATAAAATCAGAATGCTTTTAATTATTTATTTCTTAACATTAGGAAAAGAATTACCTTTGGTAGTGGGAGCTTCTTTATCATCAACTGGTTTCTTGGTATCTTTTTTCTCTGCAGCACCCTTTCCATCATCACTCTTCTTGTCACTGTTGAAAAAAATCAGAAATACTGAAATATCCATACAAAACATTATGCACAGAGAGGTGTAATGATAATAGATAAGATACACTTACTCAGTTATATCAACTGTTTCAGTTACCTCCTTTCCTTTTGTGCTAGATCCTAAAAAGAATAAGGTGTGAGCAAATGCCAGCATTGAGCAAAAAATGTGAACTGTGACACTGAATATTAATAAGGTTTACCTGAAGATTTGGCTTCATCTAACACTTGTAAATCAAATTCCGTCCCTCCTTCCAAGCGAATCACAACAGCATCAAGCAGATTTACCAGCTGCTCAGACTGGTCATTGTCAACAGAAAGTTTATCCAGCTTTCCATTTTCAACAAACTCCATGAAAACATTGATCCTATTCTGAAAAATAATAACTTTTTATCAGAAGACCTACTCACACTCTCAGTTGTAAGACAGAGTTGTAACACTCACTTTTAGCGCTGTCATTTGCTCTTCTTTTCTTTTTACTGCTTCCTCAGGATGATATTTAATCTTAAACCTATTGCCCAAATGGAAGACAATAAAAATGGTATTACTCATGAGGTATAAAAAAAATTAAACAAGAGGATGCCGTGCACACAATCCATGTTAAAAACTGACAGTAAGTTGAACTGAAAGTTTTAGCTGACAGTTTTAATAACATGGGTCTGTATATCCATATCCATTAATTTTATCCCATTTACATCCACTATGACAGTCATGCTCTCTCTCTCTTAGATTTCCTTGCTTAACTAAAATGAGCCTTTACATAAGTGTACAGTACCAATAGATTTCATCAGAAACAATCATATTTCATGTTTCTACCTTACAGCATTACCACATGAAGCTATAACAGAAGACAAGGTACATACTAACACAAGCAAATGAAAAGTCTGATTGAAGAACTCTTTTAAATTGCAGGTTACTGAGTTCCTAAGAGTACAATGATAGCACTTAAGAGTTTCATGTGGGAATGCAAGGATCTGTTCTCACCTGTGTTGGTCAAGTTGTTGGTATTTACAGTTTTTAGGAAAAAGGGCCTATCTAATACGCATCTGCGTGATACTTGCCATAGCATTGTGCGCTTATGGCATCTATCTAACCTACGGGGAGAATCCATAAGAGGGATATCTCCAAAATCTAAAATGAGAGGGGACAATAACGAACGGGCAATCCTCTTGAAGGTTCACGTTGATGTTGCACAATAGTACAGGGAAGAAATTGATTTCCAATGAATTCCACTTATGAAACACATGATGTTCCAAACAAAAACACAATAATACTCATGGCTTCTCAATTGAGCATAACTCAATGTGCTGCAGAAAAAATTTACATAGTTAACAGAACTTCATTAAGGTCACTAGTGCAAAAAAAAGACATGGAGGTATTGAAAAGTATAAGTCTTTTCACTCCACAACATGTTCATGAGGCTCCTAATCTCTCTTGCTTTCTCGCTCTCTCTTTCACTCTCTCTATCTCTCTCACACATACACACACACACACACACATGAGGAATTATAGATAAGTTGAGATTTGAAAACTCAGATTAGCCTCTAATTTTTCAGACAAACAAATGTGAACTAGAGTTTGTAGTCATGTGTCAAGTGAAGCAAAAGTCAGATTTGTGCACACAAAAATTATCACAAGAGCAATGATGAAGGTACTTTAGATAGATATACTAACCACTCTTCATCTTTGTGAGCAACAAAGAATTCATTCAACTGTAGACGTTTGAAATCCAGCTTGTACTCATTGTACTTCCGGATGGCTTCTTCATCAGAAATATTGTCATCTTGAGTCTGAAGGAATTGCTTGAAAGACTGCATTGGGGGTTGTGTTTCCAACTGCTGGGAATCCCTAAGTTGAGATAGGAAAATATTAATGAGCAGCAATGGAGGTTTTAGAGTCAGATAAGGTTGAGATAAATTTAAATTAGGAGTACAATCACTATAAAACACAGTATTTCTGAGAACAAAAATCTAATTTCACCACATGCTACTGAGAGTTGATAAAATGTAATACAAAATACATTTATAATTTTAATACTTTTAAACCCGCACTAAATACAAATTTTTTAACTCCAAAAAGTATGTACAAGAAATTCCCAAACTGTTTATATTCTGAGTAGCTTATTGGAGAAATAGCAAAATTTAGTGTTGATACAACATAGAGATAGTAGTGGTATGTGCAGATGATGTGGAAATAGGCCAGGCCATCAAGTGCTTTCCCCTCACACACCTTGGCAAGCGTGCACGCACACACACACACACATGGTAATCAAAGTAAGCCCACCCATATTTTAGATATTTATTTGACCACTGTGATACCATTTAGGATGTAGGCCAAAACAATCAAAGGATTTGGGGAAAAACACAATTTAAATAGAGGCAAGATTTTTTTTTTTTAACTGCAGCCCAATTATTTGGGACATGCCTGTGATGATCATTAACTTGAATCCTAAAATGACAGTGACAAGTTTTCCAATAATGGTCACAGATGTCAAATCTCACCTTTCAGATCCACCACTGCCATAAGGACCATGTGCATTACCATAGCCCTGCTGCCATGAGGAACCGTAATTGCCGCCACCATAACCTTCATGTGCCCCACCATATCCGCCTCTCCTGTTCACAAAAGAACACAGGTTCTTCATTTCACTTTCCTGCGATAGATGCAATAAAACACACACAAAAACCAAGACACAATCTTAGCGGGGGAACAAACAAAATCAAGATGGGGGTTATTGGCAGAACATGGAAGAAAATGTGTCAGCTTAAGGATAATTAAGTTTCCATTAAATTTAAGCTAAGAATTACAAAACTAATCCATGGGAAGGAAAGACATGACATGAAAACTGTTTGGTATGAATGTGTGAAAACTGAAAATATTTTGAGACATGGGAGCTGCACTCCTACCCTCTAAAACACTACAGACTGATCAATAGAGAACAGTTTTCATATACGCAAAGCAGAGGAAAATTATTTTTAAAATTGACATATTCCTAATGTATAAATTGAAGCTATGACACAAAGTTCTGAAAATAAGGGCAAATGTTCATTAGAATACACAGAGAAATTAGTGCAATGAAAACATTGAGAATAGAAAAGCAAGCTTGTGTATACCAAACCGTGACACCTAAACTGACATGCATTAAAACTTTACAAAGCTTGCAGCTTGTGCACAATATGTGCATACCATTCAGGCCGCATTCTCTTCATAGGCGGCGAAATATCATGTTGGCGGGGAGGACTGTACCGGTCACGGCTGCTTCCGGTTCTGTAGTCACGATAATCTTGGCGCTGTCTATTGCGGCTGCCCCAAGAATCCCTATGAAGAAGTAAAAGTATTTTAATGAACAATGATACAGAAAGAATGACTAGGGTGCAAGCTGATACCTGGGAAATTGAGAGTTAGGGGAAGGTCGCCAAATCTTTGGGGGGAAGGGACAAGGGGAATTTCTGGAAAGATAAGTGATGGGATGATGTAATTAAAGTACTATGGGAACAGGTTGGGCAGAGTGGAGAGTTAAGTTACAAATACCTTTCCATCCAGTCTTCACGCCTCCTGTCATCACCACTTGTCGTTCTACGACCTCCCTCTCCTCCTCTGTAGGACTCAGTGCGCTCCCCTCTGAATTTATCTCGTCTCTTCCTGTCGTATTCGTCATCACTGTCCGCCATGTCAAATCGCAGAAGTCAGCAGCTCTAGAAACAAAAATACATCCGAGAAGAAGATCAGAGATGGTACTTTGTGGCAAAAGACGCCAAGACCGTCCCTAAAGTGATGGCCATATTATGTGGCAAGGTTCATATTTTTCGACTTCGGCGCAAAAAGGCATTACTCTTTGATCAGTTTAACAATAACTTCAACCTAAATGTAGAGAATATATACGAAAGTTAACGGTATAACCTCAACCTTGACGGGCGTTACTGTCGGCCTACTTAGGCCGACAAGATTTGCAGCAAGTTCCCTCAAACAAGGAAAACTGACGGACGCATACGATTTGTCCCACGCAAAATGAAGGATCTTAAAATTATTTTCAGCACTTTCCTGTGACGGCGACGACAATGTACTGTACTCACCAAGGAAATTTGAAAATTCTGACCCAATCCCCTTCCGTCCGAGCTTCCGAAATGATGCTGAAGGATCGAATGTCCTTCGATTTCGACTTCAACTTTCAATTTTCTAATCGAGTTTGAGAGAACTCGAGGGCTCTCGCTTGATGCAATATGAAAAACTAATACTGCGGAATACGTGTTGTTAGTCGAAAGTTAGCAGGTAAACAGGTAAACAGCAAGACACCGCAACAACTAGTCTTTACGTGTAAAGGCCAGGCAACCTAGAAGCAGCCCGGCCCGGGCGGGACGGATTGAGAATCACATTACTCTTCGTTTCACTTGTCTCCTCGATAACACACGGCGGCGTAGCTAATATCACCAACATTATGAAGTCTAACCTCACAGCTCTGTTATGCTGCTCTGTCCTGGTGGCACTCGCTTCATGTAGCACAGAAGGTGCTGGTGCGAAACAGAAGAAACTTCAAATAGGGGTCAAGAAGAAAATACAAGACTGCAAATACCGTGCCAGAAATGGCGATGGACTTCAAGTACATTATGCTGTACGTTGTCTTCCTTCCTGCTATGATCTATTCTGTTCTTGAGTTTGATATTACTGAATAATATTTCTCATTCATTTGTTTTAGGGGCGTTTGGAAGATGGAACAGAGTTTGACAGCAGTTATGAGCGAAAGCAGCCTCTAAGCCTCACCCTTGGGGCGGGGCAGGTCATTAAGGGCTGGGAGCAGGGGCTTTTAGGGTAAGTGAATCTGATAAGCATGGATTTACTTCAGGTTATTCATTTATCATCCATCTCCCTATATTGCCTATATATTTTCAGGATGTGTGTTGGTGAAAAACGGAAGCTAGTGATTCCATCGCACTTAGGATATGGCAGTAATGGAGCTCCACCCAAGATCCCAGGAGATGCAACTCTAATTTTTGAAGTAGAACTAGTTGCTATTGATGGTCAACCTAAGAATGATGATGAACTGTAACCTGTTAGCAAACAATTGTTTGCACCATTCCTCCTAATTAAAAACAACAATTTTTTCATGTGTGTGACTTTTTCATTTTTTTTCATTTTTAATAACATATTAAATTTTGATGTGAACTCTGTGATTATCAAAAGTCTGCTTCATAAACCTTTCCACACGTATTCAGATGCTTCACTACTTTGATATAATACGGGTAGGTATCTTCAAACCGTTACTTGGATCAACTTTGTTACTATTGATAATGTGTGAGTCACCTACATTATGTATGACTTCTCCTTGCACAAGTAGAAAGGAACGATTACTCCAGGCCCCATGTTAATGTAATTTGTGTGACTTTTTAATTTGGAGCCCAGCAGAATACTCTATGAACTTCCCCCTACCCAAGAAAATTTGATGACTGGCCACTGGCCTGACCATATTCCAGAATTGCCCAGCATGGCGCACAGGCACACAATCTAAGGAATCGTTCAACGTCGTCGAGCCAATGACGAAACGCGGCGCGGCTCGCGAAGCGTCGCGTGGCGTCGCGATGACTTCACTATCTGTGCGTCCTTATCAGTGCGTAGATACCAACACCTTTGTTACTCTCAAGGGTGGGAGGGGAGGGGAGGGGGCGCTGGGCGCGCCCAGCCCAGCCCAGCCAGCGCGAAACACTATTCGTCATACCTCAGTGCTCAGCTCAGCGAGGAGACGCGGCACGGCGGAAGTCTCCTGTCCGACATGGAATAATGTGACTCGTCGCGACTATGAAGCCCTGGAACTGGACACTGGTCGTCCTGGCGCTTGCCTCCGTGCTGCTCGTCGGTAAGTGGTCGGCCAGGCCCGGCCAGGCCCCGCCGGCCCCGCCCCGCCCCGCTCGGCCTGGTGCCCAGCTCGGGACTGTACTGGTTGGTGTTGGCGCGGTTTGGTTTGGCAGGAGGCGCGCACTCCGACCCCGCGCGCTCGCGCCCCGCCTACGCAGCCTACTTCCCGGGGGACGGCAGGCTGAGGCCCTCGGTGAGGGGCCTGCCGCGGCACCTGGTGCCCTGCTACAGTGACCCGCGGCTGTTCGCGCGCGACACCAGGGTCCCGATGACCATGGCCAACCTGGTAGACCTGGTGCAGCGCGTCGAGCGGGCGCCCGGCTTCGTGGCGGACCTCCGCGTCCTCACCACCACGCTGCTACACAGGTGCCGTTTTCACAATTTTTAACGCAAACAAAAATCCACACAGAAAAAACGAGTGTTTTCTCGCGAAAAGGGTGTGTCGACCGATTTAACAGTAAGAGCTTGGTTACCGTCCCACGCCCACGCTCACGCTCGCCCACTGGTGTGGAGCTGTGCTGTATGTGCTATCTCTTCGCCTCGCCAGGTTCCGCGTGGACGGCCTGGAGCGCGACCCTCTGGTGCCTGCGAGCCCTGGAGTTACGCCCTACAAGCTGTCGGGGCTGCAGCACGCCCGCCACAACGTGCTGGCCGGCCGACTCCTCTCCGGCAGCTCCGACATGTTCCCCGACGGCGCGCTCTCCGCCCAGCAGCAGGTTTGCAACTCAGCTGTTCTGTTCCTCCCGCGGGAGGCACGGACCCGCCCGACACCGAGGGTAGGCCAGGGACCTCACCTCACCTCCCTTCCTCTCCCTGTGGCAGTGCGCCCTGCACTGGATGCTGTCCTCGGCCGTGGACCCCTGGGAGCGCGGGGACGAGCGCTGGCTCTGCCCGCACGTGCCCACGCCCCGCTCCAACGCGCCCGGTGCGCGGCGCAACGCCGCGGGCGGGGAGGTGTTCAGGCCGCGGCTGTACCCGGACCCGCAGCGGGACGTGGGGCCCTGGGGCGGCGTCAACGTGTCCCCACCGCCCGCCCCCCAGGACGCCGTCAGCTCGGCGTGGAGCGCCTGCCCCGTGGAGGAGGGCGTGGTGGAGGCGGGGCGCGCCGGGGGCGGCGTGGCGGCGGGGGCGGTGCTGGCCGGGCTGGCGGCGGGGCTGCAGCCGCAGGCGGTGCCGCTGGCCGCGCTGCTTAGCGAGCAGCACCTGGCGCGGCTGCGCGCCGACGGCGGCCGCGACTCGGACACCGTGGACAACCTGTGGGCCGCCACGCTGGCGGGCGACCTGGCCGAGGTGGCGGCCTACCAGGGCCCCTACCACGGCGGCCTGCTGCTCGGCCCCGGTGGCGTCTGGAACGACTCGCTGGTGCCGCGGGTGCGCTACCTGTCGCGGGAGCGCCCCGGCTCGCCGGACCTGTCGCCAGTGCTCCACTGGGACATGACCGACGCCGAGATCCGCGCCGGCTTCGACGGTGAGCAGGCGGGTGGTGGGGTGGGTGCACTACGAAAAATCTTACTGTGATATTCACTGCAAGCTACGGCGAACCTTGGAGCACTGTAGCTTACGGTGAATGTCACCGTGAGGCACAGTGCTGCACCCTGCTTCACCGTAGCCTGGCCCGGCGCGGCGCGGCCCGGCGCTACTGACTGAATGCGCTTTCTCCCTCCGGTGGGTGACCCGCAGGCCTGGCGCTCGGCTCGCGCGCGGCTCGCTGGACGCAGCACGCGGGCCGGCTGAGGTTGTCGCAGATCCTCGACATGTACTACTCGGCCAAGGGGGCGGCCTTCGACGAGGACGTGAAGGCGTGCCGGCGCGGCGCCACCTCGGCGGCAGTCTTCTCCCCGGACACCCTGTTCAAGCAGGTATGAGCTAGGGACCGGACCGGACTCAGAGTAGAATAAGACGGGCAGGGCAGGGCAGACTGCTCTCATTCGGGATTGCACTGACCTGACCACCCCAGACGTCGAGGTTCGCGCGGACCCTCACCGACTCCTCTCCAGATGCCCCCTACATGACGGAGGCAGCTCTCGCCAACTTCACCGCCGCCTCCGTCAAGGTCTTCCTGAGGTACGCAGGTAAGGGGATCGAGAAAGATTTCAAGGCGAGCTGTAATTTCATCTTCCATCGATTATAAGAGAAATCAAAAGTTCGATCCCACGACACTATGAGCGTGACCCCCACTGCCCCGCCCCGCTGCAGGTGACCTGCTGACGGCCGACGAGTGCGACCCGGCGCCCCTCCTGAGCGTGCGCGTCAACGCCCTCGTCATCCTGGACACCACGTGGACGCGGCCGGACGCCTTCTCTTTCCTCGCGTGAGTGCATGCGTAGTGGTGCAGCAGTGTTGCGAGAAAAGTAGGCAATAAGCAGCCCAAAACAGCGGAGAAAAGCGGGCTGCGTCTGCGCCTGCCTTCTAGGCAACACCTTAGCACAGGTGCGTGCATTTTGCCTAGGGAGGCGGGCGCAGATGCAGCTCGCTCCCTTGTACTTCGGCTACTTAATTGCCTCGTGTTCTGGCAACACGGTGGGGCAGTACTCCCCCCCCCCCTCCAACCACCACATCTGTACCCACTACCACCATGATTTTTATTTCTTTTGCTTGGATTCTGCAGTTCGTTAACCAGCGCAGAGGGTATCGACGTCGGCCTCTTTGGATCCCGGATCGCCGTCATGAACGGCGGGGTGGGCGGCCCCATCGGCGGCCAGTGGATCGTCAACTTCACCGACAGCCCCGTGCAGCTCGCCACCGAGTGGGCCCGCGTCGACGCGGAGGACGACTTCTGGCCGACGTACCTCGACCTGCCGTGGAGCCTCATGGCCGTGATCGAGCACATGCAGACCAAGGCCGAGGCCGAGTCGGTGCGCGGCGTGGCGGGCGGCACGCACGGGGACGTCGTCATCATCCTCGCCACCGAGTCCACCGTCAGCGACACGGACATGCGGCACGCCAAGGCCCTCCGGCTCAAGCTCAGGGAGCTCAACCCAGGTGTGCTGGAGGTGGCTGGAGGTGGCTGGAGGTGCCGCCACCGCAGAGCAGATGTGAACATAACCCTGTTGGCGGCCCGCCTGTCACAGACACCCGCCTGCTGTACGTCGTGACGGACATGGGCGAGGCGCGGTTCAGGGAGCTCGTCAACCTCACCGTGGACTGGGACGACGCCGTCGTCGTCGTGGACGACCTCTCTCCACCCTCGGTCGCGCACGCCGTCACCAACCACCTCCGCGAGAGTGAGTGCGACCGAAGCACGGAGACACCCAGTGCGCCCCCAGTGCTGTCGGATACGAATGCAACCGTGTGAGGCAGACGGGTATCTCCGCCTGCCTACTAGGCAAAAGGTAGTCTCATGTGCGGCGAGGCAGAGATATCCGTCTGCCTCGCACAGGTACACTCGTAGTAAGTTTTGCCTACTTATATGGCAACACTGTGCGCCCCGCGGGAAAACTTTCTGAGCCAGCACCGCCCTGTGTACTCACCCACTCACTCACCCCTCAGCGCCCGGCCGCCTCGTGCCCGCGGAGTGCGTGCTGGTCCAGCAGGGCGCCGCCAGCGCCAGCCGCGCCCGCAGCGCCGGCCCCGGCCCCGGCGCCTGGCCCGTGCAGCACGGCGAGCACGTGTGGGCCGCCCCCGGGGTGCGGCGCGGCCAGGGCCAGGGCCGGGGGCGCGCGCGGGCGCTGGTCCCCGGCGGCGAGCTCGAGGACTACGTGTCCCCAGGCCAGCTGCGCCTCTACAGAATCAACACCGCCTACCTCGGCTCAGGACAGCCCGCGAGCGTACAGGTAAGGTCGACAGGGACAAACGGCGCAGTTTCTGTATGGTTTCTGGACACCTGTGTGAGGCAGACGGGTTTGTACTTCCGCCTGCCTACTAGGCAAAAGGTTATCTTATGTGTGGAGAGTTTGCCTAGTAGGTAGGCCGACATACCTGTCCGCCTGAGACAGGTGTCTTCGTGGGAATTTTTGCCTACTTACCTCCTGGTAATACTGAAACGGCTCCCCGAGAGAGGAGAGAGCCGAGGGCGTTACGTCCACGTCCCTTGTCACTGTCACTTGCCTACCGCGCTGCTGTAGATCGTGGGCGAGGACTACGGCGACCTGCGCCTGTGCGCGTGGCGGGGCGCCGCCCCCGGGGGCCCCGCGGCCGCCATGAGGGCCGCGCTCCGCGCCGAGGACGACGGCGGACTGGACGGCCATGGGGACGCCGACCCGCAGGTGTCCTGCGTCAACATGGAGGGCTCCGGGGAGGCCAACGTGACCATCGCAGAGCCGTGCGGGGGCGGCTGCGCGCCGCTCTACGTCAGCGTGTACGGCACCCGCTCCTACCTCAAGTGCTCAGGTGAGGTCAGCCTGCGGCCCGGCCCGGCCCGGCCCTGTCCCCAGAAGTTCGTCATGTTATCGTACTAACTTCCACGTCATACCCCGGGGCGGGGGCGCTGCAGAGGACGACTGTCGGTACCCGGACGAGATGAGGTACCTGCTGCGGCCCCGCGGCGTGCTGTGCGCCGGCGCCGAGCCCGCGGCCGCGCCCTCCTCCGCCTGCACCCCGCCGGCAGCCCGCCTGCTGGTCGCGGCCGCGCTCCTGCAGGCGCTCCTGCAGGCGCTCCTGCTGACCAACAGGTGAAGCCGCGCCCGGCCCTGCCCGGCCCGGCCCGAGTGCAACAGACTGCATTTGTGTTCGTTCCCGTCGGCAACCCCCAAGTCATTATTTATTATCAAAACCGGTGGACAATGAGCACCAGTACAACCGTGTGCGGATGACGAGATTGACAACCGTTCCGAACCGACCGACTGGTCTTCCACAAACTGCCAAAAATAATTTATTTTCATGAAATGTCTAGTTGTAACAATGTATTTATGATATTTTAGTTCAGAATAAGAACTGACGTTTAAAAGAAGGTCTGATGAGTTGGCAATAACCGCTGCAAGTCTGCCTAAATAAGGCAAAAGGCAATGCATGACACCACGTCTGAGATCTATTGAAAACTTTATTTATAAAACGAAAACTTCTTATCTTGTCACAATAATTAACAACTTAATAATAATCAACAAAAAAAACATGCTTTGATCCCATAGTGCTATTCCTCGAAAGTTTCGACTCCGACACTGTACAACCCCCTCTTGACATGCCCGTTGTCGGGGTTGCGGCTCCCCTTAAAACACACACCGCACTCGCAGAGCCTGTAGGGGCATGCCAGGTGGTCCCTCGGGGCGTGCTGCCCGTGGTGCCAGCACTCGGCGCACAGGGACTGCGGGGTGACGGGCGCGGCTGCCGCGAGCGCCTCGGCGTCCTGCCCCTGTCGCCGCCCCAGCAGCAGCGCGCCCAGCTCCTCCAGGCGGCCCAGCGGCACGAGCCCCATGTGCTGCACCTCCTGGTGCGCGCGCAGGGCCGGCCCGTCCGGGCACCAGAGGCCGCAGGTCGCGCACGTGCACGCGCACGCGACCAGGTTGATGGTCAGCAGCGCGCCGTGGCTCCGGTGCACGTGCGCGCGCATCGTGGCGTCGTCGCGGAAGGGGCGCAGGCACGCGGCGCACTGCGCGTCGCCAGCGACGCCGCCATGGGCGTCGCACATGTGCACGTCCAGCAGGTCCGCGGGGAGCCCGGCGGCGTCGGCGGCGTCCTCGGCGCTCAGCAGGCATAGCAGACACGGCGTGGCCGAGTCGGCGGCAGCGGATGACTCGTTCTCGCGGAGATCTGCCGCGGCTGGCGTGCTCTGCTGCGGGCCAACCTCCTCCACCTCGTCGTCGTCGTCGTCAATCACCACACACGGGGGCGACGCGGGCCGTTCTGTTTTCAGGCGCGGCGGCTCACCCTTGACAGCGACAGTCAGTACGGGCTCATCAGTCCTCCAGTCTTTAGTTAGCGGGGCACATGTCGACGGTTCCGTATGTTGGTATTCAACTTTGACGTCATCGTCCTCAGTCGCTGGAGATACTCCGAGCAGCGGAAGAATCACTGTCGGTCTGTCTGAGAGTGGTGACATACAGCGCGGTTCAGTTTCGACTGCGTCAGCCACATTTGGCATGGGTTTCGCATTTCGATCAGTCTTGTGTTCGGCGTTTTGAGGCGACAAGGGCGGCGGCGAGTCGCTGACGTCACCCTCAGGATGCAAGCTCGCTGTCGTGTCCTGAGGCGACAGACGGGGTATGTCAGCAGCAGCTGTCTCCTCCTCCTCTGCCGCCGCCTCGAGCACGCCGCAGGCCGGAGCATCCTCCTGGCGCCGTTCGCCTCCGCGTGGGGAAGGCAAAGGCGACTCTCCGAGCTCGCACTCGTCGACCTGGAAGCAGCGGCAGAGCTTGTCCCACTCCACCGCCGTGTCGCACTGCAGGCAGACGGTCATGCGGGTGGCGAGGCTCTCGGCCAGCGGCGCGCCCGCGGCCCCCACCTCCACGTCCCGGCACACGTGCGCCTGCGCCGCGGCCGCACCCCGGGCCCGGTCCACCATCTCCCCGCACCGCGCGCAGGCCGACGGCTTGCCCTCCTCCTCGTGGCCTCCGTCGGCGTCGGCGTCGGCGCCGGTCTCGGCGACGCCCATCTTCCTGGCCGCCCAGCAGCGCAGCGCCCTGACGAAGGCGTTGGTCGGATCCTCGTCGCCGGCGCCCTCATCGTGGCTCAGCTCCAGGATCGGCGGCGGCATGGCTTTGTGCCGGAGCTTCCTCAGCCTGCGGGCCAGCGCGGAGCCCAGTCCTGCGGACAAGTCAGACAGTCCGAGCTGCAGGCAACTAGCAACACTACACCACTCCCCCAAGTACATGCGACGTTCAATTACTTTTTTTATATATAAATAAAACTAGCACTAGGCCTAGCCTATAACCGGGCGAGCCGTGCCTTGACAGGAAATGTGAGCTATTGGAATATATTTAGTTTTGGGGGTATTTGTACAAACAAAATGCAACTATACTGGAAAAGTTTCAAGAAAATAAACATTTTTATGTTTAATTCGAATGGTACGGGTCGTGTGGTATAAACACACACACGAGCGCCAACGTCCAATTCGCAAAAGTATTCGAAGACTGCGCACCTGATCTGATTGATGTCGCGCTGTTCCAGCTGTTCGTGGGAAAAATAATAATACTGTGGCGGAGGCAGCTAAGCTGCTCGCACCAAACCGTCCGACCTTGCTCCGGCTCCGGCGCGGCCCTCCCCACGCCTCTCCCGCCTCGCCTTGGCGATGCGCACCGGCCGTCACCCGGCACCAGACTGCTCTTTCTCTGTGCTGCTGTGCTGGCTGTGCAGAGAGACGCGCGCCCCCCCCCCCCCCAAGCCGCGCCGCCCTGCGCCGCGCCGCCCCGCGCCGCCCCGCCGCCCCGCGCCCCCCGCCCACCCCCCGCGCCCCGCCCCGCCCCGCCCCGCCCCGCCCCGCCCCGCCCCGCCCCGCCCCGCGCCGCCCCGACGCATTGGAGGGCACCACCCCTCTCCGGGAGCATCAGGTCCAGCTGCCGCTAGACAGGAATTGATGAATGGGTAGGAAAGGTGTGTGGCCGAAGCAGGAGGGTACCTCGGCTCGGCTCGGGTACACTGTTAAAAATAATTGTCAGTTGACGACACTGCCCGTGATGGCTGTGTTGTTGGTTTACAACAATATTTGTTTTATTTGTATAAGTGACAAAAGACTTTCTATTTCAATCGTATTCGTCTATACCGAAATGAGAACTTATCAGCATGTTGTAACTTTACAACATAATTGTAGTTAAGTTTGTTAACAACACATGTCGTTTCAATACAACCAACATTGTTATGTCGGTTGGGCACACGCACTTTTCCAACTAAAAAATGTGTTGCAGAAAATTTTAAGAATATTGTTAGATTACAACATGCTCGTAAAATTACGACATATGTTGCTAACAAACTTAATTACAAATATGTCGTAAATTTACGACACATTTTTTAACAGTGTACCTCCTAGTCCAGTTCACCTGCTCCTGCAACCACCTGCAGTCGCCCATCATCCGCTCGCACCTGGCAGGGCGTGGTCTAGGAAACTCATCCGTGAGACAAGTCCATGGCGATATCGTCGCGTATCCTAGAGAGTGAGCCCTATTCGGCTCTTTAGCCCCACCACTAGCCACCTTGCACCTGGCCTAGACAAGTTAGGTTTCTTTATTTGATTAAGAGCGCATGGGGGCAAGAGAGGGGAGCAGATCGTTATTAGAGTTAAGTGCTCTCTGAACACACGGCCACGCCGCAACCAACAACAACACCGCACATGGAGCTCTGGGCCCCTTAACATGGGAAGGTTTTGTATGGAGAACTTACCGGGTACGGAGATTCTGTCCTCGTCCGAAGCTAGGCTCAAGCAGGGCGAGGGGTCCGCGACGTCCCACGCGCGAGCGGGTGACAGGGCGACCGACGTGGAGGCGGAGCCGACCACCACGTCGACCTGGAGGATGGCGGTCTCGGTGACGTCGTTGCGACACGCGGCGCAGCGCGCGCACCGGCACGCCCCGCGCGCGCAGACGTGGCCTTCCCTCGAGTGGCACTCGCCATGCGCCCTGCACCGCGAGC
Organism: Frankliniella intonsa; assembly: GCA_033675135.1. Lineage (NCBI taxonomy): Eukaryota > Metazoa > Arthropoda > Insecta > Thysanoptera > Thripidae > Frankliniella > Frankliniella intonsa. The sequence goes on from CM066253.1 coordinate 19,093,930, forward strand.
AGCACGCCCGCACCAGCACGAAGGGGTTCTTCTTCTTCTTCTTCTTGCTCCTCTTACTTCTCTCGTCGCCGCTCTCCTCGGCGGGCCACGGCGGGCTGGCGCGCACCCTCCACGCTGTCCTCGTTGCCTTGCACGCGCTGAATATGACCGGCGACCGGCTGTGGACATCATGGGCCTCCGCCTGGCGCTGCCGCTGGCGCTGCCGCTGGCGCTGCCGCTGGCGCCTGGTCCTGGTGCGCAGCTCGCGCTCGCGGGCTGACTTGGCGTCCCTCGCGCTCGCGAGCTGCAGCCTCCTACATCGGTGATTGTTGAGGTCGACGAGTCTCTGGCGCCTGACGGCCCGGCAGCGCAGACACTGGCAATGCTCGTAGGGGCACGCCTTGTGTCCAGCCCTCCACACCAGCGCGCCGTGCTGCCGGCACAGTTGACATCGGTATCCGTTCTTGCATCTGCGCCGTACTCGCTCGCGATCGTCGCGCTTTCGCCTCGAGATGGATGCATTCGTCTGGGAGGCTCCCGTTTTACGGGGGCAAATTTTTCTCAAGCGCTGACTTTCCTTCGGCTTGGTCGCGGAGCCGTGCTTGAGCTCGCCGTCGTCATCTCTGTCGTCACACAGCACGTCCACTGCTGACGCCAGGCGTTCAGCCTCCCGCCGACGGGACTCGCCCGTCATCTTGGCCGCACGCTCAGAGAAGACCTGCCGGCAGGACCAAGAAGGTTTAATAAGGGTGACAAACATGTTCCAAAGGAATGGCTTAGCTATGGGCCTCGGCTTAGAAACAGTGAATAAGTCTTAACAAATCTCAAGAATCCTCTTTAGTCAACGTCTATACTACGACACAGAAATTAACAAGCCTGGCGAGGTTCCTCTGCTTCCTCAGCCACCGCAGCAACACTTCTGACCTGCGTGCGGGGATGGTAGCCGGCAGACCCGAGGCGGGACCCGACCGACTCTCCCTTTTGTGCGGGTGGTGGGCCGGAGACAAAAGAGGCTGCATTTTAATGACTTTTAACTTGAGTTCAAATGTGTGATTGGAATCTATTAGATATTGGTTCGATACATTATAAGCACGAGATTCTGCGTAAAACATCAAGTTTTTTGGTGAAAGTGGCGCGTTTCTACGACAATTTTCAGGTATAGGACTCAACTCTTGTCCTTATTTGAAAATCATCGGATCAAGATGAGATTTTTTTAACGATTTGAAATTTGCTGCTTAGCCCATTTGTAACTTCAGTTTGGACGAATTGGTCATCATTCTAGAATTTCTAAAAACACGCAGCGAGACGCTCACTTTAGTGATGCGGCGTGACAGACCCCCCGGAGCAGGCGGCCGGCCCCGCCCCCGACCCTCGCAGACCCCGGCAGCAGGTAGTGCAACTACCGCTGCAACGACACGGACGGAGCCAGGCTTGTTAATTTCTGTGTCGTACTATAATAAGTGATAAGTAAAAACTGGTATCTTTACGGGCTGGCTGGCTGGCTTTAACTGGTATCTTTACCTTCTGGTAAAGCCAGTCCTACTGGGGACTGTCTAAAAACTTACAAGACGTTAACAAACTTTTATTAAAGCGAGTTTACGAGGGAGGGCAAAATATTTTCAAATTATAGATGGAGTAATAATAGTCACCGTATTACAAAGCTATAGTCTGCGCCAGCTCGGAGCGAGCCTGAGTGTTGCTGCGGTGGTAGAGTCTCTACCTGCTGCGAGCGGTCCCGGGGAGTCGGGGGCGGGGACGGACCCCTATAAGAAACAATCTGTCTCGGTAAACTGACACCCGATTCATAATGAGCAAACAAGGTGCGTGCTTTTAGAGGTTATATAATGAGGGCAAATTCGTACAAACTGATCGAAAAAATGGGCCCAGCAGAAAATTTCAGAAAGTTTAAAAAAAAATTCGAAATCATTACCACGTTTTATAGGTACGATAGACTTTTTGCGTAACCGCGCATTTCAACCTAAAAATTGTCGTAGAAAAGCGCCGTTTTCACCGAAAGGTTCATTTTTTAGAGCCTAATTTCATGCATTTAACGTCGGGACCAATAAGCGCATGATGTTCAATTTCATATTTGGACTCAAGTTAAGAGCCAATGAGATGCACCTCCTTTTGTCCTCGTCTTGCCACCCGCACAAAAGGGCGGGCTCGGAAGGGTCCCCGAGAGGGTCTGGGAGGGCCCCGCCTCCACGCGCAGGTCAGAATGTTGCAGTGGTAGCTGGCGAAGAAGCTGCACTTCATAAGGATAGGCGGGGACCCGAGCCAGGCTCGCTCCCAGCTGGCGCAGACTATAGTACAATGCACTGTATCAGCGATTTCATGACCCAGTACGCTGTCCGAACGTGACAGTTCTGGTCTGCGTGGGCGGGGCGGGGGCGGGGCGGGGGCGGGGGCGGGGGCGGCGGGGGGGGGGGGGGGGGGGGGGGGGGGGGGGGGGGGGGGGGGGGCGGGGCGGGGTGCTGAGGGTAGCACGCGCTGGTCGGCGTCGGTCCCGCCGAGTCGTTACAAGACGGAGTGCCAGTGCCATACTCGAGGGCACAACCTTCCCCGGCCAAGGCCGAACTCTGCGCAGGGCTAGAGGAGGAGGCGGGGGGCGGGGGGGGGGGGCTAGAATAAACATGCAGCTTTAAGTAGGGCAGCCGGCGGCCGAGAAGGAAATAAATATTAAATAAAAACTGGCTGTAAATGTCATGTTGTTTACATGGTGGACACTAAAATCCCCCAGAGGGAAATACTAGGCTGTAGCTGACTGACTGGGGGTCACTGGCAGTGCACGGCGACCCCCCCCCCCCTCCCCGCCGGGCCCCACGCCGCCTCGCCTCCACACTTGAAAAACACTTGACTTGACTTGAGATTGCCTGGCCACAAATGACCTACGGCTTTCGCGTCCCCTGCCCTTGTATATGGGCTCAGAGGGGTGCATACACGGAAAAAAATATCAATGTTACCATAGCTTACGCATAGGCTGATATCGTGACAAGCAACTTATAAGCTACCGTAGCAAAAAGTTAGCTTTCGTAGTCAAATATTAGCTATGACAACTAATGCCCAACTGGATTTGTCAAAGGCGTTTGTTTGTTGCTAGAGATGATGTCACATTAACTCCTGCAGCGATGCATTAGCTCTCAGAGCTTATGTGTGACTACCACAACAAACTTTTCGCTACAGTAGCCTAAAATGCTGCTTGTCACGGTATCAGCCGACACGTAAGCTAAATGTAGCTTACATTAGGTTCTAGTAACTTATCTATTTTTTTCCGTGTAGGGAGAAAGAAAACAAACTCTCCGTTTATACAAACAGATAAGGGGAGGAGGGGAGGGGGCTGACTGGCCTAGAGAGACTGGACGGGAGGGAGGTATCAACCAGGCCGCCGGGCGCAGGGCGCAGGGCGCTGCAGGGCGTGGCTCTGTCCCTAGTGCCAATAGTCGCTCGCAGCCACCATATTGAAGCGTGCAGATAACGCCCAAAATAGCCAGGTCGTAAGGCCAGACCAGACCCGAGTCAAGCCGAGTCGGGGTGGGGTACCCTACACCTCCAGTCTCTCCAGACTGGCCACGCCGCGCCGCGCCTAGCGTGGACTAGGAGGGAATGCCAAAACGTTTATACTCAGCACTCACGGGTTTGAAAACTAAAAGAGAGCGACACTCCCATTGCACCGGAGGAAGTTCTCAATCGGGTAAGGAATACGTCGATAGGACTCACCTCAAACGCCGGCGCGCAGGGTGCAGGTGCGCAGGGTGCAGGGGCGCTGGGCGTAGGGGCGCTGGGCGTAGGGGCGCTGGGCGTAGGGGCGCTGGGCGTAGGGGCGCTGGGCGTAGGGGCGCTGGGCGTAGGGGCGCTGGGCGTAGGGGCGCTGGGCGCTGGGCGTAGGGGCGCTGGGCGTAGGGGCGCTGGGCGTAGGGGCGCTGGGCGTAGGGGCGCTGGGCGTAGGGGCGCTGGGCGTAGGGGCGCTGGGCGTAGGGGCGCTGGGCGTAGGGGCGCTGGGCGTAGGGGCGCTGGGCGTAGGGGCGCTGGGCGTAGGGGCGCTGGGCGTAGGGGCGCTTCGCGCGGCTGTGCTCATCGCGGCCGAGGCGTTAGCCGAAGCTTCCCTCAGCCGAAGATTTCTCCGGTTGTCAGAAAGCCGCTTACGCCGGACGCTGCAGCAGCCCGCGCACGGGCACTCCTCGAAGGGGCAACGTCGATGGCCTTTCCATCGAACCTTCTTGCCGTGCTTCAGGCATAGGCTGCATTTCTTAACGCCCGCGCTGGTAGCCGAAGCTTTCCTCAGTTGCCGACGCGAGTTCCAACGGCTCTTATAAAGCCGCATACGCCGGACGCTGCAGCAGCCCGCGCACGGGCAGTCCTCGAAGGGGCAACGTTGATGGCCTTTCCATCGAACCTTTATGCCGTGCTTCAGGCATAGGCCGCATTTCCTACCGCCCTGCTGCTCGCCGTGCAACTCTTCCTGCTGCTCGCCCTCCAGCTCTTCTTGCAGATCACCCTTCTGCTCTCCCTGCAGCTCTTCCCGCTGCTCTCCCTGCAGCTCTTCCTGCTGCACGCCCTGCAGCTCTTCCTGCAGCTCTTCCTGCAGCTCTTCCTGCAGATCTTCCTGCTGCTCGCCCTGCAGCTCTTCCCGCTGCTCGCCCTGCAGCTCTTCCTGCAGCTCTTCCTGCAGATCTTCCTGCTGCTCGCCCTGCAGCTCTTCCCGCTGCTCGCCCTGCAGGTCAATGCGTCCGCAGGATACAGTGGCGCTTGTCGTGTCGATGCTTGACGTGGGAGCGCAGGGTGCGCAGGTGCCGGGCGCGGCCGAGGCGTTAGCCGATGCTTCCCTAAATTGCCGACGCAGTTTCGACCGGCTAACAGAAAGCCGCGCCCTCCGGACGCGACAGCATCCCACGCACCGGCAATACTCGTAGGGGCAACGCGCATGGCCCTTGCACCGAACCTCCTTGCCGTGCTGGAGGCAGAGGCCGCACTTCCGCGGCACCTTGGTCCTCCCGCGCCCGGGCCCGGGCCCCCGCCCCCGCCCGGAACCTGGCGGCACACTGTCCGCAGCCGGAGCCTGCCCTGGCGGGGAAATCTGCGGACAGAGGAGGAAAGGGTGAGTATCGGCGGCTGCTTCCGACAACACGTAACGAACGGTATTGCGGGTCTGCCTATCCAAGAGGCCACGGTGCCTCACGGCTGGAGCTGGAGCGGGTAGGCAAACCCGCTTACTGTCACGTCTTCCCTGAAACACCCGACCCGGTACAGCGAAAGCGACAGTGCTCTGCAAACTCAAGTGTCGTACAGAACTGCAGTTTTTAGTGTAGGACACCCTGTGTCCTACAGTTTTTAGTGCAGGACACCCTGTGTCCGACAGATTTTAGTGTAGGACAACCTATGACTGACCTACGGCGTCCTACACTAAAAACTGTCGGACACAGGGTGTCCTGCACTAAAAAGTGTAGGACACAGGGTGTCCTACACTAAAAACTGCAGAACCATTGGTCCTACACTTTTTACTGCAGTTCTGTACGACACTTGAGTTTGCAGAGTGCACGTGCACGTGCACCACCTGCTAGAGCTGTGAACAGTGCGGCCTGCACGCGCGGAGCGGCAGTACAGCGGGTGTTCGGGGAATGACCACTTCCACTCACCTGTCCCCAGTCCATGGCGTTCACGTGGTGGTCTGCAGCCAACTGGCACGTCACGTCGCGTCGTGCGATGCGGTCGACGCCACGGCTGGGCTGGGCTGCAAGTCAGCGACTCGTGTTTCAGTGCGCGCGCCGCCACACGCGCGCCACGCCGCGACTGGACGGTCTGACTGGGCGCCGCGACTGGCTTTCCCCGTCCGTCCCGTTCGTCCGCCCGCCCGTGCCTCGCACCCCAACCCCACACTGCAGACTGCAGCGGCCGCAACTGCACGGGCGGGGCCGGGCGGGGCCGGGCCGGGCCCGGCGGGGCGGGGCGGGGCGGGGCGGGGCGGGGCGGGGTGGGGCGGGCGGGGCGGGCGGGCGGGGCGGGGCTAGCGGGGCGGAGGGCCCGGAGCGGGTGCTGCGGCCGGCATCGGGGCACGCGGGGCGGGCCAAGAAATAACGTAAGGGTGGGGGAACACTCGCATGCCTGCTGCCTATCCCTCCCCCCCCCCTCCCCCCGTTTATTAAGGCAAGGGGTGTGGGACTCCCAGGCATGTAGACTGATAAGGGTGCGGGCCGGGTCGGGCCTCGGGAAGGGAGGCGGGTCCCGCTGCCAGCCCCTGGACCGTAGTCGCACTGTTAATGAATTATTTTTTTTCTTTCTTTTTTGGGGGGGAGCATATTATCATATTGAATGGAAAAGGCAAGTCATTAAAAAGTTGCAGATGGCTTACCTGCTGCCGCACTCGTGCCTCATGTTATATCAAGTTACGGAACATCCTTGGTATTCACAGATATCAACCATTGACAGGCGCTGTTTGTAGATAAGGGGGGAGGGGCCTACACACAGCTCAAGTTGCCTACCTTTCATGCGGTTTACTTGAGGTAGCTGTGATGGTTGATTTTGATGAATACCGCCGAATGGTCGCCCCGAAACCCTCCACTCAGCACCCCTTGCGCCAGGCCAGCGCTTACCTTCATAAATCTTGAGGGAGTCGGCGGGGCGGGGCGGGGCGAGCACTCGTGATACGAGGACGTATCGAGGCGAGGCGCTCCAGGTCCATACCCTGTCTGACGGCCTCATCGGTGAGTTGGTTGATCATATTAAAATGACTCAGGTGCGGCGCAGGCGCAGGAGGAGCCTTACGCAGGAAAATGGAGGGGGGAGGGCATTTCCGACAGATCTGGTTTGGTCACTTTGGGACTTTACGCGAGGGGTCCACCACTGCGAAGAATCACTGTACACTTCCAACAACAAACAAAATTTCAATCACCTGCAATCACTTACAATCACCTACAATCATTACAATCATCACAATCTTTAGAATCATTTTAAATCACTTTAAATCATTTGGAATCTTTTACAATCCATTAAAATTAAAAAAAAAATCAAATTAAATCAACTTTATTCCCCGGTAACTCCTTGAATACGCTCGTGCGTATTCGTCTTTTGCGCGGCTGTCGATCGGCTAACATCTGCTCCGGCTCTCCGGCTCCTGGATATGTTTTTCTAAACATCTCTGAGGCCACAAAACTACTACCAAAGTGAAAAATTAAATGCAGCGAAATTCGAAGAGAAATGACTATTCACTGTAAAAAATGAGAGACCGATACGGTACCAGGTACGGTGCATCGTACCTGCGAAATTGAAATATGATACGGAGCACAGAGTACGGAGAGACCGTACCCACTGATTTTATACCACGCAGCCGTGAAACGGCTTCACCGTACCCACTAAAAGCGGTACCCGGAAGAACCGTTTTCGAGCTCCGTACCACTCAAACCGAGGTAGGCCCGGTAGGCCTACGGTTGACCGTACTCAGCGCCGTATCAAGTACGGTAACCAGCGGAAATTAATTAGCGGTTGCAAACCGTCATCTCGCCGTTATTTATTTTTTGCAGTGTTCTTGCCTTCTCTGAAGTTTGCAATATTTTTTGGTGATAACGACACAGCCGGTTGGCCATATTACTGCATGGAATCACACGGTCTACCACCGGCACTTGGAAGCAGAGCTGCGTTGAGTGAGTGCGGTGGTGTGATCCGCGTTGCGACCGAGAACAGCCAGAACAGCTAGCCCCTACCAGGGGCGCAGGTAGGCCTCCACTTTAACGCGCGTGCGTAGGGAATGAACCATTGCCTACTTCGAAGGCGCTTTCCTCACAATAATGCGTCTAAGTAGTCACTAATCATTCTGAATTGTTTCCAATCATTCTCAATCATTTTCCAATCATTCTCAATGTGTGTAAGGAAAGGGGTCCACGAGGACAGAAGCGAGGCTGTTTGCTGAGCGAGGCTAAATGCACGTTCGGGGATCGGGGTGGGGGTAGAGTAAGTGGAGGGAGGGTGCGGAGAGAGGGAGGGTGTGGAAGCTGTTGCTTCAGGTGGCGAGCTGGCGAGCGGCCGTCGCACGGTGAACGCCGGCGAGCGGCCAGAGCGCAGCGCGAGTAAAAGGTGAAAGGGGCGTAACCTGGGTGAACGTGTGGAGAGAGGGAGGGTGCGGAGAGAGGAAGGGTGCGGACAGGTGAAGCTGTCGCTTCAGGCAGCGAGCGGTCGACGCATGGTGAAAGGGGCCTATCGCCGGCGTGCGGCCAGAGGGCAGCGCGAGTAAAGGTGAAAGAGGCGTAACGTAACGCGGGTGAACGTGTGGAGAGAGGGAGGGTGCGGAGAGAGGGAGGGTCCGGAGAGAGGGAGGGTGTGGAGAGAGAGAGGGAGGGTGCGGAGAGAGGGAGGGTGCGGAGAGGGGAAGCTGTCGCTTTAGGCGGCGAGCTGGCGAGCGGTCGTCGCATGGTGAAAGGGGCCTAACGCCGGCGAGCGGCCAGAGCGCAGCGCGAGTAAAAGGTGAAAGGGGCGTAACGTAACGCGGGTGAACGTGTGGACAGAGGGAGGGTCCGGAGAGAGGGAGGGTCCGGAGAGAGAGAGGGAGGGTGTGGAGAGAGAGAGGGAGGGTGCGGAGAGAGGGAGGGTGTGGAGGGGGAAGTGGGGGAAGCTGTCGCTTCAGGCGGCGAGCTGGCGAACGGTCGTCGCATGGTGAAAGGGGCCTAACGCCGGCGAGCGGCCAGAGCGCAGCGCGAGTAAAGGTGAAAGGGGCGTAACGCAGGTGTGTTGAGAGAGGGAGGGTGCGGAGAGGGGAAGCTGTACTGGATGCAAACACGCAGCGAATCAGAGGTTGCGAGAGGTAGTGGGGGGGGGGAGGGGGGGAAGTAGGGGGGTGCAACAGTGATTTGGCGACGGGGGAAAGTAAAACGGGGGTGGATCGAGAGACGGTTAACGACGCGTGCAGTTGTGAACTGACCCGTCCCCTTTGGGGGTCAGAGCAACACCTCGTTAAAACCAGCAAACGCACAGCCGGCAACAACGAGTCAACCCACCACGTGCCCGCAAGACGCATATATTAAAATCGGAATACATGGAGACAGATTCGTGCCCGCGAGCTAACGATGATTGCAATGTGCACCGCCACCAAGGGTCAGACCTCAGTTCCATAGTTGATAAATCGTTGAAATGTGAGGAAAGAACAAACAATAACCCCACGGGGTCAGAGCAACACCTCGTTAAAACGAGTCAATCCATCACGTGCTCGCAAGACGCGTATATTAAAATCGGAACACTCGGAGACAGATTTATGCCCGCGAGCTAACGATGATTGCAATGCACCAACACTTTGCGCCATTGGCGGCAAGAAAATGCGAGCGCCGCAGGAGGGGAAGTGATGGAACGCGGAGGATTCCCTCACTACTTTAACCTTGTCTGATGCCTTAAAATTGTCACAAGCATTTTTTCTTCTTAAGTTAACATTCATCAGTTTTACCTGCGCCCTCTTCGCTGTCGCACCTTTGCTCTCGATGCCACTTCTACCGCAGGGAGGAGGGCATGGGAGGGGAGGGGAGGGGAGGGGAGGGGAGGAGGGGAGGGGAGGGGGTGAGGGGAGGGGGGCCAAATTTAAAATTTGAAAAATTGCATCGGAAGGTAGGCAACCTACCCGTAAGGCGGAGCTTGGCGGGCGAGGAGGTAGATCCAGCGGGGTGGCCTTACCCCCGTAGCCATTTCCCGGGAGCCGTCCCCCGCGGACCCGCGGACATCCTCCGCGGTTTCGTGAGGACCCGTGGCCTCGCTCAGGCGGGGGATGGCCACAGGGGTAGGCCACCCCGCTGGCCCTACCGACACGCGTGCTCAGGTATTGCGTAGTAGGCAGGGGGCGATACGCGCCTGACACTATGAAAAATAAAAATTATATAAAGTTAGCATCACCTGTACTGATGTGATACTTGTCGCTGAGTTGGGATGGATTGAAACAGGGGACAAATGGAAACAAAAATTTATTAGACCTTTTCCCTGCAGAGGTTTTTGACAAAAGGAATAGTTTAGAAAAACAAGCTACCAAACTTCGCCACAACTACAAAGGTGATTGAGTGATAAAACATCTGTGACCTAGCAAGGTAACTATCCCAATTTCAGAAGACTATCATGAGAAATCAATAATAAGACACCGTGTCCAAATTAATACAACTTCCAAAAAATATCTCTTTTATTATTGTGAAGTTAGTTTGCAAGACTACTCTCATATTAATTAATGAGCATTCAAAAATATCAAAAAGGATAACCTTATCCTGGTGAGCTTTGATAACAGAAATTAGAATGGAAAATAGTTGTGAGCAAGATTTTACATAAAATTCCCCTCTACAACAAAATAAGTTAAATATATAAATAAATTACTTTGCTACACAGATTTTCAAGAAAATCTGAATAGGTCTACAAATTGTGCCCTTCATTGATAACCAGCCATATTGAATACCTACGGTCTAAGTAACACAAGTGGTTTACAAACAGTCTTTCAGATCCAGAGTTGATATATATACCATTTACAAACAGGAATGACTTTGGGCACCAGACCATAACTTATTTTTTTAACAGGAGAACACTGACAGTGAGGTGAGTCCTGTTGGAGGTTTCACTACAACCATAGATCAGAGCATAAACTTTGGTGTCCAAAACCATATCAGTTTATAATATGAGGCACTAATAAGTTTAAGTCTGTTTTTAAAAATAAATTAAGTACATTCAAAGAAAGACTCATAACAAAACCTATCTATCGAACAATCATTAACTGCATTAGTATTTAATTTTCTTTTAACAAATACATTCTTAAGTACTGAAGTCAAATAATTCTAAAAAATATAGATAGAATTTTGACATGGAAAAGAAATTAATCCAAATCACATTCGTTTCACATAGGAAGAAAATTCACAGTGCACAACGAAAAAACAAAAAAAAATGACATCATAATTTCTCAACCAATTATTAAAGAGCCACCCCTTAAACCACTGGTACTTCAAATTAAGTCCAATTGATTTTCATATCATTACCTGAACACCTATCAGCTCGATCCAAACTCATTCATCCACTTTTCGTATTTGTCCAAGTCATCTTGAGATACACTTTTATTGCATTTTGATATGGCCTCTTCAAAATCTTGGAAAGTCACAGGAAGATCAAGTTCTTCTTTAGCCAGTGTTCGAATTTGTTCTGGTCGCAATCCTGCTATCTTTCGCCGCATGGACATCATAGAGGCATCTCTGTAAAACAGATTAAAAACATCCAAAGTGTGAACATCCACTATGTACTATGAGAGAGAAAGGAATAAACCACACAAACCTGCAAACATTTGTAATATCTGCTCCAGAATACCCCTCCAATTTTCTTGCTATGTCTGTTAAGTTAACATCTGGGTCTACCTTTACTTCCTTCAAATTGATTTTAAGAAGAGCTTCTCGACCATCAGCTGTAATTTTCAAATTAAAACAAAACATACATGTGAACTCTGGCACATTTGAGAGGAATAAACAAATAATGATTGTAAATTATCCAAAAGGAAATCTTACTATTAGGTAAGGGAATGTATATCCGTTTCTCCAACCTTCTTCGGAGAGCTTCATCAATATCCCATGGGAAATTAGTAGCAGCTAATACCATGACCACTTTACTAGGGTCTTCACTGAAATTACAGAATTAATGGTTGTAACAAAGGAACAAGTACAACTGTAACAAGTGCTATAATGATAACTATACCTGTTAGAACTAATACCATCCATCTGCACCAGTAGCTCTGATTTAACTCTTCTTGATGCTTCATGCTCACTTTCTGATCCTCTTCTAGAACATAATGAATCAATCTCATCAACAAATATTGTACTTGGAGCATAAAATCTTGCCTGAAAAATAAGAGCAAGAAATTTATGGATGCTCATGAGAGACGCATACAAAATACTGTATGTGTGTTTGTATGAAAGAATGAAACAAAATCAAAATTTATCAATGATTGATAAAGGGCATACCATCTCAAAAAGCAGCCTCACAAGTTTTTCTGATTCTCCTCGATATTTTGATGACAAAGTTGAAGAAGAAACATTGAAGAATGTGGTGCCACATTCTGTAGCCACTGCTTTAGCAAGCATAGTTTTACCTGTTCCAGGAGGACCAACCATGAGCACACCTTTCCATGGTCTCCTGATTCCCTGTAGAAAATAAAACATTTTTTGAAAGTGTTCAAATATTATAAATAATTAGTTTAGAAGTAAACATATTCAGCAAATATTGACCTTGAAAAAATCAGGCATCCACATTGGTAAAACAACAGCTTCTTCAAGCAACCTCTTAGCCTCATGAAGATCAGCAATATCATTCCAATGAATATTGGGATTTTTCTGAACAATATCCCTCTCTATGTAAAAGAAACAATTGTTACTGTACAAGTGTATGGATGAAAAATAAAAGTAACGTACTTAAAACCACAGAAGAAGAAACACAAACCAAGTAATTCAACAAGTTCATGGTCTGGCCCAGAGCCATCAAATTTCTTTTCTTCAACGTCATTCTTATCTTTTTCAGTCTTCTCTTCCTAAAGACAAATAAATCAAGCAAAAGATTAGGTTATCTGCATGACCTCACGCCAAACTCTTATTCAGAGGGTTTGCTACAACTAAATTGGTCACCAATGGAAAATATTTATTACTTTTTTCTTTGGTTAAAGAGAATAAAAACTTACAGGAGGGCTGTTAGTGTCAGAGCGCACCTTGCTATCCTTGCGTCCCGTAACAGGCCTGCCATCTCTTTTCACTGGTTTGGAATCATGTGGATTTGTTTTTTTTCCGACACCAGCTCCTTTAGAAGTTTGATTTGGAACAGAACCTTTTTTGTCTGTGCCCTTTCTTTGAGTTCCACCTCTTAGAGGTTTAATGGGAGGCGCATTTCTGTAAATGGTTAGTCTCAAATAAATGTTTTAAAAATAGAGAAATTCTGGCACATCTTGATGTCCTATAGAGATAAGAAAATAACTTCTGTATTGCTCACTTGTGTTCTACTGGTGTTGGAGGGGGCCATACATCTGGATCTCTATCTGGAGGAGGAGGCCAAACATCTGGATCCTTTGGTCCTGAATTGAACCAAGAGACAGCTGCATCTCTCGTCGGTTCTTCATAAGGTGAACTTCTTATAACAGAGGCTGTATTTTACAAAGGTAACAAAAATTAAAGATATTTAAATTGCAAAGAAAACAAAAATGTAGAAAAGCCAAAGATACGAACCAAGAGGCCGGTCTGTGTGTGAGTCAGAACGAAATAGTTGCAGTGTATTTGTTAAAGTTTTAACTTGTTCATATTCTTGTGCAATCTGCTGTTGGACCTGATGTTATATTGAAAAATATAATTTTAAAAAAACGATCTTGTTAGTAGGTTGGGATAATATTGTGGAAGAAAGTTATGAGCAAAGCTGGTTAAAGGCATGTTACGACCCAACATTGATAAAATATGAACTTACCAGCTGCCACTTTCCCTTCCGTGATGGATCAGCAATGGTTTGAAGTAACCTGTGCATTTGTTGTACAACACCTTGGTAATAAACTCCTGAAGTTTCATAGTTACCCATTAAAGCCATTTCTCTGGCCAATTTTGTATTTTCGCATATTTCATTGATGGATACTGCCATGACGGTCATCCCAAGCATTGACTTTCGCTGTTCATAAAAATAAACAAAGGTTAGTAAATGCAATTTGATTGATATTAGAGATGATACGGGCTTGGAGAACTAAACTCTTTCAGAAATGTCAAGGGTTAAGGTTACAAACTTTTTTAAAACTAGAATATGAACAAAATATTAAACAATTACCTGAAGATATCAAGAGAGCGACGAAAGAAGCAGCCACAATTTGTGGAGTGAATCGATGATAGAGTAAAAATGATCTAACAATCACTAAATTTCAAACCTTGACATGACGGCCCACCTGTGAATTTACGCAACGAAGTGAACCGAATTAGGTCAAGTGACACTATGTCAGTGCTCTGATACGCCTAATTTCAACGAAAACAAGGATTTTTGTAAACATTTAGAGTTTAGCAATAAATGAAATCTTCCAAATAAACAAAATCACTGAGAGACAAGACATCCTCCTCTGTCTTTATTCTTGTGTGTAAATATTCGTCATCACTGCCTTTAAGCGAGCAGCTACTGTTTCCACTACCTTATGAGAAAGTGTACGGCGCGCAGCGCACCTTCGAAGGCTGTGTCTTGTATCCCTTGGTTGTTTTGGTTGTTTCTTCATAACTAATTTATTCCTGAAATATGTCAGTAGGGAATGATAGCATTTCTAGTTTGGAGAAGGAAATCGACGAATTGAGGGAAGTACTACGAAGTAAAGAACACGAATTAGCAAATTTGGTAGGTATTGCTGTGGAAGCATGTACTTTAGGTTATCTGTTGCTGTGTTTTTACTTCTGGTATTATTTGGTATCTTAGATCCTAAAATAAAATGAAAGATTATAAAATACCGATTTGAATAACATCTTCTCTGAAAATTCACAGAGCAACAAAAGAGAAATGTCCTGTTATGCCAGTTGGACAAGATTTTGTTTTTGTTGACCAGTTTGATATTAGATTTTTTCTTCTGCTTTCAGAAAGAATGCCATGGAAATGAAAAATACCTGGGTTTCAACAAGCTTACAGGGGATGACAAGATTTCAAAAGATGATATTGAGAGGTTTAGCAGACAAATTATCATTCCCACAATTGGATTAAAGGGTAGGTTAATTTTTGTTTTCCCATTCTTTTCTTCTCAATTGGAATATTTATATTCCGTATGATTTTAAACAGGCCAACAGTTATTAAAGGCAGCCAGTGTTCTGATAGTTGGAGTTGGAGGCTTGGGATGCCCTGCAGCCCAATACCTGACAGGTACTGGCATTGGGCACATAGGCTTGGTTGATTATGATGAAGTTGATCGAAGCAATTTACACCGCCAACTCTTACACACTCAAGGAAATATTGGTGTCTCTAAAGTTGCGTCTGCTGCTGGAGCTCTAAAACAGTCAGTTGCAAGTATTTTTTAAATTATTTTTTAACCACTTTTGGTCAATTAGTATGGGTTTAATTAATTGGTTCCTTTTCTTATCTTCTTATGTACATTATATGTACAGACTAAATAGCAACATAAGGATTTCAGAACACAACATCCAACTTAGCAGCTGTAATGCTATTGAAATTGTTCAACAATATGATATAGTTATTGATGCAACAGATAATGTTGCAACCCGTTATCTACTCAATGATGCTTGTGTCATTTCTGGGAAACCTCTGGTTTCTGGATCTGCCCTAAGATTGGAGGGACAGCTTACTGTGTACAATTATAATCAGGGCCCCTGTTATCGTTGTATATTTCCTACACCTCCCCCTCCTGAAACAGTCACAAATTGTGGTGATGGTGGAGTTCTTGGTGCAGGTTTGTCCTCTTTTTTCTTGCTACTTTTTCATTATTCTTTTAAGAGATTGCATCTATTTTTGTTTTTCCTTTTAGTTCCAGGTGTTATTGGAGTACTTCAGGCTTTGGAGGTAGTCAAGATTGTGCTTGGATGGGATGGTGTTCTGTCAGGAAAATTGTTGTTATTCAGTGGTGAACAGAGTACCTTCCGTAATATTCGCTTGAGAGTAAAAAACCCCAGTTGTGTCGTGTGTGGAGACCACCCTTTGATAACTAAACTTATTGATTATGAGCAATTTTGCGGTGCAAAAGCTACTGACAAGGTAAGATTAATATTAACATATTCTTTATATTCAAACAGTATCAAGACATTTTAAATTTTACTTTTAATACCTGATTTATTAGGATAATGCTATAAGCCTCCTAAAAGACGAGCAGAGAGTAAGCCCAGAAACTTTACACAGTTCATTCATTTGCAATGATGAAGGCATTCTGATTGATGTACGGGACACAGTGGAGTTTAACATGTGTGCTCTGCCCAATTCAATTAACATTCCCCTCAAAACTATTGATGAAAGGACCACTATTCAAAAAATAAAAGAAATTGTGGATTGTAAAAAAAAAACTCATCAAAACTGTCCAGGTAGATTTATTGTGCTATAAATGTTAATTTCCTGGTGCAATGCAAATGTTCTTATGAGTTACGTTCAAAGTGCCACAAAATGTAAAGTGATCTCATGCTGTACCTTTTTTTTCCCCTCAGTGTATGTGCTATGCAGAAGAGGAAACGACTCTCAAAGAGCTGTTCTAAAACTAGAGCGAAGTTTGCAAGACGAAAATGTTGCTGTTTGTGACCTCAAAGGTGGACTTCATGCCTGGGCTAGAGCAGTCGATTCCTCCTTCCCGATATACTGAACGCTTGTATGATTAATAAAATACTCTTCAACTCAACATTACATCCAGGACTAGTGACTCCTATCTTTAAATCCCCAACTCCTCGCACGTTTGAGGTACGCATCCCGCCCCGCCCCCGCCGTGCGCTGCGCGTGAGTAGGGGCGGTAGGGGCCTAGGCCTAGGCCGAGGCCGAGCTCGCCTCGGCGGCCGCGGTGGAGGTGGAGGCCTCCTCCTTTGTAGAGGGCTCCCCGGCCCCTGTCTCCCCCGTGCTCGCGGGCGCGCTGCCGCTGGACGGGGTCGACTCTGCCCCGGCCCCGGTGTCAACGGCCTGCCCCGGGTCCAGGCAGCAGCGGCGGCACACTCCGCTCCGCCGGCCGGACGCGCGCGCGCGGGGGCCGTCGCTGTCGCTGCAGAGCACGAAGCAGGCCCAGTCGTCCTTCTGGATGTCTGAGCTCGAGGTGGCGACTTTGCCCTCCAAGCAAGGCGCCTACAAACCAACACAAACTCTCACAATCCGCCGGAGAACTGAGATGACCCGCAACAGGACACCCCGGCCCGGCGAGCGCGTGCGTGGCGTGTGCGAACAATAATTAGTCAACTCGCCACGTCCGCAAAACGCTTCAGTCCCAGGTGCAGCGGGTGGCCTATGCTCGCCTCGGCAGGCGCAGGCGGCAAAAGATCTTACGCACGCACCTGTGCGAAGCAGACGGGTATCTCCGCCTGCCTGCTAGGCAAGCTCTCCGCACATGAGACTACATTTTGCCTAGTAAGCAGGGGGAGATACGAGATACCCGTCCGCCCCTCGCAGGTGCGGGCGTACGATCTTGTGCCCACTTATCTAACAACACCGAGGGGGCTTCAACTCAACCCCGCCCTGCAGTATACACCGGATTGCCAAGATTGCCAGATTGCCTGTACCGGGTGTCCCAGAGAACACAGGGCAGTCAGTTGGGTTGCCTACGCACTGGCCGCAGGCGCTCTAGGGCGAGGGGGGAGTGGGTGCGGTGGTAGGATGAGGAGGCACCCGGCCGCTAGAGTCTCAGAAGAGGGGAGTTGAGTGACGGCCACCCCATCAGGTGTGGGAGGCGTGGGCGTTAGGGTGGTCCTGGAGCGCACCCCACGGAGCCGCGACGTGTCCCTCGCGGCGTCGCGGGTCCTCCGAGGTGGATGCGCGACCTGCTCCCGCGAGAGGCGCGAATCCTCCGCGAGGCCGCGCATCCCCCCAGGACACAGTGCCCCAGGATGAGCCGCGTATCGTGGACTGGCCCGCGGGGGATGCACGACCTCGCGGAGGACCCTTGCCTCTAGCGAGGTGCACTTCGCGTCATCGTGGGGTGCGCTCCAGGACCACCCTAGCGCCTACACCTCCCACACCTGATGGGGTGGCCGTCACACTAGTACTCCCCTCTTCTGAGACTCTAGCGGCCGGGTGCCTCCTACCACCGCACCCACTCCCCCCTCGCCCTAGAGCGTCTGCGGCCAGTGCGTAGGCAACCCAACTGACTGCCCTGTGTTCTCTGGGACACCCGGTATATTGTTCGGCCTGTTAAAGGTAAAACGCCTGCATATAGGCAACAAGTGCGGCTTGTGTACCCGGTTTTGTTAAGATTGCCAAAGACTGCCCATGGATTGCCAGGGTGGATGTACCGGGTGTTTCTTTGAATGCGTAACGGTGTTGCGGGTTTGCCTACCCCATTCGCCCGTAAGGCGCCATGGCCCCTGCAGCGCTGGAGAGTATGCAATCCCGCAACACTGTTACGCATTCAAAGAAACACCCGGTACACTGGATTGCCCGAGTTGAGGCCCCCTCGAACAACACTGCCACTGTTGTAAAGCCCACTCCCCAGCCCCCAGCAGGTAGGGCCGGGCAGGGCGCCTGGAGGGTCCAGGTCCAGGTCCGCGGCGCGGCGCTCACCCCGTTCTGGATGACGACGGCGGCGGCGGTGCAGCAGGCGCAGGCTGCCAGCAGCATCAGCAGCGGGAGGCGCGTGCCGGACATGTCGGGCGGGGCGGGGCGGGGCGGGGCGGGGCGGGGCGGGGCCGGGCCGGACGGGGCGGTGGTCGCTGTCGGCTCCCCTGTCGCTCATGTAGTGCCGGTGGCGCCTCGGAGCGGGAGTAGGAGAGGTGCCGCCCGCCCCGCCCCGCCCCGCCCCGCCCCGCCCCGCCCTGCGCGCGCCAAGGCCACTTCCGCAGTTGTCGCCGCCCCTCCTTCCTCTTCCGGCTGGGACGCCGGCGGGGCGGCTGAGGTGTGCGGTGGTCGCGCCAACACCACTCAAAGCGTGGTCGAAGGCGCAGCAGCGCAGTAGTAACATGTGCGTCGAGGGGAAGGGAGGGGAGGGGAGGGCAAGGCCAGGGCCGGACTGGTCCACCGGGGTACCGGAGGAATCCCCGGTGGGACCCGGGCCCCTGGGCCCGAAGGACCGGGTGTCTATCGTTTGTCTGACCTGACCTCTTTTTCTCCGACCTGGCGGAATTTCTGCCGCTCGTGATACGGCCACAAATTTTGTCCGGCCTTCTTTTGTCCGACCCGTTTTTCTTTTTTGTCCGACTTCCTTTTAAGAACGGAGCCTATCGGGTGTCCCAGGGGTCCCAGGACAGCCAGTTGGGTGGCCACCCCCCAGTCCGGCCCTGGACAAGGCGATCTGATCTCTCAAACCTGCGCTGCGCTGTACTGCGGCAGCACGCCACTCTCATGATAAGAGTGCGCACGGAGAAAAAAGACTTGCCGATATGGCGCCCACAATTTTTTTGCTAGGGCAGCAAAACTATTGCTGGCTTTGAAAATATCGTTGGCGGCCACAGCTTTACAGTTTTTTTTATTTTTTTATCGTAGCAAAGGTTTGCTAAAGCAGCAAGTGTTTTCCCTCCGTGCGGGCGCACGAGCACGAGCGTGCCACGCGTGTCCGACAGGCCCCCGCCTTGCGTGGCGGACCAGCGTACTCTGACTCCTTCCCTACTTCCAAGGCACAAGTCTTACAATCACATCCACCATTTATCGGATAATGTGTTCTCGTCAGGGGTTTCTTTTCAAGACCGTGAGTCTCACGCTCTGCTTATGTCGACATGTCAGTAAGGCGTCGCTCGGGGCGGGGCGGGGCGGGGCGGGGCGGGGCGGGGCGGGGCGGGGCGGGGCGGGGCGGGGCGGGGCGGGGCGGGGCGGGGCAGTGCAGGGGCGGGACTGGGCGTAGGTGGGCGGGGGCGGAGGGGCGCGGGGCGCGGCGCGGGAGTGGGCGCCGGGGGGCCGCGAGGGCTGCTGCGGCGCCCTGCCCGGCCGGGGGAGCGTCAGTACCCCCGTGACAGTCGCGCAGTGAGCAGGCCAGCCCCCTCCTAGCAGCACCATGCCGGTAGGTCACAAAACTCTCTCGTACAACAATCGCGAGATTGACAAATAAACGGCCAATTGCGCTGCTTTTTTAACGTTCTCTGCTGACAGTTGTTGCGAAATTGGTCCAGTTTGTTTAAGGAAAAATCACATTGTTGTTGAATTCCTGTGACGCCACATTCTCTTTAATGTGAAGTCTGTCACATTGGTCAGAATGTGATGTCACAGTCGTGTGAATCGGCCGGACAATGCGGGTTGAATTGAATTGAATTGAAAAGAATATGACAATAACATCTAAAAGAATGAGACAGTTTTCTCAGTGCAACGTTCTAGTAAACGCTCTACTTTGAGATGTATCGATGCATCACCCGAAGTATCCGTTTAACAACCACAAGTCTTCGTGTGCGACTCAGCTGCCGCCTGGGCTGCGCAGCGCAGGGCTGAAGGGATAGGCAGGCGAGGAGAGGAGAGGAGAGGAGAGGAGAGGAGAGGAGAGGAGAGGAGAGGAGAGGAGAGGAGAGGAGAGGAGAGGAGAGGAGAGGAGAGGAGAGAGAGAGAGGAGAGGAGAGGAGAGGAGAGGAGAGGAGAGGAGAGGAGAGGAGAGGAGAGGAGAGGAGAGGAGAGGAGAGCCGTGTGAGCGGAGCGGGCCGGGCCGGGCCGGACGCAACCTCTCGCTGTCAACGGGGCTGATCGGATCCGATACCAGCCCACGCTGCCCTGCCCTGCCCTGCCCTGCCCTGCCCTGCCCTGCCCTGCCCTGCCCTGCCCTGCCCTGCCCTGCCCTGCCCTGCCCTGCCCTGCCCTGCCCTGCCCTGCCCTGCCCTGCCCTGCCCTGCCCTGCCCTGCCCTGCCCTGCCCTGCCCTGCCCTGCCCTCCCCTGCACTGCACTGGGTTTGCCAAGTATCGGCCCGTGACTGATGACCAGCCCCGCGGACCTGGGCTAGGGTTCAACTAAAAGTTGTTCGGGATATTAATGAACTGCGGCTGTCTCCGTCTGGTCTGGGCGCGTCTAGTCTGGGCGAGCCCCCCGCCCCCGCCCCCCATGTCTGTATGTCTACAATCTCGCGGTGGCTGCGGCTGGGCTGGTCGAGCGGCCGACAATCTCAGATTTGGCAGTTTCGCGGATGGCATTGCGCGTCAGGTCAGGAAGCCAGAGCACTGACCCCACGTCATGGGGTGCTCGGAATAACTGCGCAGCGCTATAAGAGTTTGCTGCTCCACGAGAACGACACCGGCGAATACTGTATTCATGCGTACTGATGCATAGAGGCTGCTATAATACGCAATACGCACTGAAGTATCCCGAAAAGCGTTGGCATTTGCCTTAGTAAATTACAATTGTTTGAGTATCCGTTCTGACAGTGCGCTCCTACTACCTACCCCTCACCCCACGAGCTGTAGTTCCGGAACATCTGGCAGAGCGGCCCGCCCCGCCCCGCCCCGCCCGCGGCTCCTCTGACATGTGTGACTTCGGCAGGCGCAGGAAGAGGAGGCGGGTGAGGGTGGGGGACAGGACAGCTATTCCTGGGAAGAAGTGGGTGGATTCGGTCGGAAGCAAAGGAAGGGTCGGGCGGGGAGGAAAATGCCCAGGACGTGCGAGGGCGGGGAGAGGGGGGGGGGGATTGTAAAAGACTGTTCTAGGTTTAGCGGCCGCTCTTGACGACTGTTAGTGCCGCTCGTCTAGTGCAGGGCATCGCCGGCGTCGTCTGCAGGGGCCGTGGTCGCGGGTCGCGGGGCGGGGCGGGGCGGGGCGGGGGTGGGGTGGCGTTAGGATTTATTAAGCGCGGCCAAACACTGCTCAAGTCCTCGCGTACCAGATTTAAATTCTGGCGCCGTAGGTTGCCTTTCCCGCCAGCGGCGCCGTCAGCCGTCAGGGTCAGGCAACCACTGCCCTCCATTGTCCCGCTCCCGCTCCCGCCCCGCCTCCCGCCCCGCTCCCGCCCCGCACGGCACCCCCGTAGAACACAGACGATGATAAACAGTGCCGGATGCGCTGCGCTCGCTGCGCTGTGTGCCGCCCTAGGTCAAAGCTTTGACGGGCCGGGCCTGACCTGCCTGCTGCCCGACCCGATCCGCACCGACCCGACCCGACTCGACTCGAACCGGCCCGACCCGACCCGGCCCGACCCGACCCGACCCGACCCGACCCGACCCGACCCGACCCGACCCGACCCGACCCGACCCGACCCGACCCGACCCGACCCGACCCGACCCGACCCGACCCGACCCGACCCGACCTGACCTGACCTGACCTGACCTGACCCGACCTGACCCGACCCGACCCGACCCGACCCGACCCGACCCGACCCGACCCGACCCGACCCGACCCGACCCGACCCGACCCGACCCGACCCGACCCGACCCGACCCGACCACAAGCACCGGCACCGGCGCCATCTGTTCTGTCTGTTCTGTTAGACCTACTTTTCTGTTTCGCAACTCGCGCCTCCCGCTCAAGCTCTAAAATCACTATTTTCAGACCGATATGTAAACAGGCGCGGTGGGCAGGGCGGCCCTGTTCGCATTGCCGCTGCCGCTGCCGCCCCGCCGAGGACGTCAAAGACGTCAGGAAACACGCGTGCAGCCCCCCGGGCCGGGGCCGCCCCGCGCCCGCGTCCCACCACCCAAACAACATATTTTTCTTTGTGATTAAAAACCAAAACGAAATTTCTTCTTCGTCGAGGTACATAAGTAAGAAGACTGGTCTTCACTTGTTGCACCCGACCCACAATCAGTCAACAGTGACACATGAGAAACTTTTTCCGAGAGCACCTGTGGCATCGTCACCCTGGCATTCACCTGGCGGTGTGACCGCGACCCCTGGCACCGGTCCACCCCCGCGGCGCGGCGTGGCGCGGCGCTCGCCGGCACAACACCGCGCGGCACGGGCGGGCAGGACGGGGCGGGGCGGGCGGGCGGGGCGGGCACGCGACACGGGCGGGTACCGTTCAGAGTCAATTTGTTCGCGGCGAGGGCGTGGGCGTGTTTGGTGCTTGGCGCGTTTTGCACCCGCGGTACCTGCACGCGGCGTTGAGAATGAACCGCATTACCGAGGTGTACACCGTGGGCGGGGCGGGGCGGGGCGCGGTGGGGCGCGGCGGGGCGCGGAGGGTATTTCTGTCGATGAAGTCGTGAAAGCGTAGCGCGCTCCACCACGCCACCACGCCACGCCCCCTCTCGGAGATTGGGTTAGGGTGCGCTGGCCCGACCCGGCTCGGCCGACACTGTCAGAAATGTTTGGAGGGGTCGTGGAAACATTTTCCACGAGATTGGTCGTAAAGTAAAGATATCAAATTTTAATATTACTAAATTGTAATCACACTTGGTAACGACTTGTTATTCTTCAAAGAGCACAAATCGAGCAAATGAATGTCATGAATTTGAATTGTGCAAATTCATGAATTTGTGAATTTACGATACAGATCGTAAATTTATAACACCAGTTGTAAATCACAATTTACGAAAGATATTGTAAGTTTACGAAGACATTTTTGACAGTGCGAGAGGATGTGCCGCCGCCCACACCACGGCACAGAGCACGCCAGGGCGGGGGAGGGCGGGGGAGTGCGGGGAGTAGCCGCCCCGCCGCGCCGGCCGTGGGCGGTGGGCGTTGGTTTGGCGGCCCAGGGCCCAGCTGCAGCTGGGCAAATGCCACGTCGTGATGCTGGCATACTCTTACAGCAGCAAGGTGCAGCACGAGACCGGCCGGCCAACTTGGTGTGACGGCTCGGCTCATGTCAGTCAGATCGAGCCGGGCCGCTGGTGCCCGCTGGTGCCCGCTGGAGGAGGCGCCTGGGAGGTAGGCCGCAGCGAGGCCGCCGTGCACTCGGCTCCACCATGTTGCCTACGCTGCAGGCGCTGAGTCTTGCCTGGCGCACCGATGCAGCGCCTGGGCTGAGCTTGGGGAGAGGAGGATGTTTACTAGAAACGTTTTCAGTGACAGTTTTGATCTGTTTCTCGCTGTCCACTTACTCTTCCCTCGAATGCTTCGAAATGTATATTTTTCGGTGGCTTGAAAATGTGGGAGGACAGTAAACACACGCCAAGGAGAGGAGAGCTCTGTTCTCAGCTCGCCGGTATAACGCAACATTTCTTCACAGATCCTCCTCGTGGGCATTACCACGCCCCGCCCCGCTCCGCCCCGCCTCGCATGGTCTGTAAAGCTGACCTTGACTGCAGGATGACTCTGGCAGCCAAGATACCGTGTTGATGGCCCGGCCCGGCCGGCCGGCCACTGCAGCTGTTTCAAACTCGCAAACTAATCAAGCTGCTGCTGCGAATAGCTGCCTACTTTAAATCGAGAAGGGGCAATAACGCGTTCTTTTAATAGTCATCGTCTCGGTAATCAGTTTGTCTTTCGTGGTAGACTTTCGGAAAGTTTTTCAAGACCACTTCTCTCAGTATAGGTTCTCAGGAGGTTATCCTTTTCGAATCACTATGAGGTTCGAAATCGTCGCGAGTCGTAAGTCGACGACCGGTAAAAAGCCTCCCTTGGCAAGCTCAGATCCTGGCCTGTCCCAACGGCCGTGGGGGCGGGCCGGGCCTGGCGGGGCCAGGAACTGTTGGGTGGAGCGGAACACGGTCTGTCTGCTGGCCAGCGTAAACGCGCGCCCGCCAGAAATAGCGGGCGTGCTGGCCGTGCCGTTATACCAGGCGGGCGGGGCGGGGCGGGGCGGGGCGGGGCGGGGCGGGGCGGGGCGGGGCGGGGCGGGGCGAGGCGGGGCGGGGCGAGGCGGGGCGGGCTGTTCCCGAGGGCGCGGTGCCTCGACCCGCCCCGCAGCCACCACTGCCCAGCCAGCCCAAGCCCCACAACATGGATCCCACCCCCACTCTACAAATCAAAATACGTGACATTCCAATAGATCAAGGTGCATGGCAAGAATGGCACTGCAGTGCATTGTGTGCCTACCGTTCCTGTTCAATGGCGGCGCCGGTGTGCCTCTGAGTGTGCAGAGGGGGGGGGGGGTGTCTCGCTGAGGCGGGAGCTGTTTGAGTGAAGAGGTCGACTCTCTGTTGCAGGTGTACGATGAGAAAACTCCGGGCTGGCTGAACTCGCGCCCAGTAAGGCAATACCCTTCTGCGTGCTTGGTCCCTGCCCCGCGTGTTCCCAACGCCCATGTGCGCCGTGTCCATAAGTCGTATGGTTTTTATAATTTTTTTTTTAAATCATAGAAAAGCAATGCAACGTCGCGGCCTTCCGTTATTTGTACAACTTCTGTACATCGAAAGCAATAATTCATCACCCTTAAATTTGTATTTCATAATCATGCGATCTATGGACCGTCTGTGATGTACCCTACCATATTTTTATTGCTTAGCATCATCGCAAACAGTATTTCTCTTTCTTTAGAGTGAAAGGCAATGAACTTTGGTTGAAGGGGTGGGCACGAGGATGGGCATCATAAACTAAATGGTGGGTAGGCTTAAATATACTTGGCACCTCGTCACTCGCTTCACCGTTAGTTAGCAACGTCTTTCAGTCAGCTGGATGTCACTAGCTTTCGGCTCGGTTCGCCCACCCAGCCCTCCGCCCCGCCCCGCCCCGCCCCGCCCCGCCCCTCGCGCTGGGGGTGTGCCAGCAGTCCGGCCGCCAGCGGGGAAATCCCACTGTTTTCACGTCATCTCCGGTCTTTTTCCTGGGAAACTCTCGGTAAAAACTTGTTCATAGTTTCAACGCGGTACAGATCGGTCAGCAAAACGCAATGTGTAGACCAATATACTTCCCTGAAAGTAATAAGCAAAAGGTATTCAACTTTTCCCGTTCCCCCTTTTTCCCAGGCAGAGCCCCCCCCCCCCCCCCCCCTTGTTTGACGACAAAGCTAGGCTGATGTGGCCGGGCAGGTGGTCCCCAGCTTGAAGGGGCAGGAGGGGGGGGGGGGCATCGTCAAACCGTACGATGGCGGTGTAGGTGGCGGGGTAGACAAAACATTACTCCGTTAACTTGTAGAGTGAGACAGTTCATTGCCGTTTCATTCACTGTGCGCAGATAATTTTGTTGTTTCCTATTTGAAGCTATTTTATGATAAGAGGAGGCGTGCACTCGACCCCGCCCCGCCCCTCTGCCTGCCCTGCCCTGCCCTGCCCTGCCCTGCCCTGCCCTGCCACCCTCCTCACGAGCTTCCTCTGTGCCGTCTCGTCTAGTGTGTCGTGCGTGGCGTGACGTCGTTCCTAAAAATACGACCGAAAGTGTCACATTCACTGTGGCGTTTGCTCGTTGAAACTACTTCTGTCACGACATGTATGTGTGTGTGTGTGTGCGTGTGCGTCCAAAACCTCCGCCCGCTGTACAAAGACCCGTGAGTTGAGTCCCCAGTTGTCCCCAGGTCCGCACTAATGTGGCCTCGTGTCGTGGCGTGTGCATGTTGTGCGGGTGGTTGCGGGGCGGGGCGGGGCGGTTTGTGATGCACCCGTACTTTGGCTTGCCACCAGAGCGCCCCCCAGGGCCGGGTGTGACCCTCCCCTCCCACTGACGCTCGCGCGCCGCTGTTGCAGGCCCGCAACAAGGACCAGGAGAAGGAGATCCTGGACTGGATCGAGGCGGTGACGGGCGAGAAGCTGCCCAGCGCGCCCTACGAGGATGTTCTGAAGGACGGCATCGTCCTCTGCAACCTCATCAACAAGATCGCCCCCGGCTCCGTCAACAAGATCCAGACCAAAGGCACCAACTTCCAGCTCATGGAGAACGTGCAGAGGTAGGCCACGCGGAGGCCCGGCGCGGCCCGGCGGCGCTAGCGCAGCTGCCACGCGTCCGGTCCGAGCTGAAAGGCATTCACAAACTCTGTTCATTCAGGTTCCAGGCAGCTATCCGCAAGTACGGCGTGCCCGACGAAGAAATCTTCCAGACCGCCGACCTGTTTGAGCGGCGGAACATTCCCCAGGTCACGCTGTGCCTGTACGCCCTGGGCAGGATCGTAAGTACCAGGTCACGTGGACAGAGTATCCCAGTACTGACAACACCCTGGGCTCACACGCTCTCCTTGCCGTGCCCACAGACTCAGAAGCACCCCGAGTACACCGGCCCCCGCCTCGGCCCCAAGATGGCGGATGAGAACAAGCGCGAGTTCTCGGAGGAGCAGCTGCGCGCGCACGAGGGCGAGCTCAACCTGCAGATGGGCTACAACAAGGGCGCCTCCCAGTCCGGCCACGGCGGCTTCGGCAACACCAGGCACATGTGATCGCCTCGCCTCGCCTCGCATCGCATCACCACCTCACGCGCCCGCCCCGCCCCGCCCCGCCCCGCCCCGCCCGACCTCACCACCCCCGCACCTACCTGCATATAGAGATTTATCTTTTGTACAATTGTATACTGCTGTGTTTTACGTTCGCGGAATTTTCTGAAGAATATGTATTAAACTGTTGTCACACTTTTCTGTAGCCCGCTGCTTGGTTTTATTCAAGGCAACTCTGACTGGACAGTGCTGCTCTGCGGCGTATGCCCGACTACTCCCTTTCCCTTCCCCTCCTCTGCCGCACTGCTTTGCGGAAAACGCCCGCCTGCTCAAGTCTGTCCTGTGCCGACATTACAAGAAGGAGCGCCGCGTCCGGAGAGGTCACACTAAACCCTTATGCATGATTTTGGCATCGTTATGCACGTTTTTATACAACCATAGTTATGCACAAATTTTTATGCATAACTATGCACACATTGTACATAATTATGCACAAATTTGTGCATAAGGCATGGAGTTAAGCATAGTTATGCACAAAAAATTGTGCATAGTTATGGTTGCGTAAAATCCTGCAAGGCTTATGCACAATAAAGTGCATAAGGATTTAGTGTGTGCAGGACGGGACGGAGAGGGCCTGCGGGCCGGGTCGGGCGCCTGTGGACTGGCACTGGCAGCCACACTCACTCCCCTGTCGTGCGGGTCGGCCTACCCGCACGCTCGCAGGCGTTAGCGTAGTAGGCGCCAGCCTGGTGGTCTAAGACGCTCACCTCTTTCACTTTTGCTTTCTGATTTTCTTAAAGTCTCACTCAGGGTTACACAAAAAAGACTAAAGCGTACTCTTCTAAAAATGTAAATTTAATTGGAAGTTTTATCACAGAGCAAACACCGTCAACTCCCGTAACCTTTCACACCTGGAAAGATTTACTTCTCTTCAAGATCCCATCAACCACTTTTATGAAGTAGTTTCAACACAAAAGGGTGGAAAGACAAGAAATCTAAGTCACCTCAGCAGTGTAATGTCGCATTTCTTTTCTTTCAGTCTTAACACCAAAACTTTTTAGATACATAAGAATATTTTTGCTTGATTTCTTCAAATAAATAACTACATGATTTATTATACAACATGTTTTAAGTCAAATGCAAAACAAGGCAAACAGAAGAAATGATTGTCCGAGAAAGATATGATGTACTGTGCTTTCCCCTTTTTATCACAATGGATCATTTAATCTATGAGGAAATACCTGTAGATTTATCTTCCGGGCCTTTTGACAAAATCGGTCTGAGTCAGCTCACACGAACCATCACAGTATCTGGAACGAAATCAAAATGTCAGGCTGGCAAGTCTGCCAAGATAAAACACCTGGGGTCGCGCCGCGGAGGGCAAGGGCAAAAACATAAGAAAGTGGCGTAGAAATGGCATAAGTAAAAGTGAGAGGAGAGGAGAAGACACTCGCTCTGCTGCTCGTCTCTATCTCACTCAGGTTTTTTTTTGCCATGTTTACTTTAGTATGCGTGAATAATAGAATATGCCTCTGGCAATAGAAGTACTGTTTGATTCGCACATCTGACGTTCTTCTTTGACAGGTGGAAGGGCATAGGAGATACTGAGTCATTACTTTCGCAGATGAGCAAACCCACACGCAAGAAAATGTGAACACGGCCCGCACGTCCTCGGTCGTGCACGAGGACCACGGCCACGGCCTTGCTCACCTGACAGAGAACCTGCTGGCCTCGTTGTGGCGCCGCTTGTGGTCGCTGCGCCAGCGGTTGGCCTCCACGGCCGCCCCGACCAGGTCGCTGCCCTCCACGAAGTCCACTGCGATGATGTTGGCGAAGCGGAGCCAGTAGCCCGTCCGCGCGTGCGCGGTGATGTTCCAGTTGACCTGGTCGGCCATGAGGCGCAGGGAGGAGCGCTCCAGGTTGAGGAGGATGTCGAACACGGTGGGGGTGAGCTCCGCCATGAGCGCGTGCAGCTCCACCCGGTACATCGGCCGCAGCTGGCGGTCCAGGTACTCGACCAGCCCGTCCAGGCTCTGCTGGTTGCCCCACAGCTGCGGCACCGCGGGCCACAGCACGGCGCGCTCTGCAGCCCCAGCACGCGGATTCAGGGTATCGTTCTCGTCGCACTGTCTCTCTCGCACCTATGCGGCAAGCCCAATGAGTGCGAGAGAGACAGAGCGACGAGAACGATACCCTGAATCCGCCTGCAGGAGAAGCCTCAGCCACGCGACATAGCCATCCGGGCTCATAAAGCACATAAAGACATGACTTCGTTGGACTGCAGAGAAACTCGCTCACCTTTCAACTTCAATTCGAGTGGTTTTGCGAAACTTATATAGCAATGGAGTTGGGGTTCCCGTATCGTATATTTCCAGCTGGTTTGCACGTGGGGCATTTGTGGTCCCGCTCAGCCCGGCCCCGCCCCGCCCCGCCCCGCCCACCCCACCCCGCCCCGCCCCGCCCCGCCCCGCCCGCCCCGCCCCGCCCCGCCCGCCCCGCCCGCCCCGCCCCGCCCCGCCCACTCACCGCGCTGCTGCCAGCCGCGGTCGCCGTACGCCACGAGGACGCTGCCCCGGCGGTGGAGGTCCTTGAGGCTGGCCAGCGCGCTCGCGCGCTCGTTGGGGATGAGGCGGTCACCCAGCACCTCGCGGAGCAGCTTCAGGAGGTCGGCGTGCGCCTCCGTGTCCTCCATGTCCTCGGCGCCGAAGCCGACGGGGAAGCGGTGGAAGTCCAGGATGACGACCTCGCCCACGGCCGCGTCCAGGAAGGCCCTGACGTCCAGCAGCACCCGGCGCAGCGGCTGCACGCGCACCATGTCGTGGTTCACCCAGAAGCGCTCGCCGTGGTCCGGGTGCGACTCGTTCTGCTGGTCGCCCATGTCCTGCGGGTAGTGGCCCACGCGCAGGTCCAGGTAGCGCACGCCCCACACGAGCTGCTCGTACGTGGACAGGTCCTGCGTGAGCAGGTAGCGCACCAGGTGCGAGTCCTTGTCGTCGCCCTCGCGGGGGAAGCTGCCGGAGTTGTGCGTCCCGGGCAGCATGAGCTCGGGGAGCGCCAGGTTGTCGCCCCTGTGCACACCACGAGGTGGAGCTAGAGCGGAGCTACAGCCTACACGGCTGTGGAGCCTCGCCTTGCCTCTATTGAATGGCGAAGAGGAAGAAGGGAATAAATCGACTTAGCCTTATGACTTCTTTTCAATCTGTAAGAGCTGTGTGGTGCATCGAAGGTGCGTGAAGTCACCTTCATAAGGTGACTGGTACCGCTTATTCACTTTCCACGGTGCATTTTCGACGAGGGGGACGGCTCTCAGAGACAGAAAAGAGGTCGTTTGTCTAAGTCAAGTTAAGCCCTTCTTTATTTTGGCCATTCTACTGTCCTCCGACAGCCTTACCCTTACCCAGATTCGAACAGCTGCTTCATCCACCGCGGCCGGATCCTCAGACACTCGGTGCCGAGCAGCGCGCCCTGCTCGTCGAGCAGGCCGACCCTGAAGTCGAAGCAGTACTCGGGCTCCTCCGGGAGGGGGCCGCCGGTGCTGGCGCTGCGGTCCCAGCCGCCGGGCAGGAGGCGCGGCACGCTGTAGTTGGTGAGGATGCGGCCCGCCAGGCCCGCCACCCGCCCGCTCCAGCCTGCAGCACAGCGTAGGCAGTGTAGGCAATAGGCGCCCAACCTCAGCGGAGCAAAGCGAGCGGGCTGCGACTGCGCCTGCCTACTAGGCTGCACCCAAGCACAGGTGCGTACATGTTGCCTGGTAGGCAGGCGCATTGCAGCCCGCTTTACTCCACAGTGTTTGGGTGCTATACTGTTCTGGCGGACGACACTGAGGAGCCATGCACTCGACTTACGGATGGCCAGCTTGTCGGCAGTGCGGGGCGGCAGGCTGAGGGCGTCGTGGTCGAACAGCACGGCGCGGGCGGGCCGCTGCTGCTCGGCGCAGCCGCTGAAGTCCCAGTTGACTTCGGCGAGGCGCTCGGCGCGGTCGCGGCCCCGGAGCGGGGACACGGACACGTACAGCAGCGGGCGGCACGGCTCCACCTCGGCGCTCTCCTCGGAGGCGCCAGGAGCGGGCTCGGCCGGCCCCGCCGCCAGCGCCTGCTGCAGCACTGGGCGGGGGCGTCAACGACTCCTACCCAAGTCTTCCGTAGCTCCTCCCCGCCCCACCCCGCCCCGCCCCGCCCCGCCCAGCCCTTGCTTACCTAGCAGGCACAACAGACCCTGCGCTCGCCGCGACCAGCTGGTCGCCCAGGAGGTCGCCGTCGAGCGCGCCATGTCAGGGTGCTGCTATCACTGAGGCGGAGCGGAGCGGCCCCCCGGCGCGGAGAGGCGCGGTGCGGCGCGTCCTGGTCACAGATCAGAGCTACTCTCGGCCGGTCTGCACCGCACAGCGAGGGCGCGGCGGTGCGGCGGGGTGGGGCGGAGTGGAACGGGGCGGGGCGGGGCGGGGCGGGGCGGGGCGGGGCGGGGTGGGGCGGCCTGGGGCGGGGTGGGGCGGGGTGAGCTGAGAGCCAGGCGCGCCAATTGCTTGATTTGGATTTCCGTCACTTGTCCCTCCCGGCTGGCTGGTGGAGCTGCTCAGCTTTGGATGCGTTGGTTGAGTTGACCTCGTGAGAAATGAACCGTTAGCGTCGGCGACACAGGCATTCTTGACGACTCATTGATCGTGTCAACTATTTCTGTGACAGCATGTGTGCAGATCAGGTGCATCCCTGAACTAACGAGGAAGTCTTCTAGGAAACAGAAGTTGTGTCGTGACTTTTCCGTCAGTATATATGTTGCATGATATTTATGGTGCATGTCTGGGAATGGGAATTTGACACATCCCTCTCGAAGTTTGCCGATACGTGCGTGTAAATACGATGAGAAAAACATTGACAGTTATCGGCACTATTTATCGTCAATATTGAAACATACATAGGGAAACATTTGCGTCTGAAGATAGCTTAATCTTATTATCTGACTCCAGACTCAAAGTAAAAAGGAGCGAAATTGCAAAGAAACTTAGATATTAACTTAGCAGCGATCACTCATTGTACTTATCATAGCTAAATGCTTAACACACTTCAATAATTATTAGGACGATGAGAAGTGCGCAGCGGCGCAGCTTGCTCACAGTCCAGCGCAGCGCAGCGCGATGTGTACACCATGCGCAGGCGATCATCTCAGCATATGCGAGTAATTAACGAGAAAAAAACAAGTGACGTCTGTTGAATGAGACCCTCATTCAGAAAGTTACTTGTAGTTGCTTGGAGAAAGTTACTGTAAAAGTGTAGGACGGGAGCGGGCAAGTATAAATAAGCTTTACAATGTATTTTAAAAAATTAAGGCAGTTTATTTGTTGTTGTTTTATGGGGTAGTGGGGTAGGGTAGGGGGTCAGTCAGTCAGTGAGTGACTCAGCCGTGCTGAGGCCTCGCCCCCGCCCTCGCCCTCGCCCTCGCCCTCGCCCTCGCCCTCGCCCTCGCCCTCGCCGGGCTCAGCTCGCCGTCAGCAGCTGCAGCAGCTCCTCTGGGTCCATGTTGTTGAGGGTGTGGATGTCGATGCCCAGGGCGTTAGCGACGCTCAGCATGTCCAGTCCGAACGACTTGAGCACGGCGATAAAGTTCATCTCCTCCCCTGCACAAGAAGGACACTCGTAAATGTCTTTGGACGGGGGCGCAACCTGTCGGGTAATTGTGTGAGAACAAACCTGTAAATGGGTTGTGCAGTTTGGGGCAGGAGTGATTGCACTGGGGCCAGGAGCACATCTCCACGTGTCTGGTGGGGCAGGCCGCGCGGCTACCACCTGAGAACAAACAGCAAATCACCACGTAACGTAACGCATGGGCTGACACGTGCAGGCTGACACGTGCAGGCTGACACGTGCAGGCTGACACGTGCAGGCTGACACGTGCAGGCTGACACGTGCAGGCTGACACGTGCAGGCTGACACGTGCAGGCTGACACGCACAGGCTGACACGTGCAGGCTGACACGTGCAGGCTGACACGCACAGGCTGACACGCACAGGCTGACACGTGCAGGCTGACACGTGCAGGCTGACACGTGCATGCTGACACGTGCAGGCTGACATGCAGGTGGCGCGGGCTGCTCCCTCGCTCATCGTATACTGACCGTCTCCCTTCTTGTGCTTGCGGCCGCCGGCCCGCTTCCTCTCGGACGCCTCCAGCGGAGAGTCGGTGGACCTGCAAAAGAGGGCAACTTTCATTATACGGGCCCGGGGACAGGTGCTCTGTTATCGGGCGGACACGAGGCAAAGTGCAGCTCGAGCCAGGCCAGGGCGCCAGGGCAGGGAGCGACATGAGAAAGACCGGGTCGGAGCTAGCGCGGCGGGAATCAATCTCAACTCATCCTGTGGCTGCACTGGGCGGGGCGGGGCGGGGCGGGGCGGGGCGGGGCGGGGCGGGCAGACGGGGTACTCACAGCCTGTTGTCCCAGCAGCGTAGAGCGGCCGGCAGGGAGACGCGTCCGACACGAACTGCAGCCCAGTCCCGCTTGGTCAGGACGGTGTGGGCGATGCAGGCGGGGGCGAACACGGCCCTGCAAACAGACGGCGTAGGGTCAGCTGATGAGCGCACGGCCCCTCCCAGGAGGACTGCAGCTCGGCTCGGCTGGCGGGGACGCGACGCGCTCACCGCAGAGGAGAGGAGAGGGTCTACTCACGAGACGTTGCTAAACGTGGTCCTGAAGCTGTCGCCCATCTCGTGGATGAAGTCCCACTGCTGCTTGGACACCGGGGCGCCCACGTTGTCCGCGGTCATCTGCGCCTCGTCGAAGAGCCACTGGAACAGGAAGAGCGGCGCTGCAGCGGGCAGTCAGCCGCCAGGCGTCGCGACGCTATCAGCGCGCGGCCAGCACGAGGCCGGCACACGGCCAGCACGCGGCCAGCACGCGGCCAGCACGCGGCCAGCACGCGGCCAGCACGCGGCCAGCACGCGGCCAGCACGCGGCCAGCACGCGGCCAGCACGCGGCCAGCACGCGGTCAGCACGCGGTCAGCACGCGGCCAGCACGCGGCCAGCACGCGGCCAGCACGCGGCCAGCACGCGGCCAGCACGTGGTCAGCACGCGGCCAGCACGCGGTCAGCACGCGGTCGGCACGCGGCCAGCACGCGGTCAGCATGCGGCAGATGCGTACCTTTGACCGTGGGGTAGAGTCGGTAGCCGAAGTAGCACCTCCAGGGGTCGGTGCGGTGTCGCGCGGCGCAGGCGGGCGGCACGCGGGCGCGCCAGAGCGCCATCCCCTGGCGCAGCGCCCCAGCGGCCGTCAGCGCCCGCCCCGCCCCCGGGCCCGCCCCGGGGCCCGCCCCCGGCGAGAAGGGCGGCCGGTCCAGGAACCAGCCCGAGTCCACCAGCCCGCGCACCGACACGCGCGGCAGGCCCAGCGCGCGCACCAGCTCCTGCACGCCGTCCACGTTCAGCATCACGCCCGTGCCGCCCGCGCTGAGAGTCACAGAGAGAGAGCGTCAGAAGGGGCCCGTGTTATATTCAGTTAAGAAAAGTCTAGCGGGGCGGCCCGCCCCGGGGCGGGGTCCGGGGCGTAGACTGGGGTCTGGCGGCGTGGCGTAGACTACGCGTAGCGTGGAACCGGGGCGGGAACCACGCTACGCCACGCCGCCAGACCCCAGTCTACGCCCTGGACCCCGCCCCGGGGCGGGCCGCCCCGGTAGACTTTTCTAAACTGAATATAACACCGGCCCGCCCGGCCCGCCCGGCCCCGCGGCCGGCCTATGTAGACACCGCAGTGGAGCCGGTGGCCTATGCTCGACTCGGCAGGCGCACGGCCGCGCACGGCGAACCGGAGGGAGGGGGGGCATGTAGACCTGCTGTCAAGGTAGGAACGCGGCTGTAGTCGGTGGGGCATTCGCGAGCGCCCCCGTCACTTGAATGGATTTAAAACTGCCGTGCGAACAGATTTCGTGCTATTTTAATCACTGCCGATTAATCTTATGACATTTCGGTAATATTGAGCCGACATTCATAGAGGGTGTGAAAAGACTGCTCATTTAATGACTCAGACAGTCCCTTTGCACTTTTCAGCCAGCACTCCTGCACGCGGCCGGCGACCACCCCGTGACCACACACGTTGCGAGCGTCAGAGCCGGGCGGGGCGGGGCGGGGCGGGGCGGGGCGGGGCGGGGCGGGGCGGGGCGGCGCACGGGCCGGCCGGCCTCGTCGGCTGCAGCAGCGCCCGGCTTAGCGCTCGGAGAATAGCGAGGAGAACAAAAGCGCCCTTCTGATTGTAGCCCCCTCCCCTCCCATCCCCTCCTCTCCCTCCGTCAGAACAGAGCAACGCGACGGCTTCCCTGCTTCTCCTCCTGAGCCGGCCCGGCTGGGGCGGGGCGGGGCGGGGGACCCACCTGGTGCCCGCGAGCAGCACGTGCGAGTCGTTGGACAGCCAGCCCTTGGCCGCCAGGTCCCGCACCACCTCCTGGACGATGAGCGCCCCCATGAAGCTGAACGTCTCCCCGGGGGTGGGCGCGGGCGAGGTGCCGCTCCACGAGTCGCTGGAGCAGTACGGCACCAGCCTGCGAACCAAAGAGTTAGCCAGAGGCGGGGCGGGGCGGGGCAGCGGCCAGGCCGGGCCGGGCCGGGCCGGGCCGCCTCGAGCTGAGAGCGAGCACCGCACTCACACGTGGTTGGCGTTCCAGCTGTACGGGTTCTCTTCGGGCACCGGGGACAGGATACCGCCCACTGTAACAAACGCGCAGCGTACAGCACCGGGGCGGGGGCGTGGGGGCGGGGCGCGGAGGCGGGGATGGGGGGCGGGGGCGCGGGGGCGGGGCGGGGGCCGCCCAGTGCCGCGCCGCCGCCATGCTTACCGTTGCGCTGGTCAGGCCAGAGCCTGGACGTCATGAGGTGCCGCAGCCGCTGCCAGCGGTGGTGACAGGTCCGCGCGTCGTGGCAGTACCAGCCGCCCTCCAGCAGCACCAGCCAGCGCCGGCTGCCCGCCGACCTGCGCACGTAGAAGCTGCCGGGCCGCGCCGGGTCAAGGATGAGGCAAGGGCAAGGGGCGGTACAGGACAGGACAGGGAGGAGTCGTCTCGTCCTCGCTTACCCGGCCGGGGACCCGTCGTTACAGGTGACGCTCGTGTTGGTCAGGAACAGGCGCTTCATGGCGCGCTCCTCGTCCGGCGGGCTGCAGCTCACGGCCTGCGGGCGAGAGGAGAGGGGTCAGGCGCGCCGGGCGAGGGGGGGCTGACCCCAATAATACTCCGTACACGCCCCAATAATACTTCAATAATACCGATAATACTGATAATACCAATAATACCTATAATACCAACTATTTTGTGCCATTTCATCATGCAACGCGTCATTTCAGTGTTATTTAGGAATGAATCTGATTGAATGCAATCTATCAGTGGTTTGAAAAACGTGCGCGAAATCTAACCGAAGGGGGACCCGAACGCACTCGAAGCCACCCGAAGCAAAGCCCAAGGCATTCCCCAATTCGGAGTACATTCGGAGCTCCGCGTCGTCGGTGTCTGTATGTCTCCCTCTCTCTCTCTCTCTCTCTCTCTCTCTCTCTCTTTGCCATCAGCCGAAAGGCCAAATACTTAGTGTTAGATTTTATTCTAGTGTGTACCTTGTCAACCATTTTTATTTATCCACGAAGGACCAAATACTTAGTGGAATATTTTATTTGAGTGTGTACCTTGTCAACCATTTCTATACATGTATGAAATACCAAATACTTAGTGGAATATTTTATTTGAGTGTGTACCTAGTCAACCACTTCTATACATGTATGAAATACCAAATACTTAGTGGAATATTTTATTTGACTGTGTACCTAGTCAACCATTTTTAGTTTTGCACACGACTAACTACTTGAGTGCGATTAGGCTCTGCCTAGTCACGTAACTCTTTTTATTATTTCTGTTCCTCTAATTTGACTGTCATGTGCTAATTATGTTTTGTGACAAGAACTATTTAAACTTGAGAAGAAAATAGTTAACATTAATGCCATTCATTTTAAAGGGAGGACACACTTCATAAGTTATGAAGTTATATGCATCACAAAAGTTATTAAGACAAGCACCACCTGGCAATGATATTTACATGGATTTGTTTTTTTTCCAGCAGCTCCCTATCTTTGGCTCCGTCAATCTTTGAAAATGTGCAAGTTCTATTTATTTTAAACCTAAAATATGATGATGGACTGTCAAAAATATGCTTGAAAATATGACTACTCTGTACATTTAAAACTTAACACTTGGATGACTCATTTGAGAGATTTGGAGTTAGAAAGAAAGAAGACTGAGTGTCTCTCACTTTAGATCTAGTTAGCCTTCTTTTGACGGCATATTGTAGTACCAATAATACTTCAATAATACCGATAATACTTCAATAATACCGATAATATTTCAATAATACCGATAATAATAGTACTCCGTACACGGCTCAGGAGAGTCAGCCCCCCCTCGGCGCCGGGCCGGGCCGGGCCGGGCCGGCGGGGTGCGGGGCGCAGTGCGCAGTGCGCCCGCGGGGCGGGGCGGGGCGGGGCGGGGCCTCACCTCCATCATCATGGCCTGCACGTCGGCGAGCGGCGCGGCGCGCAGGCCGGGCGGCGGCGCCGTGGGGGCCGGCGGCGGCGGCGCGACGGCGTTCTCCTCCCGGTGCTCGGGCGCCGCGACCACCATCCCGAGGGCGAGCGCGAGCGCGACCGGCAGCAGCAGCGGCGGCGTCAGTGAGACCTGCGGACCAGCAGACGGTGCACAGTGTCCGCTAGCCGACTAATTGTGGCGGGATGGGACGGGGCACGGGCACGCACTCACCGCCATCTCGTGGAGCTGAAGCTAGGCGCCCTGGCACTGGCCCTGCTGGTGAGACCTGCTGGAGGTGGAGGACTCGGACATGTCCCCCGGCAGCCGCCACACCTGCCTGAGCGTGTGCTGCGGGCTGCGTGCTGACTGCTCTGTTCTGCTCTGTTCTGCTCTGCTCCGCGCTGCTCTGCTCTGTCTGCTCTTCTCTGCTCTGCTCTGTTCTGCTGCTGCGTGCTGTCTGCTCTGCTCTGCTCTGCTCTCTGTCGGTCCGGGCCGCAGGACCAGGACCACACTACTGGCGCGGCGCGGCGCGGCCCGGCCCGGGCCTCTGTCCTGCGATGGGGCTCCACCTGAACAAGACTGATCCGCCCCGCCCCGCCCCGCCCCTCCTCCCCCCGCCCCGCACCACCGCTCCCCTCCATCACTGCGCCCGCACGCTTCCTTTGGCGGCGCCTTTGATGTGCCGGCGAGAGGAAAAAGGGAGGGGAGGGGAGGGGGAGGGTGGAGGAGGAGGGGGGGCTCTAAAAGCTCGCCTCCCTGCTTCAGGCTTCAGCGGCCACGGGGTGGATGCAGATTGTATGGGCCAATAGCACGGCCCTGCTTTTGGTTGTTGGAAAATTGTACGAACGTTGTATCGGAAAAGACAAGAAAACTGATGGCAAGCATATTTCGCCCCACGTCCAGGCCCCTCACACCTGCTGCACCTCATGACGGAGTTTAGCAATGGCTTTTTCGTGGCACAGAGTTGCAGCCGGCGATACGATACGTTTGGAGGACAAGTAGCGGACACCGCAATTGAACGTTCTCTGGTTCACTGTCGGGCACTGTCGGGTCGGGGTGGGATAAAGGATTCCAGCTACTCATCAGAAAGTGCGTAAGTTTGGGGGAAGGACCGGACGCCAGTTGCGCTCGTCACGTATGCAATGCTAGTACACTGGTGCTGGGTGCCCCATTTACGCCGTCTGTTTTCCTGTAAGTAGGCAACCCATGCTACTTGAGCACAGCAAGGGGAAGAGCCGCACTGGTGCTGCGGCCCGGCCGCTGTGCAAGGCGAGGGGAGGGTGTCGGTTTGGGAACATAACAACTTATTTCCCTTAGACGTATTTTTATTTAAGAGAATTCAGCCGAAATACAGTCAGGTAATCCTGTATATAAAAAGGAGAAATACACTTGGCTCGCCGCGCGGGCGGGCAGCCCATGCAGCACTAGTGCCCGAGGTATTGCCTAACAACACGGGGCCCGGAGCGACAAACACACAGGCATTCATTCAGACACTAATGATGTATTTGAGTTCAGAATTTGTTCAAAATTTGTCTACAGTTAACAGCAATTAACCAAAGAAACTTGCCGACGAAACATTTTCAGTACAGGAGTAGAAGAAAACTTTGTGAAAATTACTGTAGCATTCCCACAGGATGATTATTCATATCAATAGGTTGAAAACTTTTCCAACTGGATCTGACATACCTACACAAATGCCACAGGTATGACACTGGAAGATTAACATATCAGATTCCTTAATGGCCTACACAATGCAATCAGTAAAAGGGGAAGATCTATCACGCGCTTTGTACAACTTAATGGGTCAAAATACTGCTGAAATAAAGATTTTCCAAAACCCCATTACTTTGACATACACAACATAAAATCTATGAACCATCCTGAACGCTAGTGCACCCCACAGAGAAAGGCAATACACTAAGCATGCAATTCAGAAAAAAGTCTAGTATCATGGCAGTTCGTGTTTTTAAATCGTATTTATACTTTCTGAAATGGGGAGGCAGACTTTTTGGTGCTTGAGACAACAGACACTTCAGCAATAAAATTTGAAAGGTGCAGTAAAGTGTTATACTTTCTTCAGAAAAAAAAATTGTCAAAGGTTTCAAATAATCTACACCAAAATTCAATGCAATTGTGGACACGGCTGCTTTATTGCTGGAATGAGACCTAAACTTTGAGGAAAGTAATTAAACATCATGGTAAGATAGCTGTGCAATGCGGAACATACAACAAGGATCATAATTGATTACGTTTTGTACGCAGCCAGGTCACTTGCTAGGGTCCTCCTTTAGGATGTTAATGACTCGAGAAAAATCTATAAAGAGATGAAATGAAATGGCACTTCATCGACTAAAACACAAACATATACTACTTATGCTTTTTTTTATTTGTCAATTTTAAAACACTTTAAATAAACCTCTCAGCCTCACTCATTGCAAAGCAAAATGACACTTTAAACAGTTAGTGAGAAACAAAAATAAAACTTAACATATTATACAGCAAACAGAAGTTTTGGCAATCTTCCTACAATCAAAACAACAATGTGATGGGGGAGATAGAAGAAGCTTTGCACTGGGCCTCGCCTTGCCTTACCTTGCTTTGAGGGCAGGCCAAGCCTAATACCAACAGGTCAACGTAATACTAACAGAATAGGGTCAAGGATTGCACAGGTAAACACTACAGCTACGTACAAATAAAACAGTTTCACATTTACATGGTAAAGTGAACCTCAGCAGTACAGGTACTTACATGTACCATATGGTAGTGTACAAACAGATACTAATTAATTATTACAATTGTTTAAAGTCCATTGTAAAACGAACTTCCAGTCCTAAAAACACAATATCACACAAGACCTTACAACATAGACCAAAACAAATACATATAATATAAAAAGGATTCAAACAAGTTATATCAGTTTTTGATTCTTAAATGGTTTTCAATAAATATACATATATATATATATACACATAGAAGAGTTCATAGATACATATATATATATATATATATACATACATTTATTATAATTAGCTATTACAGAAAACAACCAACAAATAATTTGTAACCACGATGGTTAAAGCAGGACCCGCTTGGGTGCCTGGGTGCCTGGGTCCCATGTGGTTCCCATGCGGCCCCATATGTGGCCTCCAGCGCGCTTCAGAGAAGTGGCCATCCTCATTAACACACTCCCTCACATACCCACAAACACTCATGTATGCACACTCACCATTGCATTTACACACACACATAATCGTACTCACTCACACTCATTCATAAACTCTCTCTCACACACCATATACACACAAACACAAAACACATACATACACCAGCACGCTAGAGGCTCCAGAGGCTCTAGAGCTGCATGTTAGCATGATTGGCCGGCCTCGCCAGGGTCTAGTGTCTATGTGCCTAGAGACATCTTCCCCATGGAAGACATACACCATTGAGTGAAATAAAAGAAATAAAATATGGCTTCTGGCAAACAGTAGCGACTGCCTCAATTACTCACATCAGGCAACATGTGACCAGAGAAGAAACTGTGACAAAATCATTGCTTGGTCGATTTGTCAGCATTCCTGCGTTGACTTCTTTCATTTCATCTGCATATACAATTTTGTTAATTGATAGAAGTTAACTAATCTTAAATTTCAAATTTAAAGCTCAGAAAATAAAGTATAAAAATATGTATTGTAAAATACATCAACAGTTCGATAGAGTTAGTGTTGCCACAGACACCAGATTTTGTAATCAAGCTGCATTTGTAAGTAATAGCTCAAACTGAAACCTATGTGGTATTTTTCAAGAGGCTTTGGCACTTGTCACTCCTGTTATATGGCACAGGGTCCAGCCACCTCTCGCAAGCAGCACATCACGGTCTTGTCACCAAAAAAACAAACTGTTACAATTAAATACTGTAGTTAAGAGTAAGATATTAGTAGGGGAGCACTACTCTCACGTTTGGTCCTATGTTGTCCACACTCACACTAAACACATCAATTTCGACTAGTAACAACAAATAAATTTTAACATATTCCATGACCACATCTCCACCATATTACTAACAACACAATCTTGCATTGCACAGGTTTAACTGATCATAATCATAAGCAAAAACAAAAATAATATAATTCACCATATATAATAAAGGGTATTTTAATATATGAGCGCTCGGGTGACACAGGTGATGTTGGGAAGGCAGTCAAAACGATAGGAAGGCTAGGGCCACACTAATAAAACCACCACACTCCATTCAATTAATTCTATAAATGCCAAATTCCTTGCACAACGAACACAAATCGTCAAATTATACTACGCAGCCTGCCAAAGGGTACAATTGGTGTATACTTGGATTTTTTCATTACACATAGGAGCCATAGGAACAGATATACAGTATTTGATATAAACCCTGTTTAAGAGGCTCGCCTTACTTCCTGATATGACATGAGAATGCAGCTAGTGATAGCATACTTAGCACATAGGAAAATAAACTACTTAAACAACATCTTGGTTTCTTACTTTTGGAAGCAAAGCACTTAGGGTAAAAAGGGGGAGGGGTGGGTAGAGGCTCACCATGGGGCTGATCACTTGACAGCTAAAAGAATCACACGTCGAGGGGACAGGGAATTAAAGGGAACAGGGACAGCGAAGGGACAATTAACAAACCTCCGCAGAAAAACACGGCAGCAACGCAGCAGCGCAGCAATTTCACTCCGTGCCATGGTCAAAACCAGGAGGTCAATTACACTAATTTTTTTATCTTTTCCAGTTTTTCTTCAAAGGGGAGGGAGCATCAGATTGTTCAATATTGTAATTAGTCACACTTTTCTTAACTAAATTAAGAGAAACCTACAATAAAATGTCTGCTCACTAAGGTGAGGGGGAACACTCAAAATTCCGCAAACTCCTTAGCACATTTCTCTGTAGATGAGATGCGCAATGCCTCTTCTTCATAATCATCAAAGTTGCTGGTGTCACCTGGACCCTTGCAGCGTGGGATGAAAGGGGCCTCTATTTTCTTTTGGAATACTGCAATCCAATCAGTTGATGCAAACCATTTGTGACCTTTGATGTCATTCACTCCATTTTTCAGATTTCCGTAGCGTTTAGTCAGATCCACCTAAAGACAAAAAACAAAAAAAGAAGAAACAGAAGGAGAGTTAGTAAAATAGTTTGCAATGGTCTGACACACAA
This sequence comes from Frankliniella intonsa, assembly GCA_033675135.1. NCBI lineage: Eukaryota > Metazoa > Arthropoda > Insecta > Thysanoptera > Thripidae > Frankliniella > Frankliniella intonsa. Next base: position 19,136,385 of record CM066253.1, read on the forward strand.
TACAATAATACTGTATTAAACTGTCAGATCAAATTGTACATTTTTAACGAAGCAAATATTTTTTCTCTTTCAAAGGTAAACACAAACTTGAAATAAAGGAAACATTTGCACACCAATGGAACCTAGCAACTGTCAAACAGATTAATGCTACCATATAGCAGAAAGAGGTTATCTATTTTACACCTACAACTAGCCAGCTGGGAAACAAAACAGTTGAATTGAGAATAAGGATGACATAGAACAAATTAATTTTGCACTACTCTAAGTGCAAACTCCCTAAGCGTTAAATGAATCCAAATTACCATTGGGGTAAAAGATGTGCTTTTACAGATATGAAAATTGGGACATGGAATCCAAATGTCCTTATTTGATAGAAATGCAAAAGAGGGAAATATAAATATGGATATATTTGAAATAAAACAATACAATTTCCTCTTAAGCATTTCTGTTAGTAAGCTAACAGCACAACACCACTACAGGCAGTAAACAAGTAAAATACACTGTAATGGGACATAAAACTAAATGCAATTAAGAAGAGTGTTAAAAATTAAGATAGCATTATTTAGATCTGTTTATGATAATGAAATAAAGAATAACTTTACCTGCAAGAGATTGCGGAGAAGATCCTTTAAGTCAGACCCAAAATGAGATGGGAAGCGCACCTTGCCAGACACTATCTTCTCATAGATTTGAATTGGTTGATCGGCAAAGAATGGTGGGTATCCTGCAGCCATTTCATAGACCAAAACTCCTAGGGCCCACCAGTCAACAGCTTTGTTGTATCCTTTGCTGAGAATGATCTCAGGTGCAAGATATTCAGGTGTACCACAAAGCGTCCAGGTCCTGCCCTTGACTCTCTTGGCAAATCCAAAGTCAGTAACCTTAAGGTATCCCTGACTGTCAATGAGCAAGTTTTCGGGCTTGAGATCCCGGTATATGAGGTCTAAATAGTGCAGGTATTCAAAGGCGAGAACAATCTGTGCAGCATAGAAACGTGAGTGCGGCTCACTGAAGCGCCCAACCTTTCGAAGATGGGAAAACATTTCTCCACCTGGTACGTATTCCAGGACCATATAGAGGTTGGTGTTGTCCTTGAAGTGGAACTTTAAGCTAACAAGAAAAGGGAAGCTTATAGCTTGGAGAATGCGCTTCTCGTTAAGGGTATGCTCCACCTGCTTCAGTTTCACTACTTTTTGCTTATCTAGGATCTTCATTGCATAATACTCTTTGGTTGGCTTGTGCTGCACAATCATGACTCGACCGAAGGACCCCGTCCCCAGAGTTTTAATGCGTTCGAAATCATCCAAGCTGGCCGTGTTGGTGGGGTTCTTCTTCCACTTGTCCTCGAACTCCTCCTTGGCCTGGTCCAGGAACTCCTTGACGCTCTCCGCGGAGTCGCCCTTCTTGTTGGCGGTGGCCGCATTGCCCATGGTCTTGCCCTTGGCTCCTTCCAGGGCTCCGCAGCTGCAGCTGCAGCAGCTGGCGCAGCTCAAGCGCTCAAGAGGTTCTGTTGTGGAGGAACGGAGGTGGCCCTAGCCCTGGCCTGGCCTGGCCCTAGCCTAGCCTGCAGGCCTGCCCCAGCCCAGCCCAGCAGACGGCTAGCACTCGCTAGCACTCGCCTACACTCCACTACAGCCAGCTCGCAGCCCCCCGCATCTTCCTGCACTTTACACTCTGCACTGCACACGCACACCGCCAGCAAATGTTTACAAACACCACGGCAATTGGACAACTGGAAACGTCTTCTTTTGGGCGATTTTCAGTGGACGTCAGAGGAGAAAATACAGAGATGGGTCAATTAAAAGTTTCCTCTTTCTCCGGTAGAGCGCATTGCTCGACACCCACCACTCGCTTGTGCTGCCACAGCGGCGGGCGGGCGAACCAGCTGCGCTCACAGCTTGACGGCACCAAACGCGGAAATCTTCCTCTCGGATTTCAAAAATATTATTTTTGAGCGGTTCCTATCTGAATTGAGGGTCGGTGTGGCGGCAGTCGGGTGCTCCCTGCAACTCGACTGCCCGCTCTGAAACGCTCTGAAGTCCCTACAGTCGGGCTGCAGAGACCGGCTGGAGCTGAGGGGGAGTGAGAGCAGCGCGGCCGGCCCGTCCCGGCCTCTAGGCTCGCGCCCGTGCCCGTGCTGTCCTCAGGATCAATACTCGAGTCCATCATGTCCCGGAGTGGCGGTCCTCAGCTCTATAATCTTTGGTCCTAATCCAGGTACCAGGCCGGAGGAATTTCCAGACGTGTGGAGGCATTCTGTTTGATGCAGAAAATTAGGGACTCAAAATATCGCGTATCCCCGCCAGCCCGAGGACACTGAGTACCGTAGTCCAAGAGAGGGCCGCGCCAGTAAGCCCTGAGATGTGGCATTTTCTCCAGTCCGCACTGAGTTGTGCGGAGCGATGGTCGCCCTGCGATCAGTCCTCGCGCCAGAAAGACTGGAAGGAGCCCCGTGGGACCTAGATTCCTGGAAATGAAACCCTGCAGTCCTCATCATTCCTTTAATGTCAAACCGATGTCAAACCGCCTATCTTTATAGATCCCTTTTGTTCGTGTCACGATTCGGCTGAATGAGTACGAGGTTCTGCGATCCTCAAGGTCCGGGGGGTCGTGGGCGGGGAAGGGGTAGTCCCTCCGTCCTCAAGGGCTAAGAGGCGGGAAGTTGGAGCGGAGCAGTGGAAGCTGATGGTGAGAGGGAGAGGGGGAGGGGAGGGGGGCCAGGAGCAGGGGAGTGCAGTGGGTGATGGTTCCGGGTGGAGGCAGAGGGGTTGTGGCACAGTCAACAGGGGTAGGGTAGAGGGGTTGGGGAGGTTGGGGTTGGTAGGGGACGCCTCTCCCTCCCTCCCTCCCCTCCCCGGTGTTTCTTCCTCTCTCGGAGGTGTGAGGGGGTGGAGGGGGAACGGGGGGGGCGAGGCGGGAATGAGGGGGCACGCACCTGGCCCGCACCGCACCTGGCCCGTGCAGACGGGCGCGGGTCGCGGCGCGAAGCGCGGCAGGGCGGGGCAGGGCACGGCCAGGCGCGCCCGTGGATGTACACACCTGCGGGTGGCGTGGAATGGAGCACACACACGCACACACACACACACACACGCGCGGAACTGGAACGACGCATGCGCCCAAACTGCAGGGCAATTGGCAATTGGGTGCTCCGCTTCGTTCGGCGACGGTCGATGGCCAAGTTACTGCTAAATTCGTTTATGGTGCTGGAAAATATCAGCAAAATTGTAGCGTTCCACAAGCAGGCCTTTTTGGTTCTGCTGCTCCTTTTTTTTTTTTTATTTTGCGAATAGCACGCGTTTTCGGACCTTAACGTTAATCGAACATCGCTGCCCTGCCTCTCCTCGAAAATCGTCTACCGTGGCCAAGCTTTTGGAGATGGGCGTAGCCCTAGGGAACGACCATTGCACTAGGATGGGCTCGGGTGTGAGGTATCCTATAGCATTGCTCTCCTCTCGCTCCCAGTGTTGCCAGACAAGTAGGCAATAAGGCGTCCAAACACAGAGAAGTAAAGCGGGCTGCATCTGCGCCTGCCTACTAGGCAGCATCCTAGCACTGGTGCGTACATGTTGCGTAGTAGGCGGGCGTAGATGCAGCCTTACTCCTCTGTGTTTGGGCGCCTTATTGCCTACTTTTCTGGGAACACTGTCGCTCCAGTCCTTTGGGTCCCTAGCAGGCCGTCCTAGTTCGCAAGAGCCTTCTCATTCCCAGCTCGCCTTTAGTAGTTCTCCCGCTGTGACCGCCCTAGATGGCGTGGCCTGAGGTCGAGGTCCGCCCTGCCTGCCCTGCCCTGCTGCCTGTCCTAGCCAGAGCCAGCCTTCCCTTACAGCCGCTCCAGCTCGGCTCCAGGGCTCCAGGCCTCCAGGCCTCCAGGCCTCGTCTCGAGCCCTCGCGTCACCTCCTCCTGACCGGCCGGCCGGCTCGGCCCGGCGCAGCAGCGCGGTACGGGGCTCAGAAGCTCGACTCAGCAGCTCGGCTTGGCTCGGATCAGTTCGGCTCGCTACCCGAAGCTCCGCGAGCGAAGAGGAGGAAGGAGAGGGGAAGGAAAGGGAGGAGAGAGAACGAGAGGAGAAGAGATGGAGGAGAGGCAACGCTCCGCCACGCCACGCATGGCTCAGCGCAGGACAGGAAGGGAGGAAAAGGAGGAGGAGGAGGAGGAGGAGGAGGAAGAGAGGGGGTGGGGGAGAGACAGAAATAAACCAGTACTGCGGGCGAAGCACGGGAGGTGAAGCATTGAGGGGAGTGGGGGGGGGGGGGAGACAAGGACAAGGAGACAAAGAGGAAGCGAGAGTAACTTAGAGGTGGGGAGGGGAAGGGAGAGCAGAGAGAGAGAGGAGACATAGAGAAAGAGAGAGAAAGGGACGGAAGATGGGCAGACTGCTGAGCTCTATCCTCTATCCGCGCCGCGTACCGTCACACACGCACAGGCACAGACTGGTCTCCATGAGGGCCCATGGGCTGGTCCCTCTGTGGACGTCTATCACGTGTAACATGTTGTAATCTGTGTGCCATGAGTATCGCTGTGTGTTTTAGCTACATTTTCCTCGCAAACTTGACGAAAACCACTTTGGTACAGCTACCGAGCCACCTAGAGATAAGTCCTCTGTACGGGGCTGGTGTGGGTGTGGGCATGGAGGTGCGTGCGGGGCCGCGGGGACGGGCCGGGCCGGGCCGGGGTACGCGCTACGCGCTAGTGGGATGTGCCACGCCGCGCGCGTGCTGGACCGTAAGCACGAGGCCGTGCCGTGCCGTGAGATCCACCCCTGCGAGACGAGACGGGGCTGACTCGCGTGGGCCGCGCCAAAATACATATTGAGATTGAAATAAACACCAGAGGTCTGGTCTGAGGTGGGCGCCAGGGGCCAGGAGGAAAGGAAGGTTTGGGGTGAGAGTGTTGCTAGTGTCTGCTACAGTCCCAGGCGCACGGAGGGAAGTACGGTACTGCAGGCACTCGGTGCAGTAGCGGAGGTGGGGGCTCAAGCGGCGCTTCCTGGAGGTCTACGAAAAGATACCGAAACAGTTTTGCGAGTGATTAAGCCTAAGGTATCGAGTGAAATATCGCTGTGACGAAAGAGCAGGCGAAGTGAACGAACTCAGTTACATATTTTAAGATTTCTTCCCTCTGTATTCCCTGTCGCCCTTCTTCCTTCTGCTCTCCCCATCAGAGTTTATTTTTGAAAGGAGTGGGCCGTCGCCCCCGGCCGGCCGACCGGCCGGCCAACCGCTGCTGGACTTGTACATAGTGATGGCGCGACGCGACGCGACGCGACACAGACAGGAGACGCCCGGCCCGGCCCGGCCCGGCCCGGAGACTCGGAAAGTCGTGAGACTCGTCTCGTCATGGAGGCTGGCAGGCTGGAGGCCGGAAGCCGGGGAGCTGAGCTCCTGGAGGCGATGGAGGTGCCTGTCATGCCGCGGAGGGACCAGCGGTAGTGCAAGGCACCCAGGGGGCCTCAAGTGTTGTTGGTGCGATCCTGGCAACCGGGTCAAACAAAATACCTAGACTTGGTTTGGTACGTTTCAGTTGGTCTGCATGGCACTCAGCACGGCTCAGCGGTCACCCACCGCACGGCCAGGGGGTGGGGTAGGGGAGCAGGGGTCGGGGGCGGAGGGGGCCGCCGGCCGGCACGCCGAGCCTCCCTGACGGGGCCGGGGGCCGCGGTGCGGCGCGGGGCGCGGGGCGCGGGGCCGGGCCGGCCAGCCAGGCAGACCGACCCGGCGGCCTCGCTGCCTTGGCTTGAACCAGGGCGCGGAGGGCGCGGGGGCAGCGGGGAGGAGTGCGAGAGAGACCATAGACCACGGGTAGGTCGGAGGGTTCGCGTCCGAGAGAGACAGGCTGTCGCGGTGAGGGGAGAGGAAGGGGGGTGGCAGAGTGCGAGAGAGACAGAGGCTCGCTGCGAGCCACTGGGGGTAGCGTGCGAGAGAGACGGAGCGGGGCGCGAGAGAGACGCCAACCTGCCGGGGTAAAGTGCGAGGGAGACGGAGAGGCGCGGGGAGGGGTGGGAGAGAGACGGAAAACTGCGGAGCGGCCGCGAGCAATGCGAGCGAGAGAGAGGTCCGAGCGTTGGCCAGCGCGATCTGGTTGAGGCGGGAAAATGTAGAGAGGGGTTCGCAGCGGACGGGAAGGGGAGGGGAGGGGAGGGGAGGGAGGGGGCTGGCGAGCGACGCCGCCCGCTCCGCTCCGCTCGCTCGGCTCGGCTCCTCTCTCAGTCGAGCCGTCGTAGCAGCAGCAGCAGCACGCACCACGCAGCAGCGCGGAGCTTGTTCCAGTGATCACCACCAGTGAAACTAAACCCTACCTAGAAAATGGCTGACACCGCTGTCGCTACCCCGTAAGTACCTTGTGTCATGGTAAACTCGTGTGCTTCCTGTCGAGTTCTTTATCGTCCCCGGACGTTAAAACTTTACCGGCGTGGCGTGGTCCCGCCAGCCCCGGCCCCGCTCCGCGCGCCCAAGATGGCAGCGGTTAGCTGTACCCGCGCCGGCCCGCCAGGCCGGCCGGCACCGGTACCGGCCTTTGTTCTCAAGTACCCTGCTCGGATCGGTAGCCTGGCTCCGGTTTTTGAACTGTCTACCTCAGTTTGAACCCCGGGGTGTTGGCCTGTTCACCGTAGCGTCACCGTGTTGCTCGGCGGCGCCGGCGTGCTGCGCTTTCTGTTCTTGTAGTCATGTCCCCCCAGTGTGCACTCCAGTGCCGATGAGCGTGTCGCGTTCTAGCCAGTTCCTTGCGTTACTTTTTCATGGGGTTCGTGCAGAATCGACCTGAATACGTACAAATTCACTTTGCTCGATGCGGTCGGCTCGAGGCGTCAGTTGAGCGCGCATGCGCAGTGCAGGGTCGCGGGGCGGCGTGGTGTGCGAGAGAGACGGCACCAGCACGCCCGAGCGCGGCCTGGCGTGCGAGAGAGGACGCGACCGCGGCGTTGTGTGCAAGGGAGAGGGCGTGAGCACGCCCGGCTGTGGGTGCGAGAGAGACGCGTGCTGTGCGACAGAGAGCATGAGCACGCCTGAGCGCGGCCAGGCCGGTGTGAGAGAGGTCGCTGCTCCTGTCCGGGCGGGCGGGAAGGCTCCGCGGGCGCCCCCCCCCCCCCTCCCCTCCCCCTTGCCCCATTCTGTGGCGAACGGAACAGCTCTGCAGGCTTTCACATAGAGCCCCCCTCCCCCCTCTGCCCCTTCACTGTAGCGCTTGCTACAGTTTGAATGGGGTGGGGAAGGTGGGGGGTGGGTTGCTGGCCGCCTGTTGTACTAATAAACATTCCAGTCACTTGATTGCCTATCCCCATAAGTTCTTCATTACTCTCTGATGTGCATGTTTTAATTCTTTACTTTGGATGTTTTGCCTTAAACTCAAAATTGTTGCATTGTTTCAATTTGAACACAAGTTACCCTATTATTCCAGATTATTATATTTCCCTTACAATTTTAAGGTGTTTTTAAAAGATTGCATCACATTTTGAAGCTATGTTGTAAGTATTTATCTGACCATTTTGGTTTGTTTAATTTGTTGCAGTGAAGTCACCGAGAAGGTTGAGGAGGTTGAGAAGGTCGAAAAGGTGGAGACCGAAAAGAAGGTTGAGGAATCAGCCGATGAGCCCTCCATCGCAGAGAATGTCAATGGGCACTCCAAAGAAGCTGCTGAGGAGCCTTCAGAGAACGGCACAGCCGAGGAAGAGGCTGAAGAGAAGGAAGCTGAATCAACTGAGAACGGCACCTGTAAGTATTTTGTCTTGTCCTCTCCATCTTTAAAGGTAGTATGTGTTCCCAACAGTTCTTGATTTTGTTGCAGCTGAAGTGACCAAGGAAGTCACAAAGAGGAAGTCCTCAGGTGGTGACGAGACCTCTGAGGCAGCCCCTGAAGGTGTCAGCCCCGAGAAGAAGGCTAAGCTTGCTGACGCAGAAGAGAAGGAAGCTAGCAATGGCACAGTGGAAGCAGAGACCACTGCCTAAGTCACTCTAAGCTACTGTTCGTGTTGTCTTGTGGAGCCACTGGTGGACATGAGTGATAGGCTTCCATAAGGCACCACTTCATGTGTTAATTGCTGTTCCTCATCCAAGCTATCTTGTTTCATCATTTTGACTTGGATGAGTTCCTTATTTTAAAGATCATTCCTACATCATTTTCTTTATTTTCGTTTTTTTCGTATGGCCTATGTTAGAGGCCTGTATTTTGATGTAGTTAGATGGTACCTGAATTACATATGACTGGATATCTGATCGCCCTGTCCCCCAATATTAGGTGTTAGCCGTGATGACTTTGTCTAGTGTTTTAATAGCGCTGTGTAAGATAAAGGTGTTTTATGGTGGTTGTTGGAACTCGACTCTTTGTCTTAAGTTGGTGTCCTGTGTGCATGGCCTCTGAGGCTGTCCGATTATTCTTGACTTGGGCACTAGCAACCGCGCTGTGTTCATTTCTGTTTTGTGGGGTTTGACCTGTTATTTGGTGCAACAGTTTTGACATTACCAGTTATTTTTTTGTACTTAATTTTTTTTATGTCTTTACCTGGCAAGTTACTGCTGCACAGTATTAGTTAATTTTTTCTTTAGCACTATTGTACAGTTGGACAACCTGGCCAAGTGCTTCATCTTGATCCATTGTGGCAATAAAGAGTTGAATTCCATGAAAGTCATGTTGTAACCAACCTTTTTCCTCTGTATTAGCTAAATTTGAAGTATCTTCAAATTCTAGGTAATTTGTTAAATCCAACTCTAATCAACCAAGGCTTGTATTTACAAATTAAATGAATCATCCCACTATATTGGCTTTATTTTTACCCTTACTCAAGTCATTGTATTTTGACCTGGCCATGACTTCCGGGGTTATTTTGTAATATCCATGATCTCAGAATATTGTGAATATTCTTTCATCTTAAATTTGAGGGAAAATGTAAAGGGATAATGATCATAATTCTACAAAACATCTTTATTATTCACCACTAGAAACTTAAACATGAGATTCATCACAATATAAAATCTTAATCTAAACTGCATCAGCAAACCCTACACGGTCATTCTGCATATCAAACTCGGTGTAGTACTTTCCAATGAAAACATCACCAAGAATCCAAAGAGGCCCTAGAGGAGCTGGAATGTCAATGCCCATAAACCCGGACAAACAAATGGTCTTGCCCATTTGAGCAATCTGTCAAATTAGGAATAGAACAATTAGAAAATGAAATTTACGTGTCTTTTTCCTTTATTTGATGGAACTCCCTACTTACCCTCAGAACATAGTCTTTTCCTTCCAATGAAAAAGCTTTTCCTCCAAGAACGAAATCCAGTTTGGGGAGATGTGGAATGCTGTTGCAGTCAACCTGCAGAGGATTTAAAAAAGACATTTAAAATGCAAATTCCCATAGTAATCAAATATAGCCAGCAGATATACAACACTCTAAAAATTGAAATTTTATATACCCACCATATATTCTCCACCCATGATAGGGGTGCCACCAATGGCCTGATTCAGCTTTGTGACCTCTTCTACAGGTCCAGCAATGAGGGAAGTGCCAGTGTCGGCAATGGCCTGGCAGCCTTGCTGGCAGAAGGTATATTTGCCACCACCAACCTTGACTCTGTGAGAAAACAGGTGAACAGATTAAATATAAATAGCTTGCTGCTAAAAACATCACAAAGCATTTCAAGATCTCATTGAAGATACCCACTGATCCATTTTGAACTGCCAGTAAGTCTTCTTATCCACATTAATGTATGTAAAGTTACCCTGATACTTCTGGGGGTCTGAGCCTCCAAGGATAATTTCACCACCCTGGGCAGCTGCAGGATCCCTGTAAAACGTGCATAAGTATAAGATAGAGAAAAAAATGCATCAAACTGAAGCTACCACATGAAATTATAAAATATGTTCACCTGTTCAGGTAAAAAGAAAAAATTGGAGCAGCTACCAGTCCTTGTTTAACCATATTGTCAAAAACAGGAAGTACACCATCAACTGCAATAGACTTGTATGCCATTCCCAAGATTCCATCAAACTTGGCAGCAACAAAGGCCAGACCCGGTTCGCTGATTGCCTCTGCAAAAGTTTGTTTTTTGACAGCCAAACCACCTACCTAATAGACACAAAAATTAAGGCATGGGGTCAGAATGACTCAAAGATCAAAGCTAGTTAAATAAATTTGATTAAAATCAAGTAGGCAGTTTTCTTACAGTAACAACATCGGTTGATAGGTATCCTGAAAGACTGCCAGATCCGTATCTAATTTCAAACTTCGTGCCATTTGAGGAGTATGTGCTGGAGCGAGTGCTGTCGTACTTGTTGTGCAACACTGAAAAAATAAACAGCATCACAGTAATCAATGAAATCATTTAGACTTCATTGATAACTTTAAATAAATATATAAAAAAATTACTTACAGCAAGCAATGCTGGTGTAATGGCATTTTTTGGAAGGAACCCAAAGGTTTGATGAACCTGTATCAAAGACCACCTTGAAGCTCTGAGGAGGATTTCCGATGCTGATGGGGCCATAGTACTGGGCCTTGTAAGGTCAAAGAAATAATAAAACTCAGAGATAAAGGCATCCACACTTCCTTTTATGTTAAGATTAAATTCATAAAAGGACTTACATCAAGATAGTTTGATAGAGGTTCAGGAGTAGGGCCTCCATAACGTAGGCGCAGTTGCTGAACTGCAGTGCCAACTTCTTGAAGCTGCCGTCTTGCTGATTGTACACGATACAGGGGGACCCTAAAACATTATTAAACAACTGAAGCTTTAAATACCGTAACAAGTCCTTTTCTTAATGCAGAAGCTATGGGCTACAGCCAATAGACAAGTAAGATTTATCTACAATTTGAGAATAATATTTTCAAATTTTCTAGTCGCAATTAAAAAGGTATTTTGTATTTTTAAACCCGGAGGTATCAGAAAATTAAGAACAAAGAAACCATTGTGTGACTTCCTGGGAAGACTCTAAGGCAAAGACAATAATAGTTTATTTCTGAGTGCTCCCTCAAAATTCTTCAAGATTTATAAGGCAGTTCACAAGCCACACTGGTCAATCCTCTTTTTCTCTCAATGGCTGGAATTGTCCAGAGAACCATAACCCTAGCCAAGGCCCGGCCGGCAAAGGCAGGGGACAGGATCGGATCCCTGCCTCGACTGGAGAAAGAATGACAAAACCAAACGGGACATGGGGGGCTCTGGAACCTCTGGAGCCACACACCTGACGAAATCTCCAGCGACGAGCGAGAGGGAGACAAGGAGAAGCCCCAGCAGGGCCCCTCGGGGTGCGCGGCCAGACACAGCCATTGTGCTCTGGGTGATCAGCTGTACTGCGACTGAGGAGCGCGGCGGGCCGGGCCGGGCCGGGCCGGGCGGACGCGGTGCTGCGGCAGCGCTGTGTCATGGGCGGGGCGGGGCGGACCGGGGCAGATCGCGTCTAGGCGGACTGTACTACACCACCTCACCCCAGTCCGCTCCGCCCCGCCCCGGGGCGCGGAGGGCGAAACATGCCAAAAAACAATGCAGTAAGTCCCGTCACGGGCCGTGATAGGGAGGCGCGGCGCGAGTGTGAGGGTGAGTCTGCCCCGCCCCGCCCAGCCCCGGCTGTCAGTGCTTCACTCCTTGTTTACACTGGATGTGTTTTTGAGGGGGACGCGGTGCAGACCGGTTTGTCTTCCCCCCCAATGCCATGGGGTCGCGCCCGCGCCCGGCCCGCGCGGCCCTCGCCCAGCCCGCAACTCGTGCGCTCGACTTATCATTATCATGGCCCTGGTGCCTGGCCGGCATGGCCTGCGCTGGGTCGCTGTACTCTCGCTATCTCGTCTGGACCTGGGCGAATCGCAGGCTGCTTTCATATTTTCTGTCTTTGGTTGTGCATCGTAACCCCTGCACGTTGTACCAGGTGGCAGGTGGCTGAAAAACCCCGTGCTCTTTCGTACGTATACTGTCCCGCATACGTGTGTGCGGGCGGGTTGCATACTCACACGGGGCCCTCAGGCACCTCGGTGAGCGACGATAGGCAAGCCCGCCCGCACGCCTGCATGCGGTACAGTATAACTATGAAAGTGCGCGGGGTGGTCAGCCACCTGGTATTTGGCAGGAGGTGTGTGCTTGGTGTAAAGGCGTCCGCCAAGCCGACATGGCCGTTCAGGACCCTGGCGGGTGCAGAGGGCAATGTACACAGAAGGAAGCATTGATCTGCTCTGCGCGTTTATTCATCTCTGTCCAGCGCCTGGCGGGCGGCCTTCAGCAGCGGGTACTTGGCGCCGCACACGCCCAGGTAGTCGTCGTTGTCGATGGTGAAGAGCGCCACGCCGGGGAGGCCCAGGGCCAGCGCGAAGTCCACCTGTGCCGAGGGAAATGAGATGAGATGGTCAAACACTGTGTCGTCGCGTCGTGCCACCCGGCCAGCGCTGCGGGCCGGGACGGGACGGGACTTCCCCGGGTCCCGCCTGGTCCCGCCTGGTCCCGCCCCGTCCCGGCCGGCAGCCTCCTCCCCGCCCCGCCCCGCCCACCTTCTCTCGGATGCTCTGCGGGTCGTCGTACGTGACGAAGCCCCTGCGGCTGGGCCTGTTGCTCACGGCGTAGGGCGTCTTGGAGACGGGGTCCCGGGTGGTGATGAGCTTGCGCTCGTCGTCCTCGTCCGCGTTCAGGTACGTGCAGATCTGTGGCGGCAGAAGAGAACAGCGGGTTGCAGTCGGAGCGGAGCCTCCGCGGGCGCGGGCTCTCCTCTCGGGCCCTTCGTGGAGCTAGCGCGAGCTAGCGCAGGGCAGGGCACCTCACCTCGTTGTAAGCCAGCATGCCGTCGCCGAACATGACGCCCAGCTCGGAGCGCGCCCCGAGCGCGCCGGGCACCGGGGAGTCCGCCAGCGTCCAGGTGCGGCCGAACGCGGGCATGCTGAGCACGAACAGCTCCGGGCGCGGCGCCAGCCTCAGGAACTCGCTCAGCCGCCACGACTGCACCGCGCCGCACCGCGCCAAAGACAAAGAGCAGTGACAACTTGAACTCAGAGGAGCCTGCCCGGCCCGCTGCCCCTCCGGCGGGGCGGGGCGGGGCGGGGGTGTAAGCACAGGTCGCACAGGCCCAGCCCAGAGCACCTAGTCTAGTTATTGGGTGCGGGGCGGGCTGCGGCCGGCCGGCCGGGCACCGGGCACCCTTACAATAGTCTGATTGTCGTTCGGCACCGCAGAGTAGAGTGGGCTGTTGACGTCCGTGAAGGGTTCCCAGTGGCCGTGAAGGTCGTAGCCCTGGACCAGGAACCAGTCCACGTGCTCCGAGAGCTCCGGCAGGAGGAAGGCCGCGAAGAAGTCGTCCCCGTTGACGACGGGCAAGGCGACGCCGACGTACACGCCCAGGGGGACCAGGGCGCGGGACACGTCCTGGGGCACAGAGCGGTCCGGTCAGCCATCAGCGGCGGACACGTGCACGGCACGTGCACGGCACGCTCACGCACTCACCGCCACCAGCTGCACGTAGTTAGCGCCGTCAGCCTTCTGCCCGCCCCGGGTCGTCGGAGCCACCCAGGCCAGCTCCACCGCTTTTAGATCCCAGCGCCTAGAACAAGAGGATCATACAGCAGTGTTGCTAGAAGAGTAGGCAATATGTAGCCCCAAAAAAGTGGAGGGAAGCGGGCTCTACATTCGCGCTTGCCTGCTAGGCAACATGTACGCACTAGTGCAAGGGTGCTGCCTAGCATGCAGGCGTAGATGCAGCCCGCTTTACCCCACTGCAGGCAGGCGCAGTTTTACGGGGGGGGGGGGGGGCGATGAGGCGATCGCCCCCCCCCCCCCCCTCGGTCAGGTCTGAAAACCGCCTGAAAGGTAGGCAAAATGAATTGCAAAACCCCTGTATGTAGGCAACCTACAGCACATCGCCCCTCCCGTCAGTCGGACTTAAAACAGCGCCTGGTGTTTGGGCTACTTATTGCCTGCTTTTCTGGCAACACCGTCATACTGACTACAGCACAGGAACGGCAGGATGTAGTGATAATAGCTGGCGGAAACGCCCACCGCACCGCGCCGCACTGATTGTAGCGGGTGGGCGAACTTCCCTGGTGCACGGATTCCGCACCGCACCGCGCCGCGCCGCGTCAGCGGACTTAGACGCACGGCAGGCAGGTCGAGCGGGATGGCCTATCCTGGACTTGGCAGGCGCTCCGCATCTAAAGGCCTGTGCGCCTGCATAGTGGAGGGTAGGCAACTCACCCAATACCAATGAGCAATGGTATGTATTCTATTTTAAAATGTGGCTTCTATCGAATGGCTACAACACGCTGTTCTGTTCAGGACTATGCTTTATCACGAACGACCCTTCGGCCGACCTGGGCCGACCCACTTCTCCGTCCCGTCCCGTCCCGCAGCTTACTTGACCGCCTTGACCACACTCTTGACGAACACCTCCCTCTTCTGGGGGTCGGCTGACACGACGGAGAACCTCTCAGAGCCTTCGGCCCAGCCGCCGATGGTCAGCCCCACCGCCGACGACGAGTTGCGCCTCTTGAGCTCGTGCACCACGCCGCCCACGGACACTGCAACACGACCAGACTGTCCAGCAGGACGACCAGCAGGGCGACCAGCAGGACGGCCAGCAGGACGACCAGCAGGACGACCAGCAGGACGACCAGCAGGACGACCAGCAGGACGACCAGCAGGGCGACCAGCAGGACGACCAGCACGGCGACCAGCAGGACGGCCAGCAGGACGGCCAGCAGGACGGCCAGCAGGCCTCCCGTCAGCCCCACTCACTCACTCACTCACCCTTGTTGTCCTCGTCGCTCATGGGGTACGCCTCCTCCAGGGCCCCCGTCTGGCTCACCACCAGGCGCCCGAACGCCACCATCACGATGGAGCACAGGTCGGGGCTGAGGTCCCGCGGCTTGAACTTGGCGTGCCAGGCGGCGGCGTAGCAGAGCAGTGTCCGCCCATCTGCGGGACAGGAGCGGGGCGGGGCGGGGTGAGAGAGGACAGGGACAGGGGCTTATTAAAGGTCCTGTCGAAAGTAGGGGCGCCCCTCTGAGCTGAGAGAGGAGGGCCGACGCTCAGCGACCGCGGTCAAGTTATCCGCGCCTCGCCTCGCCGCGCCTCGCGGGACTTGGCCCCCCGAGTCACGCAAACTGCGCAAACCCCCTGAACACATTGTGGCTAGGGTTGCCAGCAAAGTAGGCCATAAGTAGCCCAAACACAGGTGAGTAAAGCGGGCTGCATCTGCGCCTGCGTACTAGGAAACATGCACTCACCTGTGCTAGGGTGCTGCCTGGTATACAGGCGCAGATTGTGCAGTCCGCTTTACTCCACTGTGTTTGGGCTACTTATTGTTTCTCTTCTGGCAGCACTGACTGTGTCTACACCCAGAAAAATGAACAGTTGCACGAACCATCGCTCAGGGACAACCATAAAATTATGGTTGAGACAGCCACATTATCGTCGTCGTGTTGGCCATAATTTGGTGAGCTCAACTATAATATTGTTCATGATTTTCTGGATGTCCCTGAGGTAACCAGACGATGGTTGCCACAATTTTTCATTTTTCTTGGTGTATACTGTTTACGTGCGGTTGGCTGGGTGGCCTGCCCCGCACAGCTCTAGCCGCTCTAGCGCTCCCGAGGCGCGTAACAATTCACTTACAAAAGTACTGGCTGGGGTGGCCCCGGCCCGGCCCGGCCCGGCCCCGCGGAGCAGAACTCACCGAGCCCGCGCTGAGTCCTCTGAGCCTCCGCGACGTCGACCAGGGCGACCGCGCCCAGCGCCACGAGGAGGGCGAGGAGGGTGAAGGCGCGCATCTCGGCTGCTGCTGGGCAGGGCACTCCGGATAGCCTCTGTCTCTCAGTCGTGCTTCGGCTCGGCGCTGGCGCTGGCGCTGCAGTTCCTCGGCTGCCCGGCACCACCGGGACACTGATACACGCACGCACATAGTCGGGAACTCCTCTTGCCCTCCCGCTCCCGCTCTCCCCCGACGCTCCATGAGTCCTGACGTCAACTCCCGCCGGCGCAGAACAGGTCCGGAGCTCGAGGGGCGTCTGGCTGATGTCCAATAAAAAACAGGGAATCCCTCGCACGGGCATGGCGGCGCCTGGCGGCGCGGCGCCCCTCTCCCCCCAAAGCGTCGCTTCGGTCAACAGACTACTGCGTAGCGTGCGCCCGGGCCGGGACTTGTACACATGTACACCCGCCGTGAGAGTAGGCAACCCTCGATGCGAAATAGCCTCACGAGAAGATGCCCGTTGATGTGAAATAATGTAGAAGCCACCCATCTAACTTACCATACTTTCATTCGGGCAAATACGGGCTGTACATTTTGCAGATAATGGTTACAAAGTGGGTATGGCGCGATGTAAGATTTTGTTTTGTGTAATCTACACAAATCAGTGCCGGACAGTCTAGACAACCTGTTTCGCTGCGGTGCGATGTGTACACTCAAACAGTCTGCAGCAGGCGGTTTGCCCTCGCACCCGGCTGGATTAGAATCTCGCGCCATACGGCCAAGGCACAGCCTTATTCATATAGCTCGCTAAGTACTTCTACTATTGTTTTTTATTTTATTGAATTTTAAATACCTAAATGTAAAGATTTTGTTGAAAAAGAATAGATTGGCTCTTAAATATGAAGAGTGTCGTAACTTAAGTCACCCCTCATGAAATAAACAACGAATTTTCGAGTTTTTGTTCGAACAGAAACAATGGTACGAAAACTTTCTAAATGCGCCCAGCCCCCCACCCCGTGCCCCCATCTGGGACCAGAGCCCACAGCGCCTCTTGCGGCGTCGATTGCAATCAAATCGTCAATAAGGGAAAGGGAGGGGGAGGAGGAAGTGTCCCTGAAGCAAAATTACGTGTCAAATTTCTTTTGAAAATGTCTGACAACGAATCGAAGGCTAATGCCTTAATGGCAGAAGCCGAAAAGAAGCTGAATTCGTCCAAGGGTTTTCTTGGAAATCTCTTTGGGTACGTAGATGTGTCCAAGCAGACGCCTGTGGTCATTGGACAAGACAGGCAATGTTTGACATCAGCCCTTTATGACTCATTTTTTTGTTCCACGTTTAAGGTCTTGATATTTCAAGGAACTTTTGCATATCTTCTAAGTCTTTTGTTGCATTTCTTGCACTTATGTTTTTTCTTTTGGTTAGGTATGTCAGTGTAACAAAGTGTGTCAGCCTTTATTCCCCTGACAACATCCCTTCCCTGGAGTGTTGTTTCTAGCACAGTCTGCCTTTTCCAGTGACTTAATCGAAACTAATGTCTACTGGAATAAGGCTAACTGTATGAAACATTAATCTGCATTTTCAAAGCTGACCATGCTATAAAATTATGTATTTCCTGAAACACTTTATTGCTTGTTGTGCAATATGAGAAATTAATGTTGAATCATTCTTGTGAAGATACTCTAGGATTTCATGTTTAATAGCTCTTAATTATATGCAAAACTCGCTCTTGATTAACTTTTAATTTTTTTTCCTTCGCTACACAGTGGCTCATCCAAAGTTGAAGATGCTGTTGACTGTTATCAGCGAGCTGCCAATCTTTTCAAGATGGCTAAAAATTGGAGTTCTGCGGGAAATGCCTTCTGCCAGGCAGCAAACCTCCACCACAAAGCTGGTAGTCGGCATGACGCAGCAACAAATTATGTTGATGCATCCAACTGCTTCAGAAAGTCTGATCCAAATGGTTTGTCACAATTCAAAAAAGATTTTACATCCCTGTGGGTAAAAAAAATATTTGGACTTTGGTTATGATTGCCTCTTGTTTGCAGAGGCCGCATCCTGTTTGATGAAGGCCATTGAGATTTACACTGACATGGGGCGCTTCACAATGGCCGCAAGGCACCACCAGTCGATTGCAGAAATCTACGAGCTAGAGGCAATTGATCTCGAAAAAGCTGTTAAACACTATGAGCAGGCTGCAGACTTCTTCCAAGGTGAAGAGAGCAGTTCATCAGCCAACAAATGTATTTTGAAAGTTGCCCAGTATGCTGCTCAGCTGGAGCATTATGATAAAGCAATTCAGATATATGAACAGGTGGGGTTTTTGTTCTGTCTTGTTTTGTTTAGATGCAATTCCGTATTGTTAATTGTTTTCTGACTTTTGTGTAGGTTGCTTCATCATCATTGAACAAGTCTCTTTTGAAGTATGGCGTCAAAGAATACTTCTTCAAGGCTGCTCTTTGCCATTTGTGCGTTGATCTTCTCAATGCACAGCATGCACTGGAACGATATGTCCAGCTTTACCCAGCCTTCCAGGACTCACGAGAGTACAAATTTGTGAAGGTGAATTTCATACACTCAAGAACTTGATTACTTATAGTGAATTCATGTTCATAATATTTGGTTATTTCTCCTTCTCATGATTTCAGACACTGATTGAACATGTTGAAGAACAGAACCCAGATGGTTTTACTGATGCAGTAAGGGACTATGACTCGATATCTCGTCTAGACCAGTGGTACACGTCAATTCTGCTACGTATTAAGAAACAGGTCAATGACAACCCAGACCTCCGCTGAAAAACTTTTACTGGCTTTACAGGAAATGTGTGCGTCTCTCGCCTTAGTTTTTTTTTCTTTTTTCTGTTGTTAAGTTTTTAAATTCAGTTAACTAATTGAATCTGTGTGCTGCTTTCATATTTTGTCAACATATATTTTTTTTTCTTTTAATCAATAGTCTAACTTCTATGGATGTTTTTTTATTATGTTAGTTTTGTCATAAATTCCTGTATGCATTCAGATCTCATCAAGATTGGTTTTATGAGTGTACATTCCACTCATTACATTTAGGTTTAGGTAATTTTATTTTTAGTTAAAATAAATTGTCATGATTCTATAAAATCATAGCCTGGTCTGGAGTGGGTAGGATGGGTTCCAAGGCCTATACATCCCTTCATTTTTGCTTCCTTCATCAAGTTATAAGTTGCAATATTGCATGAGATACCCTTATTTGTTTCTCTGTTTTCTATAGTTTTGACTGGTAAAAATTTCAATAGAAAAAGTTTAAAGTGATACTATTCACATATGGGAATACATAGCCAGAAGTGCTTGTCTACTCAGGTAAAGACTAGATGCTCATTATAAATATAAATTCATCATATAAAATACTGAAATTTTTTTCCATTTTGCAATAAGTTTCTTTTTTTAAATCTACTTAATTTTCACCATTACTCCGCTTAAAAGTTTTGTGATCTTAGTCATTTAATTGTATGTATTGTTTTGAATTCTTTGCATGAGAGACAATCTGCATATTGATGACTTGGTAGAGAAAGTCATTCTCTCATGGTCTAGATGTGTGGAGTGTGGTGGCAAATTCCAATGGTTAAAGTTCGGGGCTTTTCTTACCTGGATGGCACATTGCGTTGCGTGGTGTGACCTGGATGCACTCAGAACCTAGACTAGGGCCATATCTATTAGCATTTGAGGTCTTTAATCTGTCCATTTGCAGCATAGCACTATGGGAGGAAGCACCCTGTACGTTGAAGGACAGACAGTATTGAGGACTTGTGTCTGTTGGCTATCATTTAAGCCTTAAATTTAGACTCTTTATCTTTGTATCCTTGCTTGATATTCCACTCACTATTTGTTTCCCTATGATTGTTACAGTTTATATACAACATCTAAGTTTTTACATTTTTTATGGTAGCAGTATAATAATGTTATGCATAGTTGGTCCTGACATGCAACAATATCATACATGCCAGGCAATCTGGAGTCAACAGTGCTTTGGGAATTTCTTTCTGTTTGTGATAATGTTTTGTAAGTTGTAAGTGGAGTAGATGTGATGAGTGCAGTGTTCCTTCTTCACTAAATACTTCACCATTAGATGCTTAGTCTGCAGTTTAATCTGGAGAATTCAAGTCAACAATAAATGTGATGTGCTCAAAGAAATATGCACGTAAGTGCAAAATTCATACTGCCTCACATTTTTATAGGGATTAATGAGCCACATAATTCTGTAGAAGTGCTGACATATGTTTGGAGAGTTTATGTAGGATCTTTGTGTCTGACTTCTCAAAGATCAATGGCTTTGTATTTATTTCTTTTGTGATTACGAATAACTTGCTTTGCCTTTCTGGAAAAGGCTCAGTTTTAACTCCAATTTAACTGGAGGGTTATTGCCCTTTCCAGTATGTAAATAAATACTGTTGATTTTTTTCTAATTATGTTTTGTCGTCTGTGTTATGGCTACTGTAAATTGGCCCATATCGGTAAATGTAACCCAACAAGCCTTAAATACGTAGGTATTAAGGTTAAATCAACTTTCTTGTCTATGATATACTACACTAAAAGGATCAGTTTTATTAGAGGTTGCACAATGAAAATGATTTTGTTGTATTGCCCCAGCAGGTTCTGAAAAATGCAAAAACAACTAATTAACAATAATAAATAAAAAAGGAACAGTATTGACCTTACAACTTTTTGAAACTCCGCCCTGTGTGACTGACCTCAATTCCATCTAACAGTAGTCAGGTAAGGCGAAAGTTTGGTAATAGTTTAAAAGACAAACGACTTAAATAATGTTAACATTTTATTGAAAATCATTTATACAAAGTCTTTTAACAGTCATTGCTTATATTTCAATTATTATGTAATTATGGTCAAGCTATTTAATTAAAATCCCATCAGGGAAAAAGGGATATTCTTTAAAGTCTCAGAAGATGGAGCGATAGCTTTGACTAACTGAACATGTGTATGGTCAGTTTTCAGTCTTCTTTATATTTTTAAATTAAAAGAGAAAAAAAATTTTAATTCACACAACAGCATTACAGTTTTAAAATCAGATTCCACATTTATCTTATGTTGTCTTGTCCACCTGACATTCTTTTAGTTTTTGTTTAGTTCTGTATTGGCCAGAGACCTCTGCTTTTTGAGAGGGAAGACAAGAAAGTTCTACCTGCTCTCATCTACAGGCAGCCACTTAGAGCTCCGTGTGCTGCACAGTCGGGAACTTCTTGAGAACGGCATGGTACAGGTTCTTGAAGGCATAGAAGCTGACTATAACGATGACTGTGAAGACGAAGATGAACACGAAGCTCATGAAGCTGCCGTCGATGACGCTGGCACGGTTGGGCACGCGGGGCTTCTTGCCCGGCGGGGTGTTCGCCATGGCCGCGAGCGAGTCCGCGTACTCGCTGTCGTTCATCACCTCCCGCATGTGGCGCAGCTGGTCCCGCAGCGCCTGCACCGAGCGCCGGTCCTCCTCGGTCCACTCTGCAAGCGGAGCAAGAGGCCATTAGGGCGGGAGGCCATGCCACACCGACCAAGCCTGCCCCAGCGGGCGGGGTGGGCTTACCTGTTGGCTCACTAGGGGTCGAGCCCTCCTGCATGCTGATGTTCACCATGGTGGCCTCGACGGTGTCCTGGAGGGTGTAGGGGAACGGTCGCTGTCGAGTCAACTCGTACGGAGCTGCGGGGTTGACGGCCGAGAGTCCCGTTCCCGGCTGGGCCGCACTGGGCCGTCCGGACCAGAGTATTGATCCGCTGAGATGGCGGGGCGGGGCGGGGCGCAGAGGGTGGCGGTGGCAGGGGGTAGGGTGAGTCTTCAGTGCCCTCTCTCCCCTCACTGCCCCCCCCCCCCCCCAATCCATGAACACCTCCACCCCCGTACCTCTCGCAATCATGGCGAACCCAGTATATTGGTCTAGTGGCGCTCTCAGGAGGGAAAACCAGATTCGATAGCATGGTGAACGAACTGTCATGGCCCCCGATGAAAAGGGGCGGGAAACGCCGGGGAAGACCATGGCGCTAGCGCATCAAATTACGCTGGTGTTCACCATTATCAACACGTTATATGAAACCATTTATATGTTCTCTCATCAAAAACTTGGGAAAGTTAAGCCGGCTGGATTTAGACTAAGATAGAAAATAACAAACAGTCAAAGTATTTTTAATTCAATAATCAGGCAGTATCACAGAAAATTATCCCAGTTAATCACAAATTACCTTCTTATCACTATATGCCAATTTAAAAAATTCTGTTGTAAAAAATATTTTGATAATGGACATTTAAAAATATAGTTTCACTGAGGTAAGAGTTTTTACACACATTGATCAGAAGTAAAATCATACAAGGAGAAAAGGAATGTTTTGTGGAAAAATCTGAAAAGATGACCAAATACTCAAAATTGCAATTCAAATCACTCTAATAATAATCTTGATGTCAGTGTAATTTTTTTTAAATGTTGACAGAAGACAGCCTGGGAGCCTTGCAAGAAATTAGCATACCATTTCTTAGTCAAAAACAAAAAGTAACACATAATGCTGACAACCACAAGCAGTCTTTCAAAATTAATTCCTGATATCAGTTCATGCAGAATTTCTAGTGAGGGTATCAAGACTCTGATGGGAATATTCTAGTTCTTTGACAGCCGCCTCCAAACTGAAGAGATGTTCGTCCTCCTCTTCAGGAGCGATGTCCCTCATTGCATTAGCTAAGTTATAGAGATACTCTCGATTTGCACCACTGGGACCACGGGCATTCACAATACGACAAGCCATGTCCTCTATACTAAGTGGTCCAACATACCATGGATTGGTATCAAGCCCAACATAAATAACAAGATCAAAAGGTCCATCAGAATCTGGAAATGAGAACAACCAATCAAGAGGTGAATTTGGCAAAGAATCACACCACTATGAGGTTGAATCAACAACTTAGTTCTATATACCTGCAGTTTGTAAGTGTTTTTTTTGAAAATGAGTGGAATTATTATTTGCTGGATGAAATTTTACTAAGAGCTTGTTATATCCATCTTTTTCCCTATGATCCAATTGAACCGTCACAATTTCTTCATCTTCCTTCGCTATCTCATAGGCAACTCCCCACACACGGTCCTGGGAGAAAGGGAGGCATTCATTTAAAGTGAATGGCAGAAAACATTATGTTACTCAGTTTTATAAGGAGAGTAAAACACAAACTTACTTGTGGATTGGATGACGGCAATAGAGTGACCACCAGACCAGGCTTCAGAAATTAAAAGAAACAGAATAATGAAGCGAATAAAACAAACCAAAGGCTGAGAAGATTTAACATGATACACACCTTGCCTGGGACTCCTCTGTGGTCCTCGCTGGATTGATAGAACCGCCTAACATAACCTGTGATGTAACCATTGAGTTTCCTCTTATATGGAAAACCAACTTTCCAGACGAGGGAACCGTACCCAAACACCCACATGTCGGCTCATAAGCACAAGACTGGCGAGAGGCAGAACTATAAGTCGAGAAATGTCCAATATTTGAGTCAAGCCAGCTCGTCACAGTTAATGAATTCTTCCAAAAGGTGGTGAAACAAGTAAATAGTGTAAAAATCAAACCATAAGTTACGCTTACAACTTACAACTGATAATTTATACTTAAATAGAACAATTAATATGCAATTTAGAAGTGGTGTTTACGGAATATTAGCAGAAGGAAAGTGGGTTGTTGGCAAGATCAGAAGTATAAGGCGGTGCAACCCCTTCCCTCCCCCCACCCCCACCTGGTAACCAGGAGCTAATCATAATAAAATCGAGTTTTCGGTAATAAATAGCTGATGGCAAAACCATTGGGCAAGGCGAGAGAAAAAATAATTTTTAGAGTATTAAAGTAGGCAAGAGAGATTTTTTTAAAAAGTACGAAACATTTTACCGCTGTATATACTCCGCTAGTACAAGTAACGGAAACATAACAATGTAAAGTGTCCAATTTAGTTTATAAAATTAAGCCACCTAGAGTCACTTACGCAAAATTTCCATTCATAAAATACAAAGTTTTATACTAAATCTCCCTTTTCAAAATTTTCTTTACTATTCTATATTCAATCTCCAGTTAGGTTTCTGCCCACAAGGCTGGTCATACTGTGAGGGGACGATCAATCCCCGGAGTCCAAACTTGCTTGCGAGTCCCTCGACCGATTACTACTGTTCGAGAAGTCTTGGGTATTTTCAGTCATTGTCCAAAAACCACTGCAGCTATGGAATGAATGCTTACCAACCCTAATCTTTGGTTTTGTTGGTTCTTAAGGTCCTGTCACTTCGGTAAAGATCGCCCATGTCGAAGTTTCTGACCAGCGCACCTAATGTGCAGGCAACCTGCTATCTCACTCGGTAGCAGCTGTTGGGAGCTCTGCTCCAGAGCATGACAGTAGAGCAGACAGTTCTTCTCTCGCGTCCAGAGGCCTCTAATGACTGAGTGACGGAGCGGGGATGGAGATAGAGCGCGCGTAAAAGAGATACGGGTGGCGTGGTATCGCGTCGCGGCGGGAAGCCCAGGAGGCGGCGTGGCTGTGGCTACTGGCCCGGCCCGGCCCGGGGCCCGACCTGCCCGACCTGCCCGCATGCTCAAGGCTGGAGCAGAGCCGGCAGAGCTGGGAGGAGAGGACGATTCACCTGTCTTGCCGCCGTCCGCGACCCCGCCTGCGCCCCCGCCCCGCCCCGCCCCGCCCCGCCCCGCCCCGCCCCGCCGCGCTGCGCCCCGCCGCGCCCCGCTCTGCCCGCAGCGGAGCAGCTGAGCAGCGGCACAGTTTGCCTCAGTCTGTCGCGGGCCGGCCCGCGCACGAGAACACGCGTTGTGGAGGCTGAGGTACCGACACTCTACACACACACGCACACACGGTGTACAAGATGGGGCCCACCGCCCTGCTCGCCGTCGCGCTGCTCAGCGTCGTGGCCGCCGCCCCCGCCGCCCCCGCCGCCCCCGCCGCCCCCGCAGCCCCCGCGCCCAAACTCATCATCTCGCCCATCTTCGTCATCCCGCCCAACGTGAGGACGCCGGCCTTCCTCCTCACCACCCCCAGGACGACGGCGGCGCCAGAGGCGCCCACCACGCCTGAGGCCACGACGCCGGCCCCCGAGCTGCCGGCCGCCCCCGCCCGCCCCGAAGTGCCCGACCTCACGCAGACTGCCGCCGGTGAGTACATACACTGCCGGCTGGGGCGGGGCAAGATATTGTACGATATTGCGTTCCTGTCACTGTAAGAGATTGGGCCGATAACGTTTTGATTTACTTGTTCCTTTCGTTCCTTTCGCAGGGAATCAATACAGTAGTAATCAAATAATATTTCCTCTTTTTACGTGATCAGGTTTCAGAGATAGAGTGGTTTTACTCTTGTAAAACGCCGTGTACAGTACAGAGGAATTCATTCTAGTCCTGTTTTGGTGTGTAGATTTTGGAAAAGGCGAAATTGCGTGGTGTTCCTATGCAATAGTCAAACAGGCTCACATGTATAGAGCCGGGCTCTCGCACTCTCTCGCACACGTCGTGTTCTCACTCGCACCCACACAGCCTCACTCACACAAGGTGTTATTATGCCCGCATACATTGCTGTGCGTCACGGCGTTGTGTGTGTGTGTGTGTGTGTGTGTGTGTGTGTGTGTGTGTGTGTGGTTTCAGCTCCTGCTCGCTGCTCGCCTCTGATCCCGTCCCGGCAGCGTCCATTCTCTTCCTTTTCGTTTTTGCCAGCAGGCGGCTTTATAAAATGCAATACAGTAGTGCGGACCGGACCGCAGTGGCTGTTAAACACTGGCGCTGTTTATGTGTGTTCCTCCTCCGTGTCCTGTGCAGACGCCCCCCCCCCCCCGACCCCCAGCTCTCTGCTGGAGCCGCGACGGGCTTTCCCTCGTGCACGTGCACATGTCGTTATGTCCAACGCGATTCCGCTATACTCGCGTCTGAGAGAAGTAAGAAAATGTAAACCTGCTCCGGGGGAACTCCCCGCGCTCTACCACAGATTCCCCCTCCCCTTTATAACCCCCCCCCCTCCCCCCCACAAACGTACTGGAGACTCCCAGATACACCCCGCCAGGCTCCACCCCGCAAGACTTTCAAAATGCGCGGTAGACTAGTAAAACGACTACAAACCCGCGGAGAAGAAAATATCAACTTCCTCGCGGCACACGCATATTTGCTGATATGTCAAGATAAACAACTTTGAGCTGTTGCAGCTCAAAAGGCCGATCCGCCAGGCGATCAGGGCGATTGCCAGTTGTAGAGCGCGGGCCGGGCCGGGCCGGGTCGGGCGCGGGGAGTCCCCCCGGAGCAGGTTTACCGCGGCCCGGCCCGGACCTACCCTGCGGCCATCGACAAAGAAGAGCTCGCCTCACAGACGCAATGCTGTGCCGCGCTGCGCTGCGCTGGCTCGCCCCCGGCCACTGCCTGCGGAGCCCTGCTGCTCCTCCGGAGCTCTTGCCCCGGCCCGGAGCCGCCCGGAGCGCCACTGACGTCACGTGACGTCACCCCCATGCCGCGGGCTCCGGGCGTCCCTCCGGTATACTGTATCGGGGCAGAACATGGGGGCGACGCGCACAACTGTCTCGATTGGCTTTTGACGCACGCGCCACGCGCTCCCCTTGCACCGGAGCGGGGCGGGGCGGGGCGGCTCTGGAAATACAAGTGTGAGACAGTCTCACACCATTTGGTGCAAGGCCAAAACGTCTCACACCATTTAGCTCGATTTTTGTGGTGAATTAAAAATGTTTGAATTTTTTCTTAAATTCATATTCTTTGTTGAAAGAGCTTTCAAACGAGCTACCATGTGATGGGTCTGAGGCTGATAGCAGACGGAAGTACCTGCCGCTTTGTTTATTTCAAATAAGGCAAAGGCCGGAGAGAAAATGATTTCAAATGGTGTGAGACTGTCTCCCACTTGTATTTCCAGAGGGGGCGGGGCGGGGCGGGGCGGGGCGGGGCGGGGCGGGGAGCGCTGGAGGCGCCCCTCCCCTCGGGCCGCCGCGGCTGCAGGGGCGGAGCGGAAGTCATGCCTCCCGCCCCACCCCGTCTGCTATGAGACGCACACAGGGAGGCAGTTTGATTTCGTTTAAGTTGAAATTTCAGTAGCTTTGCAAAGTCGTGGAGCAATGCGAAATGAGAGACGAAACCGCGCCGCCCCGCGCCGCCCCGCGCCGCCCCGCGCCGCCCCGCCCTGCCCCGCCCCGCACCGCCCCACCCCGCCCCCCGCACGCGATGGAGGTGCGGAGCGGAGACCTCCCCCCCCCCCAGCCGCTCCGGAGGAAAACAACAAGGAACCCGCCCGCCCCGCCCCGCTGCGCCCCGCCCCGCCCCACCCCGCCCCGCCCCGCCCCGCCCCGCCCCGCCCCGCCCCGCCCGGCCCGCCCCGCCCCGCCCGGCTCGGCCCAGCGCGGCGCGGCGTGTAATTAAACTATTTGTGTGAGGAGACGAGACGAGACCAACAAGAGGGACATAAAACCACAGGCATCTCATCCACTTGCCGGCAGGCCGGCTCCCAATTCAGCGCCTCCTTCGAATCGGTGAAAAGGTTGATGGACACTGATGGATCAGCACGAGCGCGACATCCAATCTCAACTCTACTCCTGCCGACTGATTCAGAAAATCGCTCCCATGCCTCTGTCCTTGTCGCACTCACGAAGGTGTCCACTCCGGGGTATGGAGTCGCCCCATGAGTGCGACAAGGACAGAGACATGAGAGCGATCTCCTGAATCAGTCGGCTGACCCGCAAGTGCGCCACTGTGCACCGCGGCCTGCCCGCGCCGCGTCTCTGATGCCTTCCCAGTATCCGGCTGATGGATGTGCCCTGCCCGCGCGTGTGTGACCGCGCAGCGCCGCGCAGCGGACGGGACGGGACGAGCAGATTGTGGCGGGGCGGGGCGGGGCGGGGCGGGGCGCGGGAACCTGGAACCTGTTCCCCTCCGTGACTGCCGGAGTGCGTCAAGAAGGATGTCTGTATTTCCCGACTGTATATCCCGGCGCGGCGTCGTCAGCAGTCGCCGGCCCGGCCCGGCGCTGCGGCTGACGGCCTCACGCTCGCAAAAGCTGATGCTGCTGCTGAGAGATTATTATTGGGTCCCTCCCGCTCCAGAATTAATAAGCTGACATCTATTTGTCTTTTCTTGTCTACCTGACGAAAACAAAAATTCTAAAGCTAACCCATAACGGGGGTCTAAAAATCATTAAACTTAAGTCCCGGGTGGTTCAGGGCGCTGAGCGCCTATTTTCGTCAACATGACGGTTTCCAGACAGGTGCCATGCCTGGGCCTGCCTGGGCCTGCCTGTGGACGCGGCCCTGCTCTCGGCCCGGCGCTCGGCTCGGCCCGGCTCGGGTCACAGGTTCTCGCCGAGCCGCGCCCGGCCCGTGCTCACCCGCGACAAAAAGAGGAATACGAAAAAAAAACTGGTTGGCTTTGGTGGTGTTGCAATATGACTTCCGGCTGGGGCTGCATACTTACCAGCGCTCTCTGCTGTGAGCGGAGGAAGTCGCAGCCCAGCGCCTGGGAACGCCACTCTGTGTGAACATCTTTATTTGGAGTTCGTATTGGTCTATTTCGGGGCTCAGCACCGCCGAAAGGCAGGTGCCCTGCCCCGGGGGCTTCACGTCGGAGCCCGGCCCGGCCCGGCAGCAGGCCCCGCGACAGACGCCTCTCCTGTTCTTGCGCTTTGTAATAACACCCCGGCCCCGGCCCGGATGCTATCGACGCGTTTCTTGTGCCGCTCCAGCCGAACACCTTCCCGACCACTCCAGCCGCTTCGCCATGGCGCGGGTTCGAGTACAGTCGCCGGCAGGGATTCTGCTCCCGCTCAGCACCGACTTTTTGTCCCCCTCCCCCACACTACACCGGGCCCGGGCGCGCAGCTGTGATGCCAGAGGTTTACAGCCCATATAAGGTCGTGTGAACGAATTGGCAGTAGCCATTTGCTGCTGTGTGGAATGGGGGATTGCGAGTAAGTAGTAGTGTTATCCGAAAAGTGGCGCGGAGGCACCGTGTCAAAGTGGAGGCGCCCCGGCCGGGCCCCTCTCGTCCTCAGTAGATCTGCTGCAGATGAGCCGGTGAGCACGTGGACGCAGCATGCACCTCCCTGCCCGGGGCCGGGCGGGGCCCCTGCTCCTCCCGGGCGCCTGACGAGCTCCGGGTAGGCCACGCGCTCCGCCCGGCTGTGCACGCCCCCGCTGGTTGCCTACCTGCCAGGCTGCTGGCCCCTGACACTCTTGCCCGTACGTTTTGATTCCTTATTGTCATTGATCCCGACATGTTTTCTGCTTGTAGATGACGACGAGCCGGTGGAGGGTGACGCCGAGGCCGAGGCCGGGCCCGAGGACCAGGATGGCGGCGACGACGGCGACAGGGAGCCGCGCCCGGAGGAGCCCGAGGTGCCCGTGTCTGAGCTGCTGCGCCTGCTGCAGACGCTGAGCGCCGCCGCGGAGCGGCAGGACGGTGAGGACAAGTAGTACAGCCCAGTACACGTCTCGTCTCCCTCCCGCTGCCTGCCTGCCTGCACGCACAGGGCCTGTCTCTCTCGCGCCGCGCCGCACCGCACCGCACCGCGCGGCTCCGAGGCAGCGGCCCGGCCGAGCCTTCGCAATGAGGCGAACTTTGACGCTCGTTGGGACTCGCGACGGTAGGGCGGGGCGGGGCGGGGCGGGGCGGGGCGGAGCGGGGCGGACATGGGGCACAGGTGAGCCGCGTGCCGCGAGTAAAAAATACTAGTCGAATGTATCCTTGGGGCGAGGCGTTGTTGCCCTAGCACACACACACACACACACGCGCGCGCGCGCGCGCGAGGTACACATATACACGAGGACTACACACTAAACCCTTATGTACTTTGTTGTGCATAAGCCTTGCAGGATTTTAAGCAACCATAACTATGCACAAATTTTTCTGCCTATGCTTAAGTCTGTCCCTTATGCACAAATTTGTGCATAATTATGTACAATGTGTGCATAGTTATGCATAAAATGTTGTGCATAACTATGGTTGTATGTAATCGTGCATAACGATGCAATAATCGTGCATAAGGGCATAAGTGCATAAGTGTACAGAGAAAATAGATACGATGGTGGAGGCCAGTCGACCTGTTGCACTTGGTGGATCCACTTGCTGACTTGGATGGCTCGTGTTCGTGTCCCCACAGAGGAGGCCCTGTCTGCCGCGGCCCTCGGCGAGCTCGCCCGCGCGCCCGCCCTGGCCGAGGACGGCCCGGACAACAGCCTGGACTGGGCCCAGCAGCAGCAGAGCGCCCCGGAGGACGCGGACGAGCAGGAGGACCCCGCGGCAGCGCTCGTGCGCTGGGCCATGGAGAAGCTGGCCGCCGCCGAGCAGGACGAGGAGCGCGGAGTGGCGGAGGACGCTGACCGGCGCGCCAACCGCGTGCGGCGCAGCTCCTCCAGCTCCAGCAGCTCCTCCAGCTCCAGCTCCAGCTCGTCCGGCGGCAAGTCCACCTCGCACTCCACCTCCTCCTCGCAGGCTGGCGGCGGCGGCTCCGGGTAGGTTATGAGCATAACGGTTAGAAAATCATCGGGACACGCCCGTCTCCATGCTAACGCGCTCCTCTGCGTCCAGCTCCAGCTCCAGCTCCAGCTCCTCGAGCGCCTCTGGCGGCGGCTTTGGACACCAGCCGTACTTCTCGCAGCCGCCCAACTTCGGCTACGAGCAGCTTGGTTTTGGACAGCAGGGTGGCTACGGGCAGAGCGGCTTCGGACAGAGCGGTTTCGGACAGAGCGGCTTTGGCCAGGGTGGTTTCGGCCAGGGCGGCTACGGCCAGGGCGGCTACGGCGGCCAGGGTGACGGCTTCTCCAAGAGCGACTCTACCTCCAGCTCCATGGCCAACGGTGGCAGCGGCGGCAGCGGCGGCGGTGGCTATGGCGGAAACTTTGGTGGCGGTGCCCCGAACTACGGTGGTGCCCCGAACTACGGAGGCGCCCCCAACTATGGTGGTGCTCCGAACTACGGCGGTGCTCCGAACTACGGAGGCGTCCCTAACTATGGTGGTGCTCCGAACTACGGCGGCGCCCCACAGCAGCCGACCCACGGGAGCCAAGGGGGGAGCGGCCAGAGCCACTCCAAGAGCGACTCCAGCTCCAGTGCCAACTCCGGCTCCCACTCCGGAGGCGGAGCTCACCAGCCGGCCTACGGCGGTGTCCCCCAGCAGCCGGCCTACGGCGGTGCGCCCAACTACGGCGGCGGACCCAGTCAGGGTGGAGTTCCGAACTACGGCGGCGCGCCAAGCCATGGGGGGAGCGGCCAGAGCCACTCCAAGAGCGACTCCAGCTCCAGTGCCAACTCCGGATCTCACTCCGGGGGCGGAGGCGGAGCCGGAGGCGGGGGTCACCAACCGGCCTACGGTGGCGCGTCCCAACAGCCTGCCTACGGCGTAGCCCCGCACCAGCCAGCCTACGGCGGGGGCGGGGGCGGGCCGAGTCAGTCTGGCAGCAGCTCCGGCTCCGGCTCGCAGGCGGGCTCCGGCTCCGGCTCCGGCTCGCATGGTGGTTATGGCGGCGCCCCCACCGACGGCACGGGTCTCCTGGACGTGAGGTAGGTCGCCGGGTCGTAGAGTACATGCTGGGCTGGGCACTGAGAGTACAACCCTGTGACACGGTATTTTTCCTATCCTCCACAGAACGGGCACCGGCTCGAGACGTTGCAAGACCAAAACTTGCACCGAGGAGAACGCCATCCTTCCGCAGTCGTCCAAGGCCAAGCCCGCCGGGGCCGGGGCCGGGCCGCTCCACACGCTGCTCGGCAACAGGGGTGGGTTCGGCGCAGAGGCCGCTGAGGAGCCCGCCGCCCCGGCCGCGCCCGCGGCGCCGGCTCAGGCCTCAGCCAACCCCGACTGCTTCGCCACGTCCAGCTCTACTTCCCAGTCCCAACCGCAGGGTAAGATAGCACCACATTTACTTTATTACCCAAACGATGATTCGGAAGAAAAATTTACGTTGCTACGGTCGTTTTGAGACATTCTTCTACAAATCAAAGTGCGTAACCCATGTTTTCCCTCTAGGCCCTGCGACCGCCTTGAGCAACCGGGGCAGCCTGCCCGGTGGGGGATGTTTCTCCAGTTCCAGCTCCAGCTCCCAGACGCCTGGCGGCAAGTGAGGTCTTTTCACTGGAGCGGAATGCTGCAGAGGGCCGTACTACCTCGTCTTTCAGCAGAACATGACAGAGGCCCGCGAGGAAAGTGATAGCTTTAAGGTTAAAGTATGTAGGACTAAGGACCCGTTAAATACCCTCAAAAATGATGAAACCCCTTAAAGATAGATGCAGTGCGTATTTTTGCAGAGACAGTAAAATTGTGATATGACTGACATTGACCCGGTGAGCGCAAGTTTAAACAAATTAAGTAAAATTGTTTTTTGATATTTATTTACTTTTTATTTTTTTTATGCGTGAACGTGTGACTTTAGTTCACAAATGAACAGACTAGTTTGAAAAACACAGAAGACACAAGCACCGGGCTGATTAAGCAAAACAAATTCAACATATACAAAACCGAACAAAAAATTTTGTGAGTCCCATACAGAGACTCTATTGCACAAAACCATGATGACTTACTAATCACACAAAGCTCAGTATGTTATACACATTATTTCCATATAACTTCTTTTTTTATATATACCAAAATATATTTTAACAGAGCTAAAAATCTTGCTTCCAATAAAATTTTCTATTGAATTAAAAACCCCTTAACAATTTAGGAAAGTAAACAACATGTTTTGAAGACAAGCTAAAATGAAAGTTTTGAACCAGAAAACTTCAAAAATTTGCAACATTTAGTATGTGATTGGCTTGGATGTAAAATAACAGGAAGTCTTAGGTCATTAAAATTAAAATCCAGATTTATCATAGAACTGAAAAGTCTGGTTGCAAGTACAAGTGAACATAAAATAGAACAACTAATATTGGCAGTCTTTGTATTACCCTTATGGTAATTATGGTAATAGGGTGTATTGTAATATGACACTCCCACAAGATGACTGGCAGACGGTCAGTCTCTTCCATGGTCAGTTAAGACTTTGATATGTGAACATTAAAAATCACAGAGCTTTCATCGTTGTGTTCTGTGTATGAGTACAAGGCTACTTGCTAATCTATTTCATTTCTAAGTGGATACTGACCTAACTTTTTTCCTATAAGTAAGCACCATTAATTGTTGAAACAAAAGAGATCAAATTTGCTCTTTACTAAAAAGGAAAGATACTAACTACGTTTTAACGCTCTCAACAGCTTCTAAATTTTTCAACAGTCTTTAACTTTGAAAAAAAAAAAATTACATGGAACAAGAAAACTTTTACTTACAGCAAATTCATACTAACCTCATTAGTTGTGAGGTTGGTTTGAAAGTACTGACACATCAACCTACTTACATTTAAAAGTCATTGTCATAAATCAAATTTTCACAAGATATCACAGAGCGTTAGGGGCACTGTGCTTTGAGCACACTGGTCCCAGGTCCACCACTATTATTTGATTTGTATTTTACAAGTATTAAAATTTCTAGAGGTAATTTCCAGACATGAAAAATACGTTTTAAAGGCTGGGTTTAAATAAACAACCTGCAAAAATGCTAAAAATAAATAAAACATATATAAATATTCATAAATCATGCGACACAGATGTGTAGGCTCTCAAAGACCCCTACTAATAATAAAGTGACTGAAACTTTAAAATCTTTGTAAGAGGAACTCCACCAAAACTCCATGCACACAGGTACATAAAATAAGATAAAACTTCACAGAAGTTACCACTACATACATGCCTTGCATAAATATTTTGGCTTCAAAACATCTTCTTACATTTCTGCACATTCCCCCTTAAGATAACATTTTTCTTAAAACTAAAGGGGGTGGGTGGTGGCCCAGCACTAGACAAATGCAAAAGTGAACTAGTAATACGTTACTGCAGAACTGCTGATGTTTTCAAAGGTACTGTTAGTGGCACCACAAGGACCCTATCAAATAAATAGCCATACATGCAGATAAAACACAAGAGCACAGGAACACAAATTACAAGCTCATCTTCAATTTAACATTGGCTCTTCTTAGGTCTCTCACAGGGCTTGAGGCCCGGGTGCCGCTAGTCAACGGCAGCAGCTTTCTACACCATGCTGCCGTCATCGTCTGACAGCGTCACGTCCTCCAGAGCTACCTGTGGGGCCGGCGCACTGGTCTGCGGCCGTGGCTCTCTGCAGCCGTCACTGGACTGAGCTCCGGGGGCAGAGGATGCTGTTGCCTCCCCGCTGCACTTGTTCGTCCTGCCGGCCGGCCCGCCCCCGCCGCCGCCCCCGCCCCCGCCCCCGTTAAAGCTGGCGCCGCTGGGCCTGGGGCCGGCGCCGGCGCCGAGGGTGTGGCGCTGCCTGCTCTTGGCCACGCACATGCTCTGGCTGCGGGCGGCGGCCGCCCCCAGGCCCGCCCCCGAGGACGACGCTGGACGGCGCACACTGCTCCGCAGAACACTGGCGACGTCGGCGGCTGTCATCTGCGAGGAGTCCGCCGGCTGGTGGCCGGGGCCGAGAGGCTGCGGCCGGGGCCGGACGAACACCTCCGGTACCTCCGCGCGCGGCGCCGGCTGCACCCCCGCCCCCGCCCCCGCACCGCCAGCAGCCCCGGCGGCCTCGGGGGCGGCCGCGGGGGCCGGCACCTCCTCGTCCATGACGATGGTCACGTCGTGCAGGGAGGCCTGGCTCATCTCCACGAGCACGGCCGCGTAGTCGGGCGGCGCGGGCGATGGCGCGGGGTCCGGGGCGGCGGCGCCCTGCCCCTGCCCCTGCAGCGAGGTCCTGGGCGTCAGCGATGACGGTCCCCAAGCCTCGGCCGCCGCGCCCCCGCCCCCGGCCCCGCCCCCGGCCGGCCCCACGCCACTCACGGCCAGCTGCAGGCGGCGCACGCTGCGCCGGAAGCTCTGCCGGAGCATCTTGGCTATCCTGGCGCCCGTGGCCGTGGTGTAGGACGGCGGCGGGGTGTACTTGGGCGGCGGGTCCTCCACCACGGCGCCGTCCTGGCTGCTGCCGCCGCCGCCACCGCCGGCCCCGGACGACCCGGACTGCTGTTCCGTCTGCGTCGACAGGTCGTGAAGGTCGTCCTCGCCGTCCACCGGCGGCCGGTACAGCATGGTGATGCGCTGCGACGGACAAGGGCATCCCTCAGTGCTCACTCAGGGCACCAGGACCAGGCGACACTTGACACCTATATGGTCGTAGTTCGTGGAGGCTCCTTAGAAGGTCGTAGTTCGGAGAGGCTGCGTATAGGGACGCAATTCGTGGGTGCTCCGTAGAAGGTCGTAAGTATGGTTTTTAGAAATTTTCGGTTACTTGGTGTTTTGGATAGAGGAAAGCAAAAGCTATCGTCCAGTCCAAACTGCATCCTCAAATGTTTGATGGTTCAAAAGTTATTCGAATTTGAAAATCGAGCCGTCCATAAGCCGCAATGCAACTCAAAATCTTCAAATCGCTTTTTCTCAAAACTAGCTTTGGAACCTTATACGGAGCCTCCCCGAATTGCGTCCTTCTACGGAACCTCTCCGAACTACGAC
Organism: Frankliniella intonsa; assembly: GCA_033675135.1. Lineage (NCBI taxonomy): Eukaryota > Metazoa > Arthropoda > Insecta > Thysanoptera > Thripidae > Frankliniella > Frankliniella intonsa. The sequence continues at coordinate 19,171,578 of CM066253.1, forward strand.
CTTGTACGAAGCCTCCCCGAACTACGACCTTATAGGTTTCAAGTAAGTGTCGCAGGCTCGACAGAGCGGTCCGGCCTGCTAAACTCTGCGTGTGCTCCGTTCGGTACTCACGTCGAAGATGTCGGGCGGGCCGGCGGAGAGGTAGCGGCAGGTCTGCACGACGGCCACCACGGGCACGGTGAGCAGCGGCAGCAGCTGCAGCATGGCGCCCACCTCGCGCGCCCACAGCGGCCAGTAGTCGTAGCCCAGGGACACGTGCCAGGAGTACAGGTCGCGCGAGCCGGCCTTCTTGAACACCGTGATGCACACCACCTGGAGCAGAACACATTTACAGTTCATCTTACGGTTCCTATCAAATTTTTTGAAGCATAAACGACGACCATCCGGTACTGGTCCCTGCTCTGCTCCCCGGTCCCTCACCATTAGGATGACGGGCAGGATGACGTTCCAGGTGAAGGTGAGCATGGGCGCGGCCCAGGTGATGAGGCAGGACGTGGTCTTGTGGAAGAGGGTGCTGGCGATGCTCTCGCCGCTGTAGGGCCGGCCGCGCACCATGAGCACCGCGCCCACCTGCAGCAGGTGCAGCAGCATCAGCCACCAGCCGCTGCCCACGCAGTAGTCCAGGAAGTACACCACGAAGATGCCGAGCTGGCGAGAAACAAAATAAGGGAAAGACGTTGTGAAAATTATTGTATTCGATTAGGAGCGTGTTTGGGTGTGCCTCAGGGGAGGGGCCGATATCGACATCAAGTCGACTCTGACTGCGTCGACGCGACGCACCTCAGTGGTCATGGGCAGCCCCAGGATGAAGCCGCAGGCGCACGAGAAGAAGGTGATGGTGGTCTCCCAGGACTTGAGGCTCTGCGCGTTGATGGCCATGATACCCGTAATGACGCAGTGCCAGATAGCGAGCTGCGAAATCAGAAAGAAATGTCAGTCAGTGCTGAGAGGCAAGGCTCTGTTTCAATCTGCGCTACGGTGAGTTTCGAGGTAGTTTATGAAATGCAAGGTAAAAACAAAGTCTATGATTTCTTTTTTTAGGAAAAAGGGAAAACTTTGAGGAACTTCCATAATTTAAGGAAACCTCAGATTTTAAGAAATGTCCTCAAGACATGTAGGTATTTCCCTCAAGGTGACATCGTCAAAATCTGAGGAGGTTCCCGCAAATTATGGGAGTTCCTCAAAGTTTTCCCTTTTCTCTTCAAATGATCAGGTATTGCTTTTTTTTAACCGCGTAGAGCAGTCGAGACTCACCTGCTGCGCGATGCCGAACAGGATGAGGACGAAGTAGAAGAGCACGGCCCAGAAGGGCGACACCTGGTCGGCGCCCAGCAGCGCGAGCACGGTGGGCACGAGCTCGGTGGCGAGGCGCAGCACCTGGTAGCCGCTCTCCTGCGCCGCGAGCGAGCCGGGCTTCTGCACGCGCTCGCCCATCACGTAGGAGGCGTGCGGCATCCAGCGCACGGGCGTGGCCTGGTAGGCGAGCGGCACCTGGTAGCGGTCCAGCAGGCCCGACTGCAGGAACGGGTACGTGGACATGCGCTCGAAGGAGCTGGGGACGTAGTTGTAGCCGTGCGCGAGCAGCAGCGCCACGCACATGTTGGCGAGGAAGGCCGCCAGCAGCAGCATGGAGATGGTGAACACGATCACCAGGCTGGAGTCGCGCTGCAGGAACTTCTTCTGCTTGTTGTGCGAGGCGATCTGCATGGCGGCCGTGCCGAGCAGCCCCCAGGTCATGAACACCTCGGTGGTGGCCGCCACCCAGCACTGCAGCATCACCACGAGAACACGTTATTATTGAAAATGTTGGATGAGGCCCGTTTAGTTTGGTTTCTGGGGAGCGCGCCGACAGAGGTCGTGTCGCTACGATGGCGGACAACGCCTAATGGGTAGGCAACCCAACGCGCAGGCGCGCTTAGCAGTCAGTGTACCCAAGTGACTCTCAACAGGCGCCCTCCCCTCCCCTCTCCTCCCCGTCCCCGGACAATGAAACAAGTCCTCTCTCTCGCTGCTCCCTTTGCCCCCCACTCTCGACTCACGTTGGAGTTGATGAAGAACTCGGTCCACTCCGTCTCGGGGAACACCTGGTGGTGAGAGTCTCTGGGCATGAGCCCCAGCATCTTGGTGCACAGTATGAGCATGCCGAACACCGGCACCACCGAGAACACGTACACCACCTTGCCGTAGGAGCGGAGGCCTGCGGGCAGAGACAGAGACGCGCGTGAGCGGGGTACAGTGGTCAGTCAAGTACCGCACGGCTAGGCACGCGCACAACCGGTATTTACTCTGCAAAACAAATGTTCTCGTATTTTTGAAAGCAGTGCCCAATGCCGGGGCCATCCTGCCCGAACCTCACCTTTGCTAAGCGAGACAAAAACGATCATCCACACGACGGCTAGGTTGAAGGCGACCTGGAACTTGATGTGGCCGAAGGAGTTCTCGGGCTGGGCGAGGTTGTGCCGCTGCAGCACGACGCCGTTCAGGTAGTCGGGGACGGTCTGCTCCAGGTTGGTCGTGCCGTTGAAGTAGGGTCTTTGGTCTGCAGAGGCAAAGAGAACATGAGTCCATGAAGTCAGGGCGGGGCAGGGCGGGGCAGGGCGAGAGCCGACCTGCAGCTCATTCCCCGTAGACGCGCAAAAGCGCGGGAAAATCCTACCTAAATACATGCCGCGCGAGTTATGAGAGAATGCGAGCAACGCCCGGAGGAGGTGACTGGGGGGGGGGGGGGGCTAACAGGCCACCGACCGACCGGGTGGGTCCGGCTGGAGAAGGGGGAGAGGGTGGGGGCATTCTCCAGGACACCGACCTGGGACCAGGGTACCAGGGTTTGCGGTGGGGGCACGAGTGCTCTACGAACGCCGGCCGGGCCGAGCGGCAGCGGAACAAAGCGGAATTAAATTCCACTGATTACTTATTTCTGCGGAAATTTCCACGCTATCTCTCAACCATGTAAGCACAAACTCTTGCACGTATTGTGTTCTGTGCATTTTATTGTGTAAAATGTAAAAATATAGTACAGCCACCGCCACCCTTCTCTGGGCGGCTCTCATGACTGACCTTCCCTCCCTCCCTCCCTCTCGGTGCCGCCGCCGCCGCGGCCTGAGGGGCCTGGCCTGCGTCACGGCGCGGCGCGGCGCCCGCACCCGGACCCGACCCGACCCGCCCCGCACCTGCGGCTGCGACTGCGACTGGACGAGCTATCGACCTGCGCGGGGCGGGGCGGGGCGGGGCGGGGCGCGGCGGGGTCAGAGGTTCGAGGAGGACAGGACTACGGGGCTCCGGGCCTGAGCTGAGTGGGGCGGGGGCCGGGGCCGGGGCCGGGGCCTGGCCCCAGCACCTCGGCAGGCCCCACGCCCGCCTCGCCTACTGTACGGTGCCCCGCCCCGCCCCGCCCCGCCCCGCCCCGCCCCGCCCCGCCCCGCACCGCCCCGCTCCGCGTGCATGGTCGTCTGGCCTGGCCCCTTCTCGGCAGCATCTCGACAACCCCGCGACTGACCTCACGACGGTCCAGTCCAACCGCGACAAAAGACTCCGTTTGCTTGGGGCAGTGTTGCCAGTCAAGTAGGCAAAAATGGCCCACAATACACCTGTGTGAAGCGGGCGGTATCAACGCCTGCCTACTAGGCAAAGTAAACTCTCCTGTGGGGAGAGTTTGCCTGGAAGGCAGGCGTATTGATACCGCCTGCTTCACACAGGTGTGTCGTTCGTGGGCAATTTTTGCCTACTTATCTGACAACACTGACTGAGGGAAGGAGATAGCCCTCCTAAAGGGCGTGCGCGCGCGGGCCCCCGCCCTGCTCGCCGTCGGCACACACCTTCCCTGTAGAGGTCGAAGGGCTCGGCCCAGCGGTAGCGGTCCTGCTTCGTGATGAACGAGTCCCTGAAGTAGATGAATATCCAGGACACGCCCACCGTGCTGTACACGCCAATCAGCGCCTGCGCCACGAGCAGCGCAATGCCGACCCCCTGCAGGGAAACAACGGGATCACAAGATAAGCTTTTCTGTAAATGAACACATTCTTGTCATGTACGCGGTCGTTTTTCTGAAACGTTTATTGGCTTTGCGTGATGTTCTCTGACGTTGCCAGGCTCGCTTTTCTTTTCTTTTTTTTGCAAGGTAGAACAGCCGTGTGAAGTAGCGGGTGCGCACACGCGACCACCCGAATAGCGGCTCACATTCTCTTAGGCGCTTTATTCTTACAGAGCAGCACAGGCCTCCCGTAGAAAGAAAGAGATAATGATGGAGGTGGCTGCTGGCTGCCGCTTACCTGGAACACTGGAGAGATGCGCCACATGTCGACGGCGCCCGCCGCCAGGAACTGGCCCAGGCATACTTGGAACGTGTATAACGGAATCCCAAACACGGCCGACAGGATCAGGAACTGGATTATAAAGTTGGCTGCAAGACGGAAACAACAGATATATTGGTGAATGGTAGTCAACCCTGAGACCCGCCCGCCCCGCCCCGCCCGCACCGGTAACAGTCACACTGCGAGTACCTCCGAACTGCACGCTGAGCACGGCGAACCTCGAGATGTTGAAGAGCCCCACGGTGCAGCCGAGGCAGGCCAGCGTGGCGCTCAGGTTGTGCGGCCATTGCCCCAGCGGACTGGCGCCCCGGGCTCCCTCGGGCATCACCTCACATGACCTGCAACAGCCAGAGACACCTCCGCTCACCATGCGATACGAAACGATAGGCCAATCGCCTTCAAGAAGCGTTCCCTCCCGACCCGACCGGACCCGACCCGACGAGACGAACACAGATCTTAGAGCGGGCCAACAGGGACTGGCCCAGCCCAGCAGACAGAAATAAACGCGTCGAAATAAAATAGCTTGCCTTAGACATCAACAAAATAAGAAAATCAGATCGCACACCTAGATTCGCATACCGTGCACATAGGCGCTATACGAAATCCATTATAAAATCGAGGGGGTAGATGAATAAGAAAAGACGAGAAAAAATGCAGCGCCCCAGCCTTCAAGTTTGAAATGACGCGCTGCTGCCGGGCGGGGCGGGGCGGGGCGGGGCGGGGCGGGCCAGAGAGCGGGAGGCGCATGCGCGCCAGCGCCCGTCTCGCCGCCCGCGCCAGCGCATGCGCCGCGCCGCGCCGGTTGTGCTGGTTGTACGTTTGTACGCTATGCTGTTTGTTTTTACTGTAAATGTGCCACCCGCCGATTGTGACTTAAAAAGAAAAGTATTGAAACAGATTTAATTAGAAGATGGGTTAAAGAAAAGGCAAGGCCGGCAAGGCTGAATGAGATCCGTGCGGAAAGAATCGCAACAACCATTTCAGTGGACCATGGACCGTTAGACTGTGCGGACTGTTTTGACTTTAAAAAGGTAAGTGTTGCGTTGCGACTTCTTTCCATGGGCCTTACTTATATTTTGATAAACTGTTATGTGCAGCGATACCGTTTGTCAACACTCATTTTATTTGTAAAGACGATTGGTTGTATATTTGCAGGTTAGGTCATCGAGTACTAAGAGAGGCTGAGAGGCTCCCGGCCGGACTGGACTGCGACGTGGGGGCGACCGGACAGAGCGGACAGAGTCGAGCACGATGGAGTTAAGTTGAGCTCCTTCAATCAACCACTGGAGGTCAGTAATTTCATCGCGGTGTCGCACATCGCTAGCGAGGCTGATGTGGGGTGACGTAACGCGTAGGGCGCGGGTCGGGTATCTTGGGTAGTTTTAAAACAATCGCTGCGGCGCCTTTAGTCCTCAAGAGGTGTTCTGCCACTCTTGTCTCGTTTGCGCCATGAGCGCCGTCTCTGTCGTTTCGAATGACTTGCGCGGCTGTGGAGGAGACGGGTCTGTAGGGTGGCGGGGATGGTCCCGGGGGCGGGGCGGGGCGGAATGGGATGGACACAGCGCGCGGCGCTCTTGCTGTGGTTCGCGTCGACGGGAGCCTTCTGGCGCGGCACTCCCGTCGCGCCCGGGCCCGGGGTGCGGCCGGCGCGACCTTCCCGTCCCGTCCGGGCCGGGTCGGGCGGCTCGCGGAAGCGGCTCCGGGAAGCGCACCGCACCGCGGGCAAATGTAACGGTGGAAACCACTCGTCACACCGGCGGGGCGGGGCGGGGCGGGGCGGGGCGCACTGCGGTGCTCGCGCATTGGACAAGGGCACCGCCCCGCCCCGCCCCGCCCCGCGCGCTAATTCAATTTAGTGACGCCCGGCCCGGGCCAGGTCGTGCTGCCGCTTCCCGCTGCAGGGCCGGGCCGGGCCGGGGCGCCCCGCTTCCGTATTCACCACCAGTTGTCGGCCGCCCCGCCCCACCCCGCCCCCGCCCCGCCCCACCCCGGTTCTCCGAACTAAAGTTTTAGTTATTTTTAAGATATGCATGTTAGCTGCAGCTAACCGTTTTTAGTTGCAAATAACATTTTGTTGATACAACCACAATTTAGTAGCGGGAACGAACTCCTAGTCGAGAACAAAGTCGCTTTTTGTTCTGCTAAAAAACGCTACTAAAATTCTGAGTTTCCGTGCAGGCCATAGGCTTTTAACTGTAGCTGTGCGGCAGAGCTGGAGCAGGGCATGCGTGGAGTGGAGTAGCGGTCTGTCCTGCCCTGTCCGGCCTCCGAGCCTGAGGCGTGCTCCTAGCGGCCGGCGCGCCCGCCGCACCATGTCCCGCCCGCCCCGCCCCGCCCCGCCCCGCCCCGCCTCCGTTGACCATTAGCGCAAGGCTTATACCCCGGCCCGGCCGGCCGGCGCGCACACCCCGGACTGCCACCGCGTTAGCGCCTGCGCTGCGGCGGCCTCCGAGTCCAAGTGTACTGACCGTGCCCGCGCTCCTGATAACTGAACAACACACACACACACACACACACACACACGCGCGTGCGCGCGCTCACACACACGCGCACTCGCGCCGCACCCGCACGGCCGGTATATGAGGTGTGGCTGCGGCAGTTACGTTGGCTTGGCAACCGGAGCCCACAACAAGCCGCGGGGGGGTTGAGGAGCCAGCCGCGCCGTAGGGGTGGGGGTGGAGGCAGGGGCGCCCCCCCCCCCCCCCGCCCTGGAGAAGGGGGTGGGGGTCAGGGTGCACGTAGAGGCAACGCGCTCCTGTCTCGCGCAGCGCAGCGTAGCGTAGCGTAGCGCCTACTGCTGCCCTGCGACTGCTTGATAATGTTGGCGCCTGCATTTCTGCGGCGCTGAGCCCGCCCCCTGCCCCCCGCCCCCGCCCCCGCCCTGCCGCGTTTTACTTTGCTTGCAGTCCCTCTCAGCTGGTCTGGTCTGGTCTGGGCGCGGGTCGCTGGCCGGCGGCGGGGCGGGGCGGGGCGGGGCGGGGCGGGCGGGTCGTGGGAGTGCTGGGCGGAACTGGGTCGCGTGTCCCGTGTCCCTCCTGGCCGGCGCGTCGCGGCGCGTCACGCAGCGAGCAGCGCAGTTGCGAAAATACGTGACGGCGAAAACAAGCGAGCTGCGCCCTGAGGCGGTGCCGCGGCGGTGCCGGTGCCGGTGCCGGTGCCGGTGCCGGTGCCGGTGCCGGTGCCGTCTCTCTCCCAGCCGAGCGGAGCGGAGCGGACAGGACGGTGACAGTGTGCGGTGCGGCGCGGCGCCGCGCGGAGGCCGGCCCGGGGTGTGCACGCGCAGACATAAAAAGTCGCTAAAAACTGCGCTCTCAATACAAACCCCACAACCTCAAAATACTTACTTTTTCCCTCTCAGTGACATGTCTGTGTGATGAATTTTTGATGATTAACATGGACTGAGTGGTGTCTGCCGGCGCGACGGCGAGCTGCTCTTTTCCCCGCCCCTGTTTGCCCACCCGCCCCCGCCCCTGGCCGGCACGCCTGCCTCCGGCGCGGAGACAAAGGAGGCCTCGGTTTCCTGCCCCGCCCCGCCCCGCCCCGCCGCGCCCCGCCGCGCCCCGCCGCGCCCCGCCCCGCCCCGCCCCGCCTAGACGCCCACGGGAGCCCCACGGCCAAGGCTGTCGGCTGCCAAACTCTTCTCGAGGCAGATTCAGATTTCTATTCCGTGGGCCTGGCCTCACGCCTCCGGATGCGCGATGCTGACGTGGCTGGCGACTTTAACGCCTGCTTTATCGTTGGAGAACATCACAGGACTGCATGACCCAGTCCCAGTGCTCTCCGACAAGCATTTTTGTTTTTGCGAAGTGTCTTTTACGCCACGTAAGGGAAGCTCCTCGCAAAATTAAAATCAATACAGATATGCGACTGCGATAACTTTCTCTTTCAAAAGAGAATCGGTTGTTGACGTTAAGATTGCGACGCTTTTATGGAAATCTATACTTTGCCATAGTTTGCACGGCACACGGGTTTGAAAAAGAAGAGGCCAAAGTCAATGCGAGCAAAGAGAGAAAGGGAGAATCGAGATTGGAAGGACAACCCATCCGACGCCGAAGTGCACCCGCCGCCGCCGGCCCCGCCGCGCCCCGCCCCACTGCGCCCCGCCCCGCCCTGCCCCGCCCCGCCTCGCCCTGCCCCGCCCCGCCATGAAGAACAGTCACAATGGACTGCTCCACTTGCGCTTCGCGCTTCGATGAAAAGAAAATAACTTTCGCTGGGGCCGGGCCGCTGGCACCGCCTGACCCCTGTCCTGTCACTGGCGGCGCCTCGCCACGCCACACACCGCACACCACGCCGGGCCGGGCCCGGGGAGAGAACGGGGAAACATATGGAGAAGACACGCGGGGTGAGTAGGCAGCCTCTGGCCCGGCCCACCGAACAGCCCCGCCGTGTGCCTACACGCCAGGCGCCAGGGGGTCCACAGCGGAACGCGTGTTGAGTGGGCAGCTCATTGGTGCGTCGCAACGGGTTGCCTACACGCCAGGGAACCCGTGCTCTTGTCCTACGACCGCATGTCGTGACAAACCTCTCATAGACTTTCCCGCGTATTGGCTGATAGTTTTAAGTTCGATGACCTAACCTTGCCCTCCGAGGCTCTGGGGTCGCCGCGGCTGGGGTCTTTCAGATGAGGTTTTAATTTGGGCCTCAATTGATAAAATTTCAATCACACTATTCAAGGCGGGTCGGAAAACGAGCGTCAATATTAAAGGAGCCACTTGACGTGACCGGCGCGGAGGGCGGAGGGCGCGACCCCGCCCGCACCTTGGTGTTGACGTAAAAAATATTGGAGCCTTTAAGGTCACGTGACGTGGCGGAGGTATGAGATTGTTTCGGGCGGGAGGGAGCTGCGCGGAGCTGCGTGCGCAGGTAACTGCCGCGGCCAGGCCGGCGGGCGGGCTGACTGCAGCGGTTCATTCACCTTGCACCGCGGCGCGGCCAGGCGCTGCCAGGCGCTGCACGGCCAGCGGGAGAGAGAGAGAGAGAGAGAGAGAGAGAGAGAGAGAGGGAGGGAGGGAGGGAGGGAGAGAGAGGGAGAGGGAGGGAGGGAGGGAAAATGAACAGGAGGAGAGGGGAGGCCTGGCCTGCAGTCCACACCTCACAGAGTTTGTTAAATACTCCGACACAAAAACAGTGGGAATGTGATTTGACGTTTGGCACGCGACTTGCGCTGACTTGAGTGGTAAAAGTAACGCGTAACTTGGCGCCATTCATAAAGCGTACAGTCCATAAGAGCTCATGCGCTCCTTTCCTCGTATCTAAATGCATGAAGGGAATTGCCTCGAAGCGTGGCTGTACGCTTAGGTTTTACCAGTGTTTCGTTCGTTTTGGGTTGTGGCCGGTTGTGGTCAGGTTTAATGACATTTCAAACGCGGCCTGAGACTCCAGTTGGAGGTGAGTAGACACTGACGTCACCATAAGGCGGAGGCTCCTGTTGACCTTGCGGGGCCCCGCAAGTGCTTTACCCCCCCCCCTCCTGCGCGCGCGCGCGCGTGTGTGTGTGTGTGTGTGTGTAAATTGGCGGGATGAACCACACCACACTGCAATGGGGCCGCCAAGCACCACGCTCTTTGCTGATAGAGTTTCCTTACTCTGTACAACGTTCAAGAGGCCCCCTCAAACACTATTTTTGACCCGGGAAAAACAGTCAACCCGGCTCCTACTGGGGTAACCCGGGCACCCGCGGGACGGGTTTTTGAGAGGACTTAAACGAGCCCAAATATATGCTTTCGTAAATTTGACATACCGAACGTAAATTTGCAACATCGTTAGTAAATCCGAAATTACGGACAATGTTGTAACATTACGAAGATATTTTTCACGGTGGGTGTGCACTCACATCCAAACGCATAAGGATGGGCAGAGGGCCCAGCAGGTGAGGCGATATGCGCGAGACCAGCGATAGGGACGCCTCGGGGCGGGGCGGGGCGGGGCGGGGCGGGGCGGGGCGGGGCCGGCGGTGCGCGCCGAACGGCGAACGCCCCGGCCGGCGACATGATCTGTATTCCGATTGCGGCCCCGGCCATGCGTTGCGGGCGGGGCGGGGCGGGGCGGGGCGGGACCCGGAACACGCCCGCCGCGGCGCGGCCGCACCCACCAGCGAGCGTGCGCGTGACGTCACGCGTGGCAGTCTGCCCGGCGCACGCACGCGCACGCACCAGACGTGCGTATGCTTTTTTAAAATACGTCCATGTCCAGCTCGCGCGCCGCGCTGCGGAGACAATGCCTGGCTGGCGCGGTCAGCAGCGTCAGCAGCGTCAGCAGGGATGATCAGTGGCGCTCATTGCGCGCCCCGCCCCGCCCCGCCCCGCCCCGCCCCGCCCCGGCCCGCCCAGCCCCGCCCCGCCCCGCCCCGCCCCGCCCCGCCCCGCCCCGCCCCGCTCACAGAGTCCTGAGCAGCTCTCACATAATGCTCTGCTGGGAGTACGTCAGTGCGTGACTACATACACTGCGTACTGCGCACACCACACGACAGGACAGGACAGGCGGGATCTCAACATCGACTGCTCTTTAATGAAACCGCCAGCGGCATGCGCACGCGGATTGTTTGGGATTCTCTGTGAATCGAGGAGTCGTGAATCCCGCTCTCTAGAGAGCGTGATTGTGACCCAAATTTTATCACTCTTAGGAGAGCGAGGGAGACTGACATCGCTCAACTAGAGCCACTATGACGACATTATCGGCTATGCTTTTGACTTTTCAGTCATTTAAGTCATTTCAACTAACATCTCTCCGAGGGTGTATGCACTCGCGTAATAGTCGGGTCACTCTACCAGTAATGAAGGCGTAATAGTATGGGTAATAGAAGCGTAATAGGAGCGTAATAGCCAAAATTCTCCATTTTCCTACTAAGTTTTGGATCGTTTTGGGCTGTGTTTGCCTATCTTTGGCTAAACTTGTTCAATTTCGGAGCGTAATACAGCGTAATACACGCAAAAAAAAGGAGCGTCTCAGCTAAGATTTTAGCTCCGGAGAAAAAATAAATAGCTGCAGAGGCCCATCTAATTTGTATAGCACCGGTACAATTCTTTTTACTGTACAGCTATCGATTAGCTACATAGCTATCTAGTAGCTGAGCAGCTAAAGCCACTTAGCTGTGAAGCTCATTTTTTTACCCTGCGGCTAATATTTTTGCCACGGGTGCTGAATTGGCCAGCTAAAAGGGTTAGCACGGAACTGAAATTTATTTTTTTGCGTGTAGACGTAATAGTCGGGTCACAGATTTTAAGATTGAATACCCCCTCGCCTCGCATCACTCATTCAGAGTCATTTTTAGCGAACATCACTCTAATTGAGCGATGCAGAAATACGTCGCTGAGACTAGTACACACAGTGTTGTGTGATTACAATTATCATTGTTACACAAATGTAGGTTTGCGATGGTATAGGCTTTCTGGACCTAGCTGCGATACAACTTCGCGTATTTGCTAACTTTTGTTGCACAGTAAAATCTAATAAAAATAAAACGCATGTTGCTGGTCTGGTGCACCGATCGGCGCTACCGCACGGCCCCGCCCCGCCCCGCCCCGCCCCGCCCCGCCCCGCCCCTTGGTCCCGGGCCGGCGTGGCCTTGCGGATCACCTAGCAGCCATTACACTGCAGTGACGTATTGGCGAGGTCATGAAGCACGCCCTAGCGAGTCAGTCTGCGCTCTCACTGCACCTCGGTGTGGGGAGGAGCGGCAAAGAGGAGGGAGGGAGAGAGGGGCGAGAGGTGTTGGCTGGAGAACCAGGCAGGCATCGCTTCCTGACATATAAGTCAATCAGAGACTCATTATGACTCAAGTGTCATCCAGCAGTTGGCTTCTCTTGGATACAAGAACCAGTCCGTATAGAACTTACACAAGAAAAAAAGGTGAACTGCAACTCTTTTCCGTAGCGCCAGGTCTCTTCCTAAAGGCGAAAGGGAATGCCCTCTCCTTCGTCTAATTCGGAGACAATATTTTTAGCGAGGGGGTATGCACTCGCGTAAAAGTCAGGTCACTCTACATGTAATGAAGGCGTAATAGTATGCGCAATAGAAGCGTAATGGGTGCGTAATAGCCAAAATTCTTCATTTTCCTACTAACATTTGGGTATTTTGGGCTGTTTTTGGCATATCTTTGGCAAAACTTGTTCAATTTCGGTGCGTAATACAGCGTAATAGACGTAATAGTCGGGTCACAGATTTTAGGAGTGAATACCCCCTCGATTTTTAGCAGCCCCTTTTGAAACAAATGAAGTTTGAAAAGAGGCATTTACAAATGCAGCCATTGAACGGGTTTTACAAAATTGTCCATATTTGTAAAGTTCAAAGTACGGACGAAAGAGAGCTGCACACAATTCTTCTGAACATTTTATACTTAGCTTATTTATTTTATTATACAAGCTACGCTTATGCCTTTTTAAATACGCCCGAATTAAGAAATTCGTTGATATTGGCGCATTAGAAACGTGTGCATGCCTTGAACAAAAGGCGGGGAGGCGCAACGACCAGCGCCCCGCCGCCATCGCGCGACAGACTGACTGAGATTAGCGCGGGGCTGCGGCAGGTGCGCAGGTGCGCCAGATGCACGAGGAAGCTGCTCGCCAAGGCAGCGGCCCGACCACACACACACTCACAGGTGGAGGCCGTCTTTCTCCGTCGGTAAAGCTAGGTAGTGTTTGCGGGTAGTCAGTCATTACAGCCCGAGTGCGCGGGCCGGGCCGAGCCGAGCCGCCCTTGGGCCACCAAGCCCAGCCGCGGGCCGGGCCGGTCTGCACCGCCGGCCGTGACCGCCAGCTGGACGGAACTGGGCGGCCCATAGCCTGGAGCCTAGGGCCTGGAGCCCATAGCCTGGAGCCTAGGGCCTGGAGCCTAGGGCCTGGAGCCTAGGGCCTGGAGCCTAGGGCCTGGAGCCTAGGGCCTGGAGCCTAGGGCCTGGAGCCTAGGGCCTGGAGCCTAGGGCCTGGAGCCTAGGGCCTGGAGCCCATAGCCTGGAGCCTAGGGCCTGGAGCCTAGGGCCTGGAGCCTAGGGCCTGGAGCCTAGGGCCTGGAGCCTAGGGCCTGGAGCCTAGGGCCTGGAGCCCATAGCCTGGAGCCCATAGCCTGGAGCCTAGGGCCTGGAGCTTAGGGCCAGGAGCCTAGGCCTGCTGGAGCCCATAGCCTGGAGCCCATCCCATATCCTGGAGCCTGGAGCCTAGGGCCTGGAGCCTAGGGCCTGGAGCCCATAGCCTGGAGCCTGGGGGGCCTGGAGACAACCGCCATGCATCCCTGCCCTCCAGAGCTTACAGGCGCTATTATGGAGAGTAGGGGCCGGGCCGCCAAGCTGCTCACAAAACAGCCCGGCCGAAAGTCTTACTTAGTGCACGCATTATGTCCTTGCTTCGGGGCCACCTGCCCCGTGCCCCGCGCCCCGGCTACCTCCCTAAACGCACCAAAACATTTATAAACAATAATTTATTGCGATTGTGGAAGGATGTTAACACAGATAGAATAACTTCTGATATCTTTGCTTCTCACTGATCAAGACTCGGGCGCACCTCCCTCCGTATCTCCGCGAGATCATCTTCCGAGATGCACAAACACTCTTGGGCGGAGAGCTCCCACCGAGGCTCCCACTCGGAAGCACAACCCTCTGCGTTACTCAGCAGTTTCGGGAGGAATTTGCGTTAGGAAGCCAGCTTCGTCGCACGGGAAAAAAAGAATAGGAGTCAGGCGCGATTTGAGTGGGGGAGAGGAGTTTGGTTTCGTTCCCTAAAACCCCACCACAACAAAGTTCAAAGAAAACTCAAGAATCCCGTAAGTCGGTGCCTCTGTGAGGCCATTAGACAATACCTGTTGAACGGCGGGGTGAAGGGCGTGTCCCTCGGGGGCTCCGTCGGCGGGGTTCGTCACGGCGTGTCTACCGCGCGCAGTCACACACACACATGCACACGCAATCACTGCCAAATATATTGGCTTCGTTAGTGTTTCCGGTAGCGGAGCGCCGGGCCGGGATAATCCTGGGTAGACGCCGGCCGGCCGGCCTCCAGGAGGCTGCGGGATGCCTCGAGTCCCGGACTCCTCCGGCTGCTCCGGGCGGTGCGGTCGCTGCCGTGCTCCGCTGCCCTGCCGGCCCGTGCGGCGCGGCGGCTGCAGCAGTGCGTCCCGTCCCGTCCCGTCCCGTCCCGTCCGTGTCGCGAGGCGGAGCTCCGCGCACTGGCGCGCGGGGCAGGGCGGCCCAGCGCAGCAGCGGCTACTGCCCCCCGGCCCCGCCCCGCCCCGCCCCCCCCCCCCCCTCCACCCCCGGGCCGGGCTGGCCGCGGGGGACGCGGCGCGCAGGCCGCCGCGCAGCTGTACTGCGGTCGCTCTCCAGGAGGGGCCCGTTCCGCCCGTCCCTCCCGGCGCCCTGCCTGCCTGAGCGTCCCTGTGCGCCCCGCCCCGCCCCACCCCACCCCGCCCCGCCCCGCGCCCCGCCCCACCCCGCCCCGCACCCCGCCTGCCCAGAGGCATCCTGTGGCCCGGCCGGCCGGCGCCGTGCTGAGGTGAGGCGAGGTGCTCCAACGGAACCGAAACCAACGAGCTCAGGGCCATGGCCAAGCACTGCAAGCGAAGCGCCAAAGTGAAGCCCGGCCCGGCCCGGCCCGCGTACAGCAGTGTACCGGACAGTACGGGACGGGACACTGGCTGCGGTACGGGGCCTGAGCCTGACGGGACATGACGGCCAGCTGGACCAGGTGGGCAGACGCACCGGCGTGCAGCGGCGGGGCGCACGCTCGAGAAATTTGTCAAGTCGCACGGCAAAAAAATATATCTGAGAAGCCACCGGCTGAATCGGATGGTTGAGTATGTTCTCATCATCTCGCAAACATAAGACATAACGTGATTAGGCGAGGCGGGGAATAGCATATATCGTTATAACGATAATTCACTGTTGTTAACCCAAGTGTGCAACTGCTCAACACTTCCAGCTCGCCAGTTATACATTTGTAAAGTGTACCATTCGACAGTTGTGTGTCGGGCCGGGGCTGGCCGGGGCTTCGTGAGAGATTGGCGCTGGATTGCGCCGCTCCCGCAGCTCTTGGCCCGCCCCGCCCCGCCCCGCCCCGCCCCGCCCCGCCCCGCGGTCATCTTCAAAACTACCAATCTCCAACGAGGCGCGCGCGTGCGACAATGGTTTTTTTTTGCTCTTGTTTTTCCCCCTTCTTTTTGAGAGAATGGCGGATATCTGGCTGTGCGCTGTGCGCGTCACCGTCACGTCGCGCCAGGCGAGGCGGGGCGGGGGCGGGGGCCAGGCAGGCAGGCAGGCGCCGCGCCGTGCGGAGCGATAGTGCCCGGTGAAGCCCAGCGCGTGTGAGCGTCTGAACCTGAACGAGGACATGAACCTACAGTTAAAAGTACATGTCTCTGACAGCCTCGTCTGGTTGGACTTGTTCGCAGAGCCCAGCAGACAGAGCTTGCAGGCCTATCAGCACCGCCCCGCCAGCCCGCCGCGGCCGGGCCGGGCCGGGCACGCAGTACTGCACCCTCCCCGCCCCCCGCCGATATGCACGGCCCCGCAGAAAGTCACGTCAGGCCGGGCCGGACCGATACGCAAATGGGTAACTACTTCCGACACAAGAGCAAACGTTTCCACGCGATGGGCGATGCGACTGGTGGACGAACACTTCCGACGCGCTACGTGAAGAAGATGATAGTTGGACGAGGACAGCCGGGATAAAGCGCCCGTTCCGAGAGCAAACCGCGTTAGACACATCTAGCTCCTATTCAACCCCAGCGTGCACTGTTTTGCTAATGCTCTTTGATGCTATTCTCGCATGCTGGAAGACTCGACTGTGGAGCCCACGGAGAGTACCTGACCGGCTTCAGCACCAGAATACGTGAACAACGGCACCCCGACCCACCCGGCGCTCACACGCGCGCGCGCACACACACACACACACACACACACACACACACACACACACACACACACACACACACACGGCGCGTCGCGCCGCGCGCTGACCCAGTTGGGAGTTTCCGTATCATGATCCAAAGGCGTTTCTTGTACTCTGCTACGCGGCGCGCGGCGCTACCCCGCGCGGCAAAGGGGCGCTGGTACGTAGGCGCGCGGGGTAGCGCAATCGAAACGTTACCGCCCAGCGGTCACCGTTGGTCAGCAGAACACCATCGGGAACACCGCCTGGATAACCGGCTGACAACGCGCTCAGGAGAAAATGTGTTGCATACGCTTACTCTGGGAATATGATGAACGGTCGGAGTACTCCGACACCAAGTCCATATAGCTAGTGTCCGCCCCGCCGGCTGCCCCAGTATGAGGGATACGACTCGCCTGCGCCTGGCTGGCAGGGCGGGTGACTACCCGACTAGCCGACTTAAACCAGGCATTTTGGAGCACATACGTAGGTAAAAGATACCAATGTGTCCTCATTCGGCGACCGGCTGGATCAGCGAGCACGGATACGCAGGGGGGCGCAAGGCGAGGCGCTCTGCTCGTCCCGCTACTCTAAACGACTCTCTGCCCCGCCCCGCCCCGCCCCGCCACACCCCGCCCCGCCCGCCGCTCGCATAAGGCCGTGCAAGACGGCGTGGCGGGGCCCCGGGGGGACGCACAGCTCACGGCCCGCTCCGCTGCGCGGATATGGTCCGCCGCTCAGCCCGCGCCCCGCCCCGCCCCGCCCCACGCCGCCACGCCGCAATGTCTTATTTCGCGGCGATGTTGCCGGTTCTTGGGAAATTACCTCCCAACCAGCAGCACGTGAATGAATGGGGAGGAAACAGTGTACGCTACGCGGCCGTGGCCGCCCCGCGCCCCGCCCCGCCCCGCCCCGCCCCGCCCCGCCCCGCCCCACCTCGCCCCGCGCTCCGCCTCGCCCCGCGCCGGCAGGCTGACAGGGCGCTTGCCCTGCTGTGAGAAGCTGACAGCTGACCGACAACTCGAGCAGTACGGGCCGCGTGTGAGTGTCCAGGGAACACCCGCTCTCGCTTCCGACTGATTCCGAAGATCGCCTTCATACCTCTGTCCTTGTCGCACTCATGGGACACTTCCATGTCCAGCATAGGGCACCGCCCTAGGTGCGACAAGGAGGGAGGTCCTTGAGGCGGTGGTTGGCTCCAGGTGGTTCCAGGTGGTTCCAGGCCCACGCGCCTCACGGTCGGGTCGGGTCGGGTAGGCAACCGGCACACCACCTTTGCTTTGCAGTACAGCATAAGCAGCCGCCCGGTCGCCCGCGCAGCCTATGGGGAGCGTCTGTAGGAAAAGCTTACGGTGATGTTCACTGTAAGCTACTGCGAACCCTGCACCGTAAGCTACGGTGAATGTCCCTGTAAGGCACAGCACTGCACCCTGTTTCACCTTAGCTTACAGAGACTTTCACCGTAAGCTACAGTGACATTCACCGTAAGCTTTTTTGAGTGTAAGGCGTGGCGTTGTGCGGCGCGGCGCAGATTACACCCGTCCAGGACCGTCCCGCATACATCGGGGTCACCCCAGCCCGCCTCGCCTCGCCTCAGCGCCACGCCGGCGGGGCGGGGCGGGGCGGGGCGGGGCGGGGCGGGGCGGGGGCGTCGGGCGGGCTGTGTGGCCCCGGGTACGGCACCGTGTGGGACACACACACTGCACCTGGGGGCTTTATCAGAACTTTCTTTCCCGCCCACGTCATTGGCAACGACTGCGGTGGGTGCCCGCCCAGCCCCGCCCCGCCCCGCCCCCCGCCAAGAGTCACCGAGCCTCGCACTCGCCTCGCCAGCCGTCACTCCTCGCCAGTGCGCTCTTGAAGCGCCGGTGTAGCGCCGGTGAGCGAGTGCCGAGCAGGCAGAGCAGAGCGTCCGCTGGAGCGTGCCGCCGCCGCGCCGGGCGGGTAGGCAGCCCATCGTGCGCGCCTCCCCACCCCGCCCCGTGATGATCCCCCCAAGCTCAGGTCAGGCAGTAGGGGGATAGTATTATCCCGTGACAACCATGCCCCCTCCCTTAGCGCATGGTGAAGGGGGCATGGTTATCGCTGGATGCCTGAGCCGAGGCGGGGCCCACCAGGGGGCGGGGCGTCGCCGGGGGCATGGTCATCCCGGGAACCTAATCACCAGGAGGGGCATGATCATTTCGAGATAATACAACTCTCTGCAACGCAAGAATCAAAAGTGAACGATAGTGTCTGCATGCCCACCTCTGACGTATGGTGCCACGTGTCCCTTAGACAGACAGTGATTTGGGTTTGTTTGAATGTATATACATTCTTACATTTTTTAAACCTCTATTGAGGTGTAAAAGTTACGTCATTTCCCGCGGCTTTCCTCTGCAGCAAAAGTTAGGAAAAGTGAGCGACAGTGAAAGTGAGAGAGTGAGCGAGCGCGAGCGAGTGAGTGACTATGGACTGTCACGCCAGCAGCTGCGGGACCAGCCGCTCATTGTCCAGCCCGCCTCCCTGTGGGAGCTGGGGCCCCGCGCGGGGCGGGCCGGGCCGGGCCGCGGGCGCGGGCGCCTCGCCAGCGACGAGCTGGACAATTTTCAACGTTTGTCACTGTACTTCTGGGGATGCCGTAACTTTAGACGCACAATAAGCTCCAGGTCTACTTTCACACGTGACGATTTCTACGTTCTTAATGGGTTTAAGGGTTTGCATACACGCTGCAACATTCCCCCTATTCCTAGCAGCGCATGAGTCGGGGAAAAGGATGAGGGGAGAGGGACGTCTGTTAAACCAGGCGTCTTCGCCGGAATTTGCGGTAAATTGGTCCTGCCGCTGGCGGCTGGCTGGTGGGCGCGGGGCGGGGAGGCTCCACGGCGGAGCTGCAATCTCTGTTCCGACTGGAGAAACACGCCGGCAAAGCGGAACCTCAGGAGGCGGGCGTGGCGGCGCAGGGCAGCGCAGCGCAGGGCCTGGGGGAGCAGGGAGGAAGCGAGTGTTGCGGAGCTTGAGGAGGTGCACGCGGACGCACGCCTTGCGCGACACACGGCGGGGGCGGGGGGGGGGGGGGCGGCTCGCAGGGGATGGATTTCTTGAGACGTCCCGGCCTGGCCTCACGCCGGTCCCCGCCGGTCCCCGCTCTGCGCACAGCGGCCCACAGCGGCCCTGCAGTGTTTAACCACATTGAGTGCGGGGCGTGTTCATCCCCTGTAATTTAACACGGGAGCGTGACCACATAGTGGGCACGCTGCACTCAATGTGTTGGAAAAGGGTTCACTTCTCTTGGACGACTACTACCGTCTCACAGTCCGGGAATATTCGGAGGTGTGCAGTATACTTTAAACCCTTCTGGTTTAAAATGACCAGGGAAATAGATCTGATATTAGGACATTCTAGTGGTAACGACACCTTGATTTGTTTTTATGTGTAAGTCTCGCGCAGCCCGCCGCAGATCGTGTCTTCGCAGAGCTCTGCTTCTGATTATTTTTAGCATGGTAGCTGCTCGCAGGACTCCAGCTCCAGCTCCAGGCGAGAGGAGAGGAGCTGACCGCTGACAATGACCGGACGGAGAGGCGGGGTGGGGCGGGGCGGGGCGGACCGTGACGAGGGGGAGGGGCGGGGCGGGGCGTACCAGCACAGGCCTCTGGCACAGGCCGGCTGGGGGCTGCAGCGGGGTCACTGACTACACCAGCAGCGTTCAGTAGTGTCCTCTCTCTTACTCCTTACGGCCTTGCCCCTTGAGTGCGACAAGGCTCGCCTGGAGGCTCGCCTGGAGGCTCGCCTGGAGGCTCGCCTGGAGGCTCGCCTGGAGGCTCGCCTGGAGGCTCACCCGCTGCCTCTGGATCCGCCACTGACTCCACACAGCGCTGGTGCTACTCACAGTCACGCAAGACAGGCGGCCGGCCAGCAGGGGAGGCAGCCCCGGGCCCAGGCCCAGGTGCAGGTCCTGTCGCAGGCCCCCGCCGCCCCCGCGCGGCGAGGTCCGCGCCGCCGCCGCCGCCGCCCCCAGCACCACGGACACGCTGCCCGCGCCCGCGACGGGGACGCCCTCGCGGCCCTGACGAGCACGGCTTGGTCGGCGGCCAGCGTCGACGTGGACCTGGAGTGTTTCCGGCGCAGGACCACCTCCTCCTCCTCCTCGGCCCCGCCGGCCCCGGCCCCGCCGCTGCAAAGGGGCAGCAACTCGGTGAGGTGAGGGAGGGGCGGGGTGGACAGCGGCGCAGCGCGTTCAGTGTCTCTACGTGTTGCTAAATAGTAGAGCAGAGTTAACAACTCGTGTATCTGTTTCTCACCGGGGCAGGACGAAGAGAACAGAATACAGTTAGGTTTTGTACGCCACAGACACCATGTACTTTTGCCAGAGATAGTAACTATCTCAACTGTTGTATTTGAACGGTGTGACCGACAGACCAGCTCTACGGCGGCCTGCACCAGGCTATTGGGAGTGGGGCAGGCCGGGCGGGGCGGGGCGGGGCGGGGCGAGGCGTCCTCCTCTCTTGTAAAGTAGGAAAGGCGTTGGTTCGCAAAGCGGATGCAGCGAGATTACTGGGTCGGGCGCGAGACGGAGCGGTCGCGGAGGCGGGGCGGGGCGGGGCGGGGCGGGGCGGGGCGGGGCGGGGCGGGAAATGGAGTGGAGTGGAAGGGCGTTCTCGGCCACAGCCGCGGCAAGGAGGACGCGTCCCGGGTGCCTGCGGGCCGAAACCCCCCACCGGAGAGGAAGGCGAAAGGATAGGGAAGGGGTAAGGACTGTTCTAAAACAAGCTGTTCGTGAAGGTGAAGCCCGGCGCCCAGCCCGGCGCCCAGCCCGGCGCCCAGCCCGGCGCCCAGCCCGAGGCCCAGCCCGAGGCCCAGCCTAGGGCTTTACTCTCAAGGAGACCGCGGGCGGCGCGGCGCGGCGCGGCCACGCACGTCTCCTACGCGCCGTCCTCGATATGTATGACCATTGATCCCGTGCCGCTGCCGCTGCCGCTCGAGTCGTCTCGTCTATGCGGAAAACGCTTCGGCATGTGTCCGGCCCGGCGGCTGGTCCCGCTGGTCCCGCTGGTCCACCTCGCGGGGCCAGGTCCACCTCGTCGGACCTGTCTGCGGGGCGGGGCGGGGCGGGGCCGCGCCGCCTGCTCAGCTAGCGCGGGCTAGTGGTGTGTGTGTGTGTGTGCTACGGTACCTCCCGCGCGCCGGACAGACCGCCGCAGCGAGAGAGAGAGAGAGAGAGAGAGAGAGAGAGAGAGAGAGAGAGAGAGAGAGAGTGTCTGACCTGGAGCACCTCCCGCAAGGGCTGCGTGTCCCGCACACTAATCGCCGCTGCCTGGATAAAATCCCCCTCCCTCCGCGTCGGCGTGTGTGTGTGTGTGTGCGCGCGCGCGTGCGGGGCGTGCGTGCATCTGACCTACAGTCCTACTCTGGGGCGTGTGTGTGTGTGTGCGCGCGCGGCGGGTACGAGATGTGAGCGACGGGCACAAGAGAGAGCGAGAGAAGATAGGCGCCCCGCTACAGGGACGCGTCCTCCGCGGGGGTGACGCCGGGGGCGGGGCGGGGGCGGGGGCCGGGGCGGGGGCGGGGCTCTATTTTCCGCCTCAGGGCTCTGGCCGCGGCCCTGGTCTGGTCTGGTCCCACGCCGCGCCGGACGCTACTCTGCTCGACGCGCTCCCTCGCCGTCCTCCCCTCCTCTCCTCCGGGCGGCCGGCCCCGCCTCTGTCGCGCCCGCCCCGCCCCGCCCCTCCCCGCGGCTGCCCTGCCCTGCCCTGCCGGGCCCTGCCCTCCTCCGGACGGAGCCTGCAATAGGACGTCGCGACGCCTCGCGGGGGAGGCGACCCCCTGAGACTGACGGGACGGGACGGGACGGGACGTCGTCAGGCAGCCGGGTCTGGGACGGGACGGGCAGGGATGGAAACTTAAGCTCTTCGTTCCTTTTCGATCCTCGCTATTTATTTAAGAACGCCAGGATCAAGCGTGACAGCAGTTGTGAAAGATGCGAAATGATGTGCTCCAGTTCAATCCTCGTTAGAACTTGTTTTCTATATGTAACTCCTTCGCGATCTATTACAACAAAACATACTAAGTAACCGCTTCGTCCTTTTTTTTTGCGATTTCATTCGTTCCTAGGCGAATAAGTTTGTGAAGGAGTTACATTTAAAAAAAAATTCTAATGGTAATTAACCTCTGTGGAGTTAATGAGCGAATAGCGGGGCGGCTCTCACAGGCGCACGTTCTGTTCTGGTGTGTTTCAGGCTGGCGCAGGCGGTGTCCTGCGTGCCGTACGCACGGCTGGTCGGCTGGTGCGGGGCGGGGTCCAGCCTCCTGCTCCAGGAGGACCCTCAGTATGGAAACAGGTAAGCGCTTCCGATTGCATGGTCCAGCTGTATTGTAAACTTCTTGCAAACAACAAAACATCGTATTGCAGACGATCTTCTTTGCAAGCTGCAAAGCATTTTGTAGCGTTGTATTACGAACTAGTTCTTTCCAAGCTTGCACATACTATTTCTTCGCAACACGAACGAATACTTTGTAAGGATTTTAACAGATTTGAAATCTTTGCAATATTAACTAATTCTTCGTAATGCAAAGATCAAAAATTGTTTGCAACGTTACAAATAATTTAGTTTGCATGCGTTTTACAGTGTATTTGCTTTGGACAGCAGCAGCGCATGCGACACTCATAAGGGTCTCCGCGGAAAGAAGTCGCGTTGTTTGAGTTATTTGCGGCTATTTGCCTTCAATGCAATGGAACCATATGCGCGCATGCGCGCCCCGCCCCGCCCCGCCCCCCCGCCCCGCCCGCTCACACAAACACATTTATTGGGTCCAGGCGTGTGGCGGGGAACTAGAACCAGAACCAGGACCGTGTGAAGCAGCCTTATTCCCCACATCATAGTATATATTTTTTAAAGTTTTTACAAAGATGTTGAGGAGTGATCAAAAAATGAACTCCAGCTCAACACAGCGGCCTGCGCCTGCTGGCCCGGCCCGGCACACTCACTGTGGTGTGAGGGAGAAGGGGGAATGGTCTTTACTACCGCACCCGGCTAGGCAGAGTCATTTGGCAATGAGGAACGACATCACACGTAAGGAAAAAATATTGTTCGCCGTTGCAGCATAAAAAAAACATAACGTAACGCGGGGAACATCAGTCACGGTGCCGTTAGTTAAATGATCATCTCTCCGCGGGTTGTGTCCAGAGCAGCGGCAACACCTCTACTCTTATTACCCCCTCTCTCACCCGCTCTCTCTCTCTCTCTCTCTCTCTCTCTCTCTCTCTCTCTCTCTCTCTCTCTCTCTCTCTCTCTCTCTCTCTCTCTCTCTCTCTCTCTCTCTCCCCTGCTGGTGAGTCTAAGACAGATCGCGAGGAGAAGGACCTCGCGAGACGAGAAACGATCAGAGCGCATTGCGGCTAAATAATGACTTTTGTAGAAAACTGTAGTTTCGGTTCACTTGCTCTTTTTGCTCCAACAGCCTCCACCAGTAAGCGCAGTGCTGTATGCCAATTCACTTTAAGGCGCAGCGCACGGGTAGTTCGGCGTCGTCGCGCCGTTAGACAGATGTGCCGCGGGCCGCCTCGCGGGCTCTGCGTGCAAGCAGGGGGCCAGGGACCCCGCCCCGCCCCGCCCCGCCCCGCCCCGCCGTGCTCGCGAGGCAGCAGGGGCGACAGGGGTGCACAGAGCCTGAGCCTGCACCACTCCCCCGCCCGCCAGGCGCAGGCGCAGGCGCCGCCAGGCCGCCAGGCCACGCTCCGACCCGACCCAGTTCTCACTCATGTTCCTAGGAATCGGATCAGGCGAGGTAAGGCTGTTCAGGAGGGCAGAGTGGGGCGTGGCGGCCGCGGCGGCCGCGGCGGGGGCGGAGGGAGGGGGGTGGGGGGTCTGCAGGGCGCCGGCCCGGCCCGGCCCCGGGGGATATGGCATGGCGTTGCGTCACCGTGCGACCCGCCCTGCCCCGCGGGGGGCGCGCTCGCGGGGCCCCCGCCGCCCCCACGCGCCCCCTCGTCATGACCCCCGTCACCAGGCAGGCCGGCCCGGCCCCCGGGCCCCGCGCGGCGCCTCGGCGGACACGAACATGATCTGCTCTTACACGGCGTGATGGCAGCACGGGATACACAGGCGCGGTTTCTGGTCTTGTAGGCAGGGGGGGGGGGGGGGGGCTGGATTGCCTACCTACATGGGTTTTGTGGCACAAAATGCCTACCTTTCAGGAGGTTTACTATAGCCCTACAGTGAGGGCCCTTAGTCCGCGATTGGATACACTACGACGCTGGTTGGACTGACAGCGCCCAGCCTGTACCGACCGAACACACTCGCAAGCGATAATAGGGTGTGCTTCCACCCGGGCCGGGGTGCTAGTGTTAGTCGGTTGGCGTGAAGCTTTTGCCCCGCCCCGCGAGTCGCGCTGTCGAGCGTCCCCTCCCTGGCACGGCACGACGCTTGGCGCTTAGCGGCCCGGCCCCGCGCTGTGCGGCTCACGCTGTCCTGGCCATGCCTGGCTGTTGCGCCAGACTGCGGGCCGAGCGGCGCGGCGCGGCGCAGCGGCTGCACGACCAGCGGCCAAACGTCTTCTAAACCAACGGCCCAGCACGAGATTGGGAAGTACTTGGTTCACAATGAAGGACCCGGATATTAACATTCAATAGTTCACCAACGACAGAAGGTATCTAGGATCGCATCTCGCGTTAGTAGGACACGGCACTCACCTAGATCTGCTAGCCCGCCGTCCAGACGATGTGCCTCTCGGCGGGGAAGTCGCAGCGGGGCCGGGACTCACGTCCGATGAGGACGACGACGAGCTTGACGACGAACTGGACGTGGAGAGATGGAGCGACCTGGAGGACGCCGGGCTGAGCACCGTCCTCGAGCAGGGGCGCGAGGCGGCGCGCCCGCACTGGCGGCCGCCGCCCGCGGGGGCGGAGCGGGGGCGGGTGGCGGAAGGGGTGGCGGGGGCGGCTGCCGCGGCGCCTGTGACGCGCGACGCATCGGCGGCGTCGGCGGCGGGGGCGGGCGCGTCGGGCGCGGCGTCGGCCAGCAGCACGGCGGCGGTGTTGGCGGGGAGGTGCGGCAGCGCCACGTCGGGGGGCGCGCTGCGGCGCTGCAGGCAGTGCGGCCCCGGCCCCGACCCCGGCCGCTGCTCGCCCAGCCGGAAATGCCGCACCCGCCGCATGGACGCCCGCAGCCACGACGACGGCCGCCGCTCGCTCGGCCGTCGGGACGGCGCCGACGCCTGTCCTGCCGTCGCGGCGTCCTCGGCGTCCCCCTCGCCGTCGTCGTCCTCGTCGCACTGGTAGCTCCAGTTGGTGGCGCCCGGGCTCGCGGCCGCACCCGGCGCCGCACAGCGCGCTCCCTGCATGGCGGCGCGGTCGACACTGGCGGGCCGCGGCGTGCTGTCCGCGCCCGCGCCCGGGCCGCCCGCGGTGGAGGTGGAGGGGGCGCTGGGGGGGCCGCGGGGCGGCGGGCTGGGCGCGGGGCTGGGCGCGGGGCTGGGCGCGGGGCTGGGCGCGGGGCGGGGGCTGTAGCCGAGCGGGCCGCTCGGCTTGCATGACGGTGACTCAGAGCCCCGGCCGGCTCCAGCCGCTGATGACCCTCCGTCCTCTTGATGTTCGTCTCCTCCTCCCTCTGCTTGCCGCTGCCGCTGGAGCTGCCGCTGGAGCGCCTCCTCCTCCAGCACCCAGCTCCAGTCGATGTCGTCGGTCCCGCAGCTCGAGCTGCAAACACAAGACACACATAGTTATGTTACTCTGTGACGCTACCGGCTCGAGTATTTTTTGTACGGCGGTGGCTTAGCAATAACGAAAAATTCTTAAGAAAATTATTATTTTTATACCCATTGCTGTTAAAAGGAAATGTACTGCTATCTATAGTTATACCTACTGCCGTTTCAAAACTAATATCTTATTTACGGAGCGCCAACACATTGATTGCGGGAGGCCTCTATAGCCTATGACTGAGCGCGACCTCTGCGTGGTGACTTAGACCTCCCGCACTCAGTGTGCACAGACTCAAGGGGTTATTGTCGCCAGCGGTGCGGCGCGGCGCGGGTGGCTACGGCCGGACGGGCTGCCGGCCTGGCCATGCGCACCTCCAGCTCCAGCACATGCACGTGCCCGTGCCCAGCCCGCCCCGGCCCGCCGAGTATTTCGACAGACGGGCGGGGCGCGGCGGGGCGGGGCGGGGCGGGGCCGGACCGGGCCGCCGCCCCGGCTGAGCACTGCGGAATTCCACAGCACACTCGGCCCGGCCTGCCCTCCCCCCGCCAGCGGCCAGCGTGTCGCCGGGCCGGGCCGAACTGCTCCAGCACTTGACCCTTTTTGACACACGCGATTGTTTTCTCCAAGTGCTCGTCGGTGCGGGGCCGTGCGGGGCCGTGCGGGGCCCGCTGCCTGGTCCTTGCGAGGGCAAAGAAGGCGGCAAGGCTGGTTCACATCCCACCGGGGGTGGTTGCAACATGGCGGGGCGGGGCGACAGTGGAACAGCATAGGCAGGGTGAGTGGATGGGAGAGGTGGCAAGAGCAATGTTTTACATTTTGTGGATTCAGCGACCCCTGCTGGGGCGACGCGTCGCGACGGAAGGTGTCCGCGCCGGCTCGGGTGTCCCCGGGTGTCCCCACACGGGACGCGGCACGGCGGCGCGCAGGACGCCCGGAGCAGAGGGGCTTCCTTGCAATGTGCGGGAAGGGAGCAGGGAAGGGGAGGGGAGGGGGTACGGGCTTCCGGGCCAGTGACAAAAGTCCTGGGCCCCTCCTCTCGTTAGCCGCCGTCCAGATTAGCTGGCTCCCATCCGGTCGGCCACCTGGCCACCTGGCCTGGCCCCAGATGGAAGGGCCCTGGCGGCCCCCGCCCCCGCCCTCGGCCCCGCCCGCCAACTAGACACGGAGCTACGCGGCGAGGCCCGGCCTGCAACGCCGCCATTTGTGAGCGGCAACGAAAAGATCCTTCGGCCTTGGGCCATGGGCGGCCGACATGGCGGCACGGGCGCCTGGCGGGGCGTGGCGGGGCGGGGCGGGGCGTGGCGGGGCGTGGCGGGGCGTGGCGGGGCGAAGAAGGGAAGGCCGGGGCCACTGCCGCTGTCGTGATCTAGAAGACGAGACCCGGCCCGACCCCGACGTGGCTCGCGGCCACGTGGGCTTTCAGGTCCAATGCCAATTCTATTAGGGACCATTCTAAAGTAAGCCTTTCTCGATTTTGCAGAATCTGATACGACTGTTGCTGGCGCCTCGGTTGGAAAAGTGTCAGCGTACAGTTGCCGACTGCAGGACTGCTGATGGATAGCCTACTGCCCAAATAAACAGGTATGTGGCGGCGGATATCCGTGTCAGAGCGACAGCCCGGCCCGGCCCGGCCCGGCCCGGGATCACGTGACATGACGTTCTTGTTCCCGACCGCGCGCCCTGCCCTATTAGCGACTCTAGACTTCACGTCACGTGACGGCAATTCGAAGTAGACCCTCAATGACGCGGTTGGGGCGGGTGTGGCACCTCCGTGCGAGTCGTGTCCCTGGCCCGCCCCGCACCCTGGTCCTGGTGCTGGTCCTCGCTGGCACACGGTTACAGGACAGTCCTGAAGGCTGACGGCTGAGCCCACGCGCAGTGGAGTAAAGCGGGCTGTATCTGCGCCTGCCTCAGAGGAAACAGCTCTGCACACGTGCGTGTATGTTGCCTAGTAGGCAGGAGCAGATGCAGCCCGCTTTTCTCCATTGGGTTTGGGCTACTAATTGCCTACTTTTTGGCAGCACTGGGGACCAGGCTGCCCTAACGCGACGGCCCCGCCGGCCCCGCCCCGGCCCGCGTGGCTGCGAGTCGCGCTGCGAGACTTTAACGCAGGACCGAAGGCTGAGATCTCGTTCATCCTGTGGCGCCCATCTTCAGAAATCGAAACAGACTTTTAATGGGAAGCCGATAGCGGTAGACTTTCCTTCACTATATGGCGAAATTTGAGATGTTGGATTACGAAACAGCGCCTTAAGACGTCTACTTGTCTCGTGGCTCGGGTTTGGCTGGGCCCACCCTGCCTGGCCTGGCCTAGCCCGGCCCTGTCCCGGCCCCCTGCACTAAGGCCCGTGAGCCACTAGTTGGGTCCACTCACCCCTCCTATCCCGCCCGCCTGCCCGCCGCCCCCGGCCGCAGCGCTCGCCGCGTCTGTCTGTAAGCAACCACGGCCAGCCCGTTGAGAAAAAGGAAAGGAAGAGCATATTGCATGCATGCTCAACCCCCCGGCACCTCCTGAGGCTCCTCGCGCCCCCGCTCCCCGACGGCCCCCCGCACGCAGCAGTCTGCCGCCCCGCCCCGCCACGCCCTGCTCGCGCACTCACCATCCGTCATGCTCCAAAGCCCCGACCCGGCCGATGGCCACGGAGTGGGGCCGGTCCCTGAGCGCCGCCGTCCAGTCCAGGGACCACTGCCGCGGCCGCAGCGGCTCCACGAGGGACGAGCGGTCGTACGCCGCCGAGGCCGCCGTGGCCGCCGAGGCCAGCGGGGCCGTGGATAGCGACGCGGTGCGGGGCCTGTTGTGGGCCGCCGAGGCCGTGGCGGCCGTGGAGTCCGAGTTGGAGCGGTGGAAAAAGCTGGACGAGTCGATGGGCAGCGGCCCCAGCCGGGTCGAGTCCGCTTCGTGGCCGCCGTCGTCCGACAAGGGGTTGGCGAAGAAGCGCGAGTGCGGGCCGCGGCCGGCGCCGGCCCCGACGCGCAGGGAGCGGCGCGCCTGGCTGGCCCACTGCCGGCACCGGGACAGCGTCGCGGAGGACACGTCGCTGGCCGTGGACCGGGGGCGGCGCGCGGCACGGGCGCGGCGGCCCCCGCGGAGGACGTCCTCGTGCGTCACGAGCGTCGTGTTGACGGCCTCGGCCACACGGCTGGTGCAGGCGCTGCCGGCCGCCACGTCGTAGTCCGAGTCCTCCGAGTCCTCGAAGGCCTCGTTGAGCTGGCTGCCTCCGGACACGCGCTTGGCGCCGTTGGAGAACTCCCACGAGCCTGAGCGCACCAGGGGCTGGCCGCGGGCGGGAGGGGAGGCGGGCGCCGGGCCTCTGAACGTGGAGGTGCTGGCGGGGTCCGGGCCGGGCGGGCCGGGCGGGCCGGCCAGCTGGGCGGCCTCCTGCAGCAGCTCGCGCTCCACGGAGCCGCGGGCCAGGGCCTGGGCGGTGACATCCTCGGGGCCGGCGGCGGCGGGTCTCGTGTGCCTCACGACGAACGGGTCGGCGGCCACCTCCACCGGCACCTCTTGGCCGCGGAGGCCGTGGGCGTGGGCGAGGCCCGGGCCCGGGCCGCACTGCTGGTCGCACTGGTTGTCCGCGCTGGAGGGCCGCGGCGGCACGGGTGGCGGCGCGGGCGGCGGCGCGTCCTCGAGCTCGAGCATCTCGAGTCCGTCCTGCTCGTGCTCGGCCGGGGGCCGCGCGTCGTGCAGCAGCGGGCAGCGCGCGCAGCCGGGGCCGTGGTGGCCGCCCTGCGCACCCTGCGCGCCCTGCGCGCCCGGGGCGGCCCCCGCCAGTGGGGCGCTGGGCACGGCGGTGGCCTCCATCAGCTCCTGGGCGGCATCCTCAAACGCGCTTGAGGACAGCGAGGTGCGTCGGTTCGATATGCGGCTCGTTGATCTCCGGAATCCCACTGCAACATTCACATTGGCGGATTAGAACGGATTGCGCAGGATGGCGCAACAGGTTTGGTTCGGCTGGGACGCCGCCTGCCATACACCTCTGACCCCTGCCTGTCCCATTCCATCAGCAGGAAAGGTGCTTGGCCTGCATACACCTTGTGGCAGAAATAGTACAGGGAGCTGTACAGGCTCATGCAGTGCGGTCTCAAGGTGTATCCGTGGTACGCGCCTTTTGAAGTCACATAGGACTACAGTAGTCATACTGCACTATATTATGTATACAAAGGTGTATGGTGAGAGTACGACAAAGGTGTATGGTGAGAGTACGACAAAGGTGTATGCCCAGGAGGCGACCTAAGTCGCTCTGTTTTCTGTAGCATACACCTTTGTCGTACTCTCCTGGTACACCTTCAAATGACAGTGTTCCCAACTCAGTCCAGAGGGCTGCAGTAACCTCAGTAGTGGCGGACGAATTGAAGACCACAATGCCTTTACTGTCGTCACTTATGCTACTGCGTTAACGATTACTTTTGTGCGTGCCCAATGAGCTTCACGTCAGGGGCGCACATTTCGATAATCACCGACTCTCACACAGCTGGGCTCGACGCTCCTCTCCTCACCCAGAGTGTCCCTGAGGAAGTGCAGCATCTGGCGGGCGCCGGAGGCGGTGGACGGCCGGTCGCTGGACATGTCGCAGCGGCGCGGGGCGGGGCGGGGCGGCGCGGGTCACTCGCCCATGGCAGCCCTCCAGCCCTAACCTACGGGAGTCTGCGGTGCAGCACACGCGGGGCGGGGCGGGGCGGGGCGGGACGCACTCGTCCGCTGCGCTGCTATGCCGCCGGTCACACTGCGCACTACCCGGTCGAGCTGCCTTCGCCCCGCGACGCCCCGCCCTGCCCCGCCACACCTCGCCCCACCCCGCCCCACCCCGCCCCACCCCGCCCGGGAGGCTTCACGGCCGAGCTCTAACCGCTTGTTGACCACACCGCCCGTCCCGTCCCGTCCGTCCCTGTCGTCTCCTTAGGGTGGGACAATTGGCACCTGGCGGCGCGCCTTGCCCCGCCCCGCCCCGCCTTGCCCCGCCTCGGTCACGCTGTCACCCTTCACTACCCTGCCAGAAGCGCCCCGAGATCCAGCAGAAAATACCGTACGGGTGTTTGAGAGAACACGCTGGTTTGTGTAGCCGCTCCAGCCGTAAGGCGCCGCGGCCCCTGGGGTAGGCAGACCCGCAACACTGTGACGTGCAGTCTGAAACACCCGGCAGCGGCACGCCTCCGCGGAACCTGTCGGCCGCGCTCTAGACGCACAAGACACGCGGGGAAATCGCATCTATTTGCAGATTAATTGGTCGACGAATAAGTTGAACATCGCTATTGCCCCTGCCGTACGCTCCGTGCTGTGCGTGATGCAAAGTCATGCACACCGGGGCGGGTGCACGGAGCCTCCCCCCAGCGCAGGGCAGGGGGCGTCAGGTACAGGGTCGATAACGAGGAGCCTCGCCGTGATAACTCAAGGAGGGGGGCGGGGGCGGGGCGGGGCGGGGCGGCGGGGGCGGAGGGTCCTCGAGGAGATCCAGCCCGCCCCGCCGTTGACTTGAGGGCACCGCCGGGCGGAGCGCAACGGCGCTGACCTCTCCTCTCGTCTGGCCCGGAGCAGAGGGACTGAAGCCCAGAGACAACCGAACACTTCGCCTCATCAAAAACCTCTCTGCTGCCATCCGCTATTGTTACTCTTGCAACTCACGGGCACGAGAGCTGCCAAAGGGTATTTTACCAAACAGACCCGGTACTTTAGACCAGGGCGGGCGTTACCTGGCAACGCTGGTCGTGTATTTGGACCTGCGGAGGCGGAGGCGGCGCGACGCGCGACGGCCGGGCCGCCTGGCCTGGGGCTTGTTTCCATTCCAGACCGGAGGGGCTTAGCCCGGCCCGGGAGGGGGGGCTGCCGGTCACCAACAACTCGGTGAGTCACGTTCCGAGACGCTTGCTTGTCGAAGGCTGCCGCCCCGCCCCGCCCCGCCCCGCCCCGCCCCGCCCCGCCCCGCCCCGCGCGGCCAGGAGTCTTTACGACCGCAGCGCGGCGCAGCGCAGCGCAGGCCGACCTGCACTGCGCGACACGAACAAGGCGCGGCGGGGCGGGGCGGGGCGGGGCGGGGCGGGGCGCACGCACTCCGTAGAGGCACTCACTGTAGCGCCCGGCCAAGTCTCGTGCGCCCCCGTCGGTCTGGGGTAAGGGCTCACCGTAAGGGTGCGGTGGTCGCGCTCTGGAACAGGCTCTGTCAGCTCACAGCCCCCCCCCCTCCCCTACCCCCCGCGGCCCCACGACACGTGCAGCAGCGTGCGCGGCCCGGGCCGGCGCCGCCCCGCCCCGCCCCGCCCCGGAGCAAACTAACAGAACCTTTAATAACGTAGCAGTACATAAAGCGCCTCCGGCACGCCACGCGAGACGCGGCGCGGTCCCGAGGACTCCGGGGAGGACCGGAGCGGAGGGACGAGCCGCGCCGCGCCACGCACCGCCGCGGGCACGGGTCCCGGAGGGGCGCCGGAGGGGCGCCGCCGGAGCAGTGTTGCCAGAAAAGTAGGCAATAAGGCGCCCAAGCGGGAGTAAAGCGGGCTGCATCGGCGCCTGCATACTAGGCAGCACCCCTGCACTGGTGCGTACATGTTGCCTAGCAGGCAGGCGTAGACGCAGCCCGCTTGACTCCAGGCACGGGGAAAGCTTTACGCTGAGACTTTACGGATCCGCAATCACTTCCGTCCAACGCGACAAGACGCTGTCGCAAGGAAACCTCTCCTCGGAGCGTTTATAATCAAATACGTCCGATTTAATATTTTTTTCAAACCGAAGCTTCAGCTTAGGGTTGATCGCGGTGATATGCGGAATACCCTGATTCGTCGGGGCTCGGCGCGGTACTTGTGCTCTGCCACGCGCCACGCGTGCGTCTCGTCTCGTCTAGACTCGACTGCATGTTAATCGCTGCCCGTGCGTAAGCGTCTGCGCTGCGCTGCGGTGCGCACCGGGCCGCGCCGCGCGAGCGAGTGCGAGAGAGTCGGCTGCTTCCGGCCGGGGCGGGGCGGGGCGGGTGCGAGCAGGGCCCGGCCGGGCCGGCGGGCAGGCACCGAATGCAAATGCTAAGGGTGCGCTGAGCGCTGTGGCGCGGCGCGGCGCGGCGACACTCGCTGAGGTTGGGTGGCGCGGTGCGGCCCGGGCCGTGGGCGGTGCCCTGCCCCCCGCGCCGCGGCGCCACTGGGGGGAGGAGGGGGGGGGGCGTGGATGTGTCACAGCTTAAGCGAAGAAAAAAGTTTTCCAGAAAGTTTTGGCGCCTACCCATCGATAGAAGGGTTCTGATTGCAATGAATTTCTGGCGTGAGAGGGATATTTCCCCAACCCAGAGAATAGCCTACAAAACAAATTCTCTACCCGTACTGTTTGCTTTTGTCCGGTCTGGCCGTTGATCGGATTACGATTGTGTCAGTCAATGGGCGAGCAAACAGCCGGGCGGTTTTTGTTGTTCTTCAGAATCCGGTTTGACTAGAGTAAATTGCCCTGTTGTGGGGGGGGGGGGGCGGGCATTAAAACCGACCAACAATAACGTTTCACTCAAAACAAGACACGTCTCTCAATTTGTCTATTGCGACGTTTTCAACGGTTTCGGTTCGGTGTCTGGTCGGCTGGATGCAGTGGGCGCATCGCCCCCTCCCCCTCCCCTCGACTGTTTATCCTTGGGTGGGTAGCAACCGGTCGGGCACACGCGGCTGGGTGGGGCGGGGCGGGGCGGGGCGGGGCGGGGCGGGGCGGGGCGGGGCGCGCAGGTCCGCCCCGCTCCGCACCCACCTCGCTCGCACCCAGGCCAGGAGGCCCCGGCCCGGCGCGTCGCACCTGCGCGCGAGCGAGACGGAAAGCTTCCTGTGTGTGTGTGTGTGTGTGTGTGTGTGTGTGTGTGTGTGTGTGTGTGCTTACCCACTGGTAAAACCAAAGCGTAGTTGTACCCCTTTTTTAAGCGTACAGCTACGCTTGAAGACCGCACGCCCTTCTTGAAGCGTACAACTACGCTCCAAGGAAGGCAATTCCTTCCATGCATTTAGACAAGAGAAACGGAGCGCATGAGCTGTTGTACGCTTCAAGAAGCACGTACGAACTGTACGCTTCACGACAGGCGCTCTGTTACGCCTTAGTTTTACCAGTGCCCTTACGCGACACACCCTGGAGAATGTTTGGGCTTCAGACACTAGCTGGCCGCGGCATCGTAACTACGTCCGTCTTTTGTGGCTAGGTTCAACAACTCCATTCAGGAAGACGAGATTGCTTCTGGCTTCCGTCTCGCTGACCCGAGCCGAGCCGAGCCGCGCGGCGGACGCTTCTGGGGGAAACAAATCCGAATGACGTCTGGCCAGAACCAGAAGATGAATCTACATTTCCTTATGTTTGGAGGAAAAGGAAAGGTGGCGGAGGGGGGGGG
This sequence comes from Frankliniella intonsa, assembly GCA_033675135.1. NCBI lineage: Eukaryota > Metazoa > Arthropoda > Insecta > Thysanoptera > Thripidae > Frankliniella > Frankliniella intonsa. The sequence goes on from CM066253.1 coordinate 19,205,755, forward strand.
GGCGATGACCTGTCGAGACTGACCTGTTAGCATGGAGTGGAACGAAATAGTGCTCTTAATATAACGAATGCGAATGCGTAGTGACGCCCGGGCACGGATTGAGTTCAGGGCAGTTCTGAACAAGTTGTGAATGAACCCGGCGATGTGCCCTCGTCTCGTGTCGTCGGTGCGTTGCAGGCGTTGCGACAGTGGGACCCTGACGGCTTTCGTTATCGCTGCACGCCGAGGAGGGTGTAGTAGTGTCCTCTCTCTTGCTCATTGTGGCCGGGCCGCACGAGTGCGACAAGGACAGAGCGACGAGACCTCTGTGCTCGCTCACCTCAGAGTGCGTCGTGTTGAGCAGGGCGGGCGCAGGGCAGTGGCTCCAGGGACTGCAGGGGCTCCAGGGACTGCAGGGGCTCCAGGGACTGCAGGGGCTCCAGGGACTGCAGGGGCTCCAGGGGGACGCTGACGCTCAGCAGCAGCTCCGGGTGCGGCACTGCGCGTGCGCGGCGGCCCTGGCGGTGCTGCAGCAGGACCCTGGCGGCCAGGGGATGTGTCCCAGGGGACACCCGCGGCACTGTCGGGGCGGGGCGGGGCCGGCCGGTGCCGGCTGGTACCCGTGTGGTACCCACCCGTTCCGTTGGGTACCCGAGCCGGCTCGGCTGCAGGCTGCAGTGCGCTGCCAGGCGCTGCGCACTGCCCGGCCGGTCGCTCCGGTCCGGTCCGGTCCGGTCGTGGCGCGGCGGAGCGCGGCGCACACACTGGGCTGGGCCCGGGCGGGGAGGGGAACACACGGCGCGGGCGCGGAGGCCCGGCCCGGCGGCCAGGTAGAGCCGCCCCGCCCCGCCCCGCCCCGCCCCGCCACGCCCCGCCACCCCCGCTCACCGCCACCAACTCTTCCCCTCCTCCTCACTGTTCGGGGTCCTTGCTCCAGCCGCCGCCGCTCCAGCGCCTCGCCTCGCCTCGCCTCGGCGGCGTGGTGTGGTGTGGTGTGGTGTGGCGGCGCGCACCCGCGGGCTGGAGCTGGAGCTGGAGCTGGTCCAGCGAGGGCCTAACTGTTTCAGACACATAGCCCGGCCGCGCGCTCTGCTGCGCTCTCCTGCGCTCAGCGCCGCTCAGATCCTTTGCTCTCGATACATATGTCGTCAGAGGGCTGACTTACAGAGCGGCGGTACGTCACGTCTTTTAATAGTCCATCAAACACACTGCCATTGATATTCCTCTGCATTCAATGTTTTGGAAACGCATAACGGCAATCGCCGTCCGTGTGCATCTGTTATTCGGCCTACGGCTTTGTGGAACTGCAATTGTTTGTCACATTCTGTCGTAAGAGGGTTGAGCTCCCCCGTCGATACTCTAAGTAAGACCTGCGCCCAACCGGCGCTGGAGGCCCCGCCGCCCCGGCCCGCACAGCGCGCAGCGTGTCGCGGAGCACTACCCCACGCCAGCAGAGAACGCGCTCGCGCGGCGACGCGCGGCGGTACCCCCCGCTGAAACGTGTAGCGACAAGAAAACCAAGGGATTGCGGGATTGGGTGTAATAGTTTGGGTTGGGACCGGTTCGGTCATCGACCGTTGGCGCAGAACCCTGACCGATGGTTCGCGTTATTGTACTCGGGAATAAAAATTTGTGTTCAATGTACTTCATTATTTTGGGGCGTAGAAATATCTGTAAATAGCTGGAGGCAATCTGGTTGCAATAGGTTTATTCTTGATACAGGTGATACAGTGAGCGTAACTACAGTTTTTCCGCTGCCTTCGAACCAAAACCTTGAGAACCATACTGTATCCCTATTGCTCCATTTGCCATGTTTAATCTGTTTCCACCTGTCAGGCCAGAGTAGTGGCAAAAACAACTCTTCGTCCTTCCTGCTTAATCTTCTAAAAAAATTGATGTGTTTTTTTTTTGTTTTTGTTTTTTTTATTTCTTCTAGAAATCTGCTATAATTTTTGTACCCCACACCTGTCATGGCTTTTGTTGACGAAATCAATCGGTTTTTTCATCATTGGCTGAGCGATAGCGAAGCCTATTACTTCACTGATCGGATTTGGCTCCTGTCTGTCTGTCTGTTTGTTTGTTTGTTTGTTTGTTTGTTTGTCTGTCTGTCTGTACGCACGATAACTCGAGAACGAGTTGAGATATCCACCTGAGATTTTTACAGTAGCTTCTTTACATTACAATAGCTTCTTTACATAAATAGCTCGGACGAGTTCGTAAATGGGCATTCTAGCTCAAAAATTGACACCGTTAAAAATTAATTTACATTTTCGAAAAAAATAATTTTTAAAATAAATATTTTTTATACAGTGTCCTAAGGGGTAACTCGACGAGTTGCGGCCCTCTGGGCGAAAATTTCGTCCGTTTGGCCGTATCTCTTACCGTTTAGCCGCTACAGCGTGACTCAAGGGCGAAAAGTCCTCAAATTGCATGTTGGGTGTCGTTTCCAGGGTATTTTGACGAGTTAAGACCCTCTGGGCGGAAATTTCGTCCGTTTGGCCGTATCTTTTACCGTTTTGCTGTTAGAGCGTTGAATTTGGACAAGAAGTCGCCAATATGCCCGTAAATGGTGTATTAATCAGATTTGCGCCCATCAGACCGGCATATCGCCGGAACCGTCTGCACGAGTGCAATTCAATGGTGCCCTCTGTTTTCTTTCTCGAATCGTATTTGAACAAGTCAGCAAGGGCATATCTCAAAAGTTCTGACAATCCCAAACTACCCTTTCCCGTACATCGTCAGAACGGTCCCTTCGAGTGCAATTTATTGGCCTTTCTCCGATTTGACGACAAGGGTTCAAATAATTTTCGAAATTACGGCATCCTTTTTACAGAAAGCGCCGCAGGCCTAGGTAGATGTACGCAGGCGCGTCGCAGCGTAACAGTGTTTCGCGAAACATCGCGAAGCCTGTTACGCGAGACGTGGTCTGGCGTACATCTACCTAGTATTTTCTAATTTCTTATTCAATAAGGTAAGAGGTGTACCTCTTGAATCAGAATAAGAGTGTGAGGAGAGCAGCTGCCTTTCTGTACGAAACGCCAGGCTCTCGACCCGTCCCGTCAGGGGGCGCCGCCAGCCTGTTGACAGCGGGCAGGCGGGCCGGGCCGGGCCGCGTGGCGGCGGCGCGGAGGGGAGGGGGCCTGTGCCTGTGCCGCTGCGGGCCTCAGCGCTGCCCCGCGCCGCGCCGCCCCGCCCCGCCCCGCCCCGCGCGGCCCGCCCCCCGCCAGCAGCCAGTGCCGACTCGGACTCGGAGCAGGAAGGACCTATTGCGCGCGGCGTCCGCCTCCACGCTCGCCTCCCGCTCCGCCAGCGCCGGCCCGGCGTGCTCGCGGCCGCGGCGTGCGCGCGCGCCCTCGAGTATGAGAAACTGAACTGACGGTGCGATACGGAAACTGTTTCAGACGCGCGCGTGTGTGTGTGTGTTTGTGTGTGAGTGGTGCGGCTGCCGCGTGGATTAGGCCAGCCGCAGGTGTGCTGAGCGTGTGTTTGTGACGCGTGCAGTGCTGTGAGGGCGTGCTTGTGCGTGTGCGCGCCTATGGCCCCTGGATGACCAGGGGCTCCTGCGGACGCCCGCCCGTGCCCCATGTTCCGGCCCGCCGTGGCCTGGCCTGCCGCTGAGGGCCCCGCCGGCCCCGCTCCGGCCCCAGCTGACCAGGTACACAGCCAGGTGCCAGCGCCCCCCCGCCCCCCTGCCTAGGAAGTCGACGACATTCGTGTGTCCCCTACTTCATGCACTGGACAGCACATGCCCTCCAGTTGAACATTGGTGTTGACTGCTGATGACAGTGCAGCCCCTACGACAGACGCTAGACGCTCCCCCCCCCTCCCCTCCCCTCCGCCCCCGCAGCACGCAGTCGCGAAACGAGACCCTGGAAACGCTTAACTGTCAACTGTTATGACTAAGTCGCCGCAGGGACTGTAGGGGCAGGGCGGTGGGCGCGAGGCTAGCTGCGCGTGGCGCGTGGGCGAATGAGAGCAGCTCAGCCACTCGACTGGACCTGGACCCCACCCCCACCCCCAGGGCCCGCTCATCCAAACGGCCAAGAGCATGTTTGCTGAAGCTACCGTCTCTGCCAAATATCATCTACGGCGTAATTATTCCCCCCGGTTCATATTCGGCAGAATACCTCGTAGGCAAACACTTGATTTGCCAGATTTAGGACTGAGTGGAGACAAGGGGGCCATGTAATTGCTCCCCCGTTAGTGGCGGGTATAAGTCGCCGATAACTTCCCACTGTAAGCCGCTGGCGATGGTTTGCGGTTTTCTAGTTTTGTAGCCCCGCCCCTCTTGTTGCCTGCGCGCGCGCGCGCGCGTGGTTAGGTTCGTCGCAGTGCGCCTTGCCAGTTCGTTGTCTCTACTTCGCCTGAAGTGACGTCTCAGGGGCTGATGGGGACGGGAAGGGGGAGGGGGAGGGGGGGGGGTCCTTAATTCACATTCCTGCCGGCTCCAGCCAGCAGGGTGATTCCGCACAACGTTTACCCGCGCTCTCTCTCCCCCTCTCCCGCTCGTGAGCTCGTGAGAGCGACACCGCCCCGCCCCGCCCCGCCCCGCCCTGCTGCACCTCGGTGGGGGCCGCACAGTGTGCGCGCCTGCCTGTCAATAATCGCATGCATAATGCCCCCCCCCCCTACTCCTGCCCACCCCTTCACTCTATGCGTTTTCGCCCTTCCGTCCGGCTGGATTTTTAAGGCCTGGGGGGGCTAGATCAGCCGCGAACCGAAAGTCCGGGACCGGGCCAAAAATAACAATGCCGCGGCCCGGCCCGGCCCCTCCCTCTTTTCTTTTGCCAAAAATATATATTTGTATTCGTCCGTCCATCCGGGTGAATCGAGACACATCTGGCCAGCGGCCTCGCGCCAAAACCCAATAAAACAACAGGGCCGGGCGCTCCGCTCACTCCACGCGCATTTGGCCCGCGGCTAGCTCGGGCGGCGCCGGCGCCTCCTCCTAGTACCCCCTCCCCTCCCCCGGCGGCTGGGTGGCACCTGGCTGATGGTCCTGGCATGTACCCGCGCAGCCTGTCCTGGAGACCATCGGCCACCTCCGCGGCGACGACCATCGGCAGCAGCAGGAGCTCGACCATCACGACCAGCAGCAGCAGCAGCAGCAGCAAGAGGACCGGCAGGCCGAGCCCCAGGCGGAGCCCCAGGCGCCGGGCTGGACCGTGCACCTGACGCCCTGCGGCCGCCTCTTCTACTGCAAGTACGTGAGCTGAGCTGAGCACCTCAGCGCGAGCCGAGGGGTACCTCACTCTTTAGATGGGTGTACACTGATTGGAGGGTTGCGCTGTGATTGGAAGTAAAATTTTTACCAAACTTCAAAGAAACCTATACATTTGTCATCAGCAAATCGATTTTTTTGCGGTTTTGAGGTGTTAGAAATGCATTTTTGCCGAAGAGTTGTGTGATTGGACTGTGATTGTAAAGTGATTGGACCACAGGGCGTACACTGATTGGAGGAAGTGAGGTACCCCTCGGCGTGAGCTGCTAGCGTCTGATAGTGCTGCCGGACATTCGGGTCTGTGTGAGTTAACTGGTTAACGCGCCCCGGCGGGCGGGCATGTGGAGTATCTATGCATCGTGATTAGGCTGCAGTGAGTCTTACAAACTTCTCGCCCGGCCCACTCTCTTTGCACGCACGCACGCACGCACGGGCGCGTGGGCGTGGGCGCGTGAATGGCGTAGAGGAGAGGAGGCCGCGGGGGTGAAACTCTTCTTCGGTGCAGCGCCCCGCGCCGCCCCGCGCTGCCCCGCGCCGCCCCGCGCCGCCCCGCGCCCAGCTGGCACCGTGCCCACTGCCACGCCGGTCACCGCCACCGGCCCAGCGCAACACCAAGGCGTGGATGCGTTTTGACGCCTCATTCACTGCCAGCTCCTCCCCCCGCCTCTCTCTCTCTCTCTCTCTCTCTCTATTTCTCCTCTCTCTCTCTCTCTCTCTCTCTCTCTCTCTCTCTCTCTCTCTTTCTCTCTCTTTCTCCCTCTCTCTCTCTCTCTCTCTCTCTCTCTCTCTGCGACCCCTAAGCTGCCGTGTGCTGTAACACTACACTTAGCAGCAGCCTGCTGCTCAGTGTGGCGCTGAGATATTCCCAAGAGAAATACTACAGGTTGCGCAGGCGCGCGCGCGCCCATGGAAGGCGCAAGTGGTAGATAAGCACCGAAATCATTCCGTCTGATGTTAAGCCGAGGGGGCCACCACTCTGATGACGGACGTACACGGGATTACAAGATTACATGGATTACACATGATTACATACTTGATTTTACGTGCTAAATAAAATTTTTAAATATTTTGTGTACGTTGACGAGGGATTACAGTGAGATTACACGTGGATTACAGGCTAACGTGTACACAGGATTACAGGAATGGTGGCCCCCTCGTGTGAAGCGCACCTTCCTTGGTGTGGGTGAGCACGCATGCGTATCATCATCCAGACAGGCAGTGGATCCGTTCATTAACTGTCGCGATGAAAACTCGATCTGTCAATGATTTCTTATAGCGAGCACCTTAATATCCTGCGGTATGTCGCCTATAGGGTGTTCCGCTGCACACTGGAAATCCAAGTGTACGAATGTTGCTCACTTGTAGATGAGCGAATAAATTCACTCATTTGTAGGTGAGCAAATGACCATTCGCTCACTTGTAGGTGAGCAAATGACTATTCGCTCACTTGTAGGTGTGCGAATGACTATTCACCAAGTGGTCTTTCGCACACCTACAAGTGAGCGAATAGTCATTTGCTCACCTACAAGTGAGCGAATAGTCATTTGCTCACCTACAAGTGAGTGAATTTATTCGCTCATCTACAAGTGAGCGACATTCGTACACTTGGATTTCCAGTGCAGGGCTGCAGTGCGGCAGCCATACCTAGCTCTGTCTCTACTCTAGTGAGGCGGCCGGGCCGGGCCGGGCCGGGCTGCTCGGAGTGTAGCGCCCCTCCCCTCCGGCCGGGCCGGGCCGGGCCCCTCCGATACACTACCGACCGATGCCCTGCCCTGCCCACGTGGTGCCGAGGCCGTTGGCACACTTGGACAACCCGTTCTGTCCTGGCCTGCCTGCCTGCCAGCCTGGCGTGCCGCGGTGCTGCTGCTGGCAGGAACGCAACGCGGCACTGTGCGCCTGGCAGGGCGGCCCCGAGCCGGGCCGGGCCGAGCCGAGCCGAGCCGGGCCGAGCCGAGCCGAGCCGGGCCGAGCCGAGCCGGGCCGAGCCGAGCCGGGCCGAGCTGGACGCTACTCCAGGTCTAGGACGGCGCTGGCGCGGCTGACCACACCGGCCGGGCCGGAGTACTGACCCGACTCGGCTTTGCGAAAAGCAGCTCCTCTCAGTCTTTCTCATCTCTTACGCGCCATACTGTCACATCCCGACCGTGGTTCTCAAACGCTGATTGGGCAGTCGCACACGTGCTGGCCCACGTGCGCCCACGTGCTCACACTCGCGTGGCGTCGCGCTGTTTGGTCCTGCGTAGTCAAGGAGACTTGACTTGTGCGTAGAAGCGACCCCCCTGCGAACCGAACGGTGCTCCCGATAAGGACTGGCGCCCGGACCAGCGTGGCTGGGCGGGGCGGGGCGGGGCGGGGCGGGGCGGGGCGGGGCGAGGTCGGATCGCTGCGTTCTGTTCTCCCACCGTGGGCCCCACCAGGTGTGCCTGTGGGAGCCGGACATGAGCTCGAGGTCGGAGGTCGGAGGTCGGCTCGGCAGGACACAGTGCGGGCCGAGCTGGCCCCGGACCCGGCCACAAGGCAAGGAAGTCCATTTGAGCCTCTCTCTCACATGACCTGCAGGCATGAGGTTCATTTCAGCTCCCAGACGTAAGACGTACGCTTCTATGACCCTCCTCATGTCTCCTGGCCCTGTCACACTGTCTGCCCCCCCCCCCCTCGGTTCGAAGAGAGGGACAGACGCGTTGGTGAACACGGGCACATGCAAATGAGGGCGGCGACCCGCACCAGGCGGGGGGGGGGGGGGGCGTCTCTCTCCCGCGCGACGCGCCGCGGCGCCACGGTCACCCATAGAGTCCTCCTAGCATGCTCCAAACCTTTTACTGAGCGAGCTCCCAGCATCGTAAGATACGACCACGGTGCTGTTGTAATACCAAACTTTTTCTTTGTCATACTAAAGAAAAGTTTTGTATGCTACAAACTACAACAGCACAGCCGTCTTAGTAAATTACAAGACATATTCATTGTAATACAAATAAATCTCTTAGTGAAAAGTTAAGAGTGAGCGGAACTCGTAGTATTGAACCAGCAGTCAGTAGAAAAGTGTCGGCTACACTCTTAACTTCTTACAAAGAATTTTTTTGTACAATACAAAGAATTCTGTGCAACCGTAATATACAGAAAATTTTCTTGTATTACAAAACTCCTTGTATTACAAAGATTTTTCTTTGTATTACAAAGAAAATTTGGCTTTGTATTACGGTTGCACAGAATTCTTTGTAGTACAAGAATTTTCTTTGTAAGAAGTTAAGAGTGCAGGTTTACTATATCTAAATGTCCCCAAGCTGAATAAGTGTTTTAAATATTTCGCGTATTTAGATGCCCTCTAGATGGATAGAGGTAAATAAACCCGAGGGGGCCACCACTCCTGCAATCCTGTGTACACGTTTCCCTGTAACCCACGTGTAATCCCACTGTAATCCCTCGTCAAAGGAGAGAAAATATCTAAAATAATATAAAAATTTGACGATTTAGCACCTGAAATCAGGTATGCAATCATGTGTAATCCATGTAATCTTGTAATCCTGTTTACGTCCGTCGACAGAGTGGTGGCCCCCTCGAATAAACCTCCGAAAGTACCTAAATTTTAAATATTTAAACCGCGAGTCGCTGCCTTAATATCTTCACGGAATCGGCGGGCGTTCGTAGCCCGTGGCACTGGTGGCGCAGTGGGCGGGGCGCGGCGCGGTGCGGGGGCGGGGCGGGGCAGGGCGGGGTGGGGGGTTAAATTGTTGTGAAAATGGTATGGTCCATTGGAGAACCTGTTCTCCTCGCTGCTGCGCTGCTCCCCGCCCCGCCTCGGACTGCTCGGAGTATTGTGCTGGGGCTGCTGCGAGAATCAAAATGAAATGACCAGAGAAAGAAATCGAAAATGGGGAATGTTTTGTTTTCCTCGAGCAGTCGGGGAGTGTACGTGTCGGGGTCGGGTCGGGATCAGGCAACACAAGGCGCTGTGCTCGGGTCGGCTGCGTGGGTGCGTGTCCATGTGAGGGCGGGGCGGGGCGGGGCGGGGGGGACGGGGGCACTACGGGGCCGTGTAACAAGTCGACCTGGTCGCGGCCGCGGTCCCCGCGCCCACTCCGCCCCACGCTGGCCGGCACGGCCGCGGTCCAGCGGCTGGCCTGGCCGGGCCGGGGACCCTCGCCGCGCCGCGCCGCGCTGGCCCGACGCCGCCAGACACTCGCCGGGGCCGCGGTACGGCGCGGCGTCGCTCGTGACTGGCGGGGCGGGGCGGGGCGGGGCGGGGCGGCCGAGGAACGTCGGCAACGCTGCCTGGCGCGGCCGCGGCGTCGCGGCAGTGCGGATCCAGCCGCGGGGAGGGACAGGACAGCGTCCTCGTGACGTGACGTGACGAGAAGAATGTTGCAGTTACAGTACAGGCTTCTGGTGTGGACTCTGACTCGTTACTAAATGAATGCATTCGTTACCCGCTATTTGCTCTATGGACTCCTAGCGGCGCTTGACATGGTTGTCTCTAGGAATAGGCGCAGCTGGACGCCAGCTGTCTCCTGTGCCGAGGCTGGCGCGCTGAGTGGAGCTGAGCTGAGCAGCACCGTCACCGCGTCCTGGTCCAGTGACCAGTGGGCCGCCAGCACCCGCGCCCCGCACTCCGCGCCCCGCGCCCCGCGCCCTGCGCCCTGCCCCCCGCGCCCTGCGCCCCGCGCCCCGCGCCCTGCGCCCCGCGCCCTGCGCCCCGCGCCCTGCGCCCCGCGCCCCGCGCCCTGCGCCCCGCGCCCTGCGCCCCGCGCCCTGTCACGGTGGCCGGTTCTTCTGGCATAAAAGCACTTTTGCTCTTCTAACTGCGCGCGGCGCGCCTCCACCCGCAGAGTGAAGGAGAACCTCGTCTCGTCTCAGCGGAGTGAGGCGGCGGGGCGGGGCGGGGCGGGGCGGGGCGGGGCGGGGCGGGGCGGGACGGGACGGGGCGGGACGGGACGGCGGCGACGGCGGCGAACTCGTGACCTCCGTGACAATCACCTCGCGCGCTCCCCTGTCCTATTTTTACTTTGCATTAATTTTTGTGTGACAGCAGTCAGAATCTTGTTATTTTTGTTGTCTTCTAATTTCATTACTTAATTATTAGTTTTTTTAAAATATATTTTTATTTAATATTTTCCAACAATGCCTTTGGTTTGCATCGAATATCGATGTGTGGCTGTTCGAATAGTGGCTGCGTGGCAGTGGACTTGCGACGTAGTCCGTAGGGCTCGCCACGCCCCACCACGCCACGCCCCGCCACGCCCCGCCCCGCCCCGCCCCGCCCCGCCCCGCCGCGCCGCGCCGCGCCGCCGCGAGACGTATACTAACGGGAACCGGCCGGCGCGGTGGGGCGGGGCGGGGCGTGGCGAGGTGAGGTGGGGCGGGGCATGTCCTGGTTCAACCTTGCTTCCCGCCCAGTCACTCACTTACGCAATGAGGCCTCGCTGCACCTCGCCGCCCCGCCCCGGCTCGCCACGCCCCGGCCTGGCCCGCCTCGCCACGCCCCGCCTGGACCGCGGCGTGCTCAGGGGTCAGCGTGGCTGCGCAACGCTACCACGTCTCTTCCCTCTGCCATACGTCAGCAGTACAGTCCTCAGAGAGTTGTTCTCGGCGGATGTCCCGCCCGCGCCCAGCGCGCCCAGCTCTGCGACAGAGCTTTAGGCCGCGGGGAGGGCTTTCCCTCCAGCCGCGGCCCGGCCCGGCCCGGCCCGGTTCAGTTTGTCTCAGTGCCAGTGGTGTGCGGGGCGGGGCGGGGCGGGGCCCAGCCCAGGCATGGGTGCGCCGCGCCCCGCCGTGCCGTGCCGCTACACGGTCCACATGCGCGGGTCACGCGGCGGGGCGGGGCGGGGCGGGGCGGGGCCCCCGCGGGGGAGGCAGCCCAGCCCAGCTCTGCCGAGCACACCGCGTCCTGCCCGTCAGGTCATACCTGAGGAGGAGCTAGTGAAAGGGAGCTCAGTTAGGGGTTATCGGGTTCATACATGAGCGGTGCGGTATGCTGTGGAGTTGTTGAGCCTGGAGTGGTTTCGCCTAAATATTTTTTTTTGTCTTTGGCAAATTGATTCCGCCTCGAGTTTGCCGCACAGTCCGTCCAGTGAGCGCCCCGCCCCTCCCCTCCCGCCCGTGATGGCCATGTCGCCTTACGGGCAGGCAGCCCGGCCGACACTACTGTGCGGGGGCGCGGGCGGGGCGGCGTACCCTCGCCCCAGCGGCTGGGCGTGGCGGGTCGGATCTCCCCTCTGCCTCTGCCTGCCTAGGGAACTGAGGAGCGCGCGACTCTGTTGTCACCTTGATCCTCATAACGACAAGAAAGCCCACAGGAAGGCCAGGCCAGGCTTTGTGGCGCACGGCGGCGCGCAACAGCACCCGCACCCGCACGGCGTTACTCATTAGGCCGCTGTCGACTTCCTCTGCACCGCGCCCCGCCCCGCCCCGCCCCGCCCCGCCCGTCCCGCTACAGGGAAATGAAGAGGGAGGGGCCGGGGGCCGGGCAGGAGGGCCTAACGCGGCCGGGATACACTTGTTACCGACGGGACGGGCCTAGCCTTTCAGTAGTGGCAGGGCTGGGCTGGGCAGGGCGCGCTGAAAAGAGTCTGAAAGGTGCTCCACCACACGGTGCATGGTGCACGCGGCATGCAGCCATGTGCAGCGCCCCGCCCGCTCGCTCTGGCCTCCGTGGCCTCCGCGGCCTCGCTCTCTCTCCCTCTCTCTCTCTCTCTCTCTCTCTCTCTCTCTCTCTCTCTCTCTCTCTCTCTCTCTCTCTCTCTCTCTCTCTCTCTCTCCCTCTCTCTCTCCCTCTCTCACTCACCCTATCACCTATCACCCTATCACCCTCCCTCTCTCTCTCTCTCTCTCTCTCACACTCTCTCTCTCTCTTTTTCACTCCCCCTCTCTCCCTCTCCCTCTCCCTCTCCCTCTCTCCCTCTCCCTCTCCCTCTCTCGTCGAGGATCGAGAGGTCGGCGAGAGGCAGCCTTGGGCGGGTGAGTGCGCGGCGTGGACGCAGCGTGCGCGTGCGGCCAGCAGGAGGGATGGGGACGTAAATCTGACGTCAGAGATTAGACTGATTGTATATTTTTATCCCGCACTAGAGCTCTGCATCCTGTCTGAATACAACCTGAACCGATTCTAAATCTGAGGGTCATACTGTTTCTGTTTAATGTGGCCTACACGCTTCAAGGAAGTTACCCCCACTGTAAGAAAAAAAAACTGTCTTTTGACAAATATCTGGATAAAAGTGAAACGTGACTAACTTGTCATTAATCCAAGAAAAACATTTTGTCAGAAGCCGTAAAAAAAACTTGCGTATTACAAAACCCCCAGACTTCACAGCTAAATATAACTATCAACATTGACAACAATTATTGTCGATTAATTAGTTGTAGTTTGACAAATAATTTGTCAAAATGAAATGACAATCTCTTCGTTGATCATTTTTTTGTCTGGTTTACAGAAGTTTTGCTCCTACTTTTGCACCACTAGTTTGTCACAAAATATGTTGTAAAATGACACACACAAAAAAAATTACAGTGCCGTTACCCCCATGCATGGAGATGGGAGGGAAGGAGCGCATGTGCCTTGGTGAATGGCGCTATGTTACTACTCTTGGCACCACAGTTCTTTAGTTACATCTCTTTTCCTTAGCTCTCTTTACTTAAATTACTCTTCCTTAACTCCTCTTTACTTAAATTTCTTTCCCTTGACTCTTCTCGGAGAGCTTCCGCCTGAGAGTCAGCAATGCAGATTCTTTGGGCAAACACCTGGGCCGGACCGACCGGTGTCCGCGCCGCGGGCCGCGACCCGCCGCGGGCCCGGCCGCGGGGCTCGAGTGAGCCGCGCCGCGGAGTGGAGTGGAGTGGAGTGGAGTGGAGTGGAGTGGAGGCAGGGGCAGGGGCAGGGCTGGACGAGGAGCGATCGGCCCGGCCCGGGCCGCGAGCAGCTGGGGGTCGTTGGCCGAGCCGGTCGCGGCGGGGCGGCGCGGGGCGGGGCGGGGCGGGGCGGGGCGGGGCGGGGCGGGGCGGGGCGCTTACGCACGGCGCGAATATATCAGCCCCAGCCGTGCTGATCCTCCTGGAGCGTGCGGACTGCTGCTCGGAGCGTAACGGTGAAGAGAAGAGAACTGTTGACTCAATGAATACAGAATGCAGCACTGCTTACGTTCCATTGTCATTTTTATCACCGCCAAGTGCGGAATGTAGAATATCTACGCCAGCTTGGAATTTGAGTCCTAAATGCTGCACGGTAAATCTATTTCCTGGGACCTCCCAGGAATGTATGTACTTTTCCAGGAAAGTTCCTGGTTTTTCCAGTATTTTTCCTGGAAATACCCAGGAACTTTCCCGGAAAAGTACCTACTTTCCTGGGCGTCCCATCCCAGGAAAGAGATTTACCGTGTGCTGGCGTTCGAAAAACCCGGTTGTATATGTAGCTGCAGCAGCATTCAGCAACGATTACAATTTGCCGCACTTTGATGTCAAGGAATTTTTTTCTGGTACAGCAAGACTTGACGAATGGTCGAGCTGGCCTGGCTGAGTGGAGTGAGTTGGTGATGTCAAGAGTGCAATAATTAGCACTGGTCCTGCAGACAGGGGCGGGGCGCGCAGGGGCGGCAGGCGGCAGGCGGCCGGGCCTGCGGCTCACCGCAGGACAGGGCCACAAGTCCCGGTGCAAAGTCCCGGAGAGTTGGACTGGACTCCTCTAACATACACCAAATGTGTTATCATTGCAAGTCGCAACGTCTGATTCCAGTGAAACACTCATGACACTGCACACCGAGGGGTACCTCACTTCCTCCAATCAGTGTACGCCCTGTGGTCCAATCACTTTAAAATCACAGTCCAATCACATAATTTTTCGGCAAAAATGCATTTTTAACACCTCAAAACCGCAAAAAAATCGATCTGCTGATGACAAATGTAAAGGTTTCTTTGAAGTTTGGTAAAATTTTACTTCCAATCACAGCGCAACCCTCCAATCAGTGTACACCCATCTAAAGAGTGAGGTACCCCTCGCTGCACACCCACTCGGCAACGCCACGTTTGTGAACTGATGGGCGTGATCTGCTCACCACTTGAGCTCCTCGGCTCTCCTCTCCGCCTCTTTTATCTCTGATCCCATTTTTATTCTCCGCGTCTCTTTTTTCTTCGCTCGCGGGGTCGCTCGCGCGACGCACACCCGTCAAACAAAATTTCCACGCCAATGTTTTGTAGAGAGGTGGGGGGGGGGGGGTGATGGGCAGCCGTTATGGCGCTAATGGCGGGGGACGGGAGGGTGTCGCTGGTGGGGCGGGGGGTGTCCGTCTAATAATACCCTCCCTCCCGCCCCCCGCTCCTGCCCCGCTCCGCTCCGCCTCGTGCCTGTTCGACAGGGTCCCCGCCGGGTCCCCGCCGGGTCCCCGCCGCGCCAGACAAGTGTCGCCTGTAAGCCACGCGTCCTCCGCCCCGCCCCCGCGCGGCGCGTCCTCCTCCCCCAGGGATGTATCTGTCCAGAGCGAGGCGAGCAATCTGAAATCGATAATCCGAGAATCATACCTTTGGCGGAGGAAAAAGTTCCGGCGGGAAGGCGTTGGGGCCGGGCCGGGCCGGGCCGGCCGTGTCACGTGGTCCAGTCGCGACGTGCGGCCCACCGCAGCGCAGCCGTGTTCCTTCCATCAGCAGATGATTGGCGGAGCGCTGTTTCTGTTTCTCCAGGAGCGTTTAGAGAAATGTTCGCCGCTGAGGCGCGCGACTCGCCCTGCTCTGCCCTGCCCTGCCCTGCCCTACCCCGCCCTGCCCCGCCCCGCGGTCCGTCTGCATCACGGTAATGGGCCGGACGATTGCCAAAGTTTGGGATTGGACCTCCCTGATTAAAATCTCTATGATTGGATTAGTGGTGCAGTCGGACGGGGGGGGGGGGTCTTTTGTGCGCGACTGTACAACTTTCTGAAAAGAGAGAAGACGGGAGGGAGAGGGAGAGAGAGAGAGAGAAGGAGAGAGAGGCCCCCTGTCAGGGGAGCAAAGAGGAAGGTAGGGTGGCTGGGCTAATGTTTTCGTGTCACGGCCGTTCGGCTAAGAGCACTCCTAGTGGAAAACGAGAAGAATGGGGGAAGGAAGGCGGAGAGACAGGGGGAGGCCGAGGGGAGGGGGGGGGGGTAGAGGAGCGAGTTAGTTTCTGAGGCAGTTATTGTCTCGACCTGTTTTCTTTCAATCCGGGTGTTGGGTTTGCGCCCGTGGCGTCGCCTCGAGTTGAGAATCCCATTGTTTCCTCAGGTCAGGAGCTTTGGAAGCTAAGGAGCCCCAGCCCTCATGTTCCAATTACTCCACTAGTTCTTACAGCAAACACTTTTTCGTGAAGTTCCCGGTTGACTCGGGGCCTTATAATAGGTTATTATGTTTGCTGTGCTAGCTCCGCACGTCAGACGCTCCTTACCTGTCAGGTACCGGTGTATCTTCCCCATTTTCCATGCCAAATTGTTATCTCAGCCGCCATTCTAAGCAAGGTTTAGCTGTGGTAACGCCCTCTGTTTTTATAGAATCCGCTCTAAGGTGCGTGAGGTGGAAGCAGCGGCGGCGGCATGGCACCTGCACCAGGCTCCTAGACACCCATAACTCAGGTCGCCTTGGAAACGCCAGCCCAGCCCTCCCCTTTCACCCTCACCACCCGCCTCGTGGAGCCTGTGGCCTGGCGGGGCGGGGCGGGGCGGGGCGGCGGGCGGGGGACACACGACAGTGTGTTTTAAACAAAATCTGTGGGTCTCTGATCAACCTCAGGACCTCTCCGCCGCGTCGCGTCGCGCCCCTCCCTCCCCACCGGGGATATATACGAGCGGAGACGCGAGGCAGGGCGGTGCGAGTCCTCGGGGAGCAAGTCCTGCAGCAGGGTGTCTGCGGCCTGGCCCTGGGCGGGGCGGGGCGGGGCGGGGCGGGGCGGGGCGGGGCGGGGCGGGGCGCGGGCATAAACAGCCCCGACAAACAAACACGCGGCTGGGCGGCAGAAGGGCTGCGCAACTTTTGCGGCGCAGAAATACCCCGAGCTGCAGGGGCTTTCTGCCTGATTGTCGGAGTGCCTCGGAACGTCTCGCCATAGTTTACCTGCACTCTTCCCGCTTCTTGGGCAGTCAACTTGTTTAGGTTTCGGCCACGAAGGATGTAACTTTTAAAACCCCAGAGCACCCGGCATCGAATTTGTCAAAAGGCATTTTTATCTCGCCATGTCTCGCAAGACAGTGCCAGCCCCTAGTTACGCGGTAGGCGTTAGGCAAGGTGAGGGGAGGGGGTCGAAGAGTGGAGTAGGAAGAGATGAAAAAGGCCCTCCAGGAAGAGCCGGGGCGACACACAGGGCGGGGCGGGGCGGGCGGATATCGCTGGCGGAGTGATTAATGGACGTCACACCGCGCCCTGGCGGGGCGGGGCGGGGCGGGGCGGGGCGGGGCGCCGCGCCCGCGTCCCGTTGGGTGGGTGTGGGTGGAGGAGGAAGCCAAGCCAACCACCTGTATTGTTGCGGCGAAAAGAATCAAACTGTTTTCCACCCTCCTCATTCATCATCAGGAGGCTTTTGCAATACAGCGTCAGACACTTTTGTCTCTTGAGCTCATTCATGCTTTTATCAGCGCAGGGGCAATTCTTTAGAATTCAATTTTTTACGCTTTATACACAACTATATACATGCCCCGTGTTCGCCTTGAGAACTTTTCTTTCCGTCGTACAGTATGTTCACAATAATGTTCGATGAAGATGTAACTCGGACTGCTTAGTCAGTGCTGGTGGCCCATATGGCGACCAGAAGCACTGGCGTGGGCCGGGCCGGGCCTCGCACATCTCGGCAGGGCCCCGCCCCGCCCCGCCCCGCCCCGCCCCGCCCCGCCCCAGCCCCGCCCCGCCCCTGCAGTCTGCTGTCTCCAGCCCCTGGAACGAGAGTGGAGCAGCACGTCCGGATCGGAAAGGGGACGGCGAATGACAGGGCAGGCAGGCAGGGCAGCGGGAGAGCGGAGCGGGCCAGTGCGCCTGTGTGTGTGTGTGTGTGTGTGTGTGTGTGTGTGTGTGTGTGTGTGTGTGTGTGTGTGTCACACACTCAGAGACACGGATGCTCTCCCGTACAGACGACACGCCGCCGGGCCGGGCCGGGGGCAGGCGCAGCCTGAGGAAAATTCGTCTTAAAATTATTTATTCAAAAGACCGTTTGACTAGAGGCTATAGACAATGTACCGGGTGTTTCTTTTAATGCGTAGGTCATTTGTGGCCAGGCAATCTCAAGTCAAGTAAGAGTGTTGCGGGTTTGCCTACCCCATTCGCCCGTAAGGCGCCATGGCCCCTGCAGCGCTGGAGAGTATGCAGTCCCGCCACACTGTTACGCTCTCTTTCATAACGTGTGTTTTGTTTTTCGACGGGAAAACGCGAAAATAAAGTAGTGAAGGGCGAGGGTGCGGCTAGCTCCAGTCCTCAGAGCCGCTGCTGAAGCCTGCAGGGAGCCCTGCAGGGAGCCCTGCAGGGAACCCTGTCGGACCGAGTTAGGCCCCGGCGACATGCAGGGATCAAATTGAGCCTGGAGGCTGATCAAACGCACGCCCGTGACTCTTTCTTTACTTCGACTTTTGCGAGAAAAGCTTTGGCGGAAAGGGGCGCCGCGGCCCCGTCAGGCTGGGCCTGGGCTCTCCTTTCTCTGCTGCCTCCGCCCCGCCCCACCCCGCCCCCCCCGCCCCGCCCAAGGGCATTACCGCTGTGGTTCGAGACGCACGCGCTCCACGCGCTCCATGAGGGTGGCGCTGACAAAAAGGCGCTCACAAAAGGAGACTTATTCTCATTGCTTGCGATGGTTAAAAAAAATTCTTGAACTAGCATTAAATGGAACATGCGGGCGGGTCGATTGTGGCCTGGTTCTCTCAAGTCAAGATACTAACGTATCTCACTGCTTTCGGATTTGTTAATTTCGAAAGGCAAGTTGACAAATGGCTCTTGCTAACATAACAGCCTCTCCCATCCCATTTTTCCAGTATGATTTTAGGCACGCGCTAGATACAGAAAGTTTTGTAGATGACTATGACCCGTGAGACTGCAACGCCTCTTGGATCCAAAAGCGTCTCCACAGGATACGCCCCCAGCCCCACCGCCGGCCCGTCTGTCTGTCTGTCTGTCGTTAGTCGTGCGTCCCGCCTGTCAGCTCGCCTATACTCGCTCTCTCTTTGCCGGCCGCGCGTCTATTTCGGATGTGTTTCTTTTTCGCTTTCCTACCCTGACCCCTTCCCTGTAACCTTTGCGGCGGCTGGCAGCAGGACGTTGGGGTAGGGGAGTGGAGTGGCGGTGCTGACGGACCTTAAACACCTCCCGGCCGGCCGGCAGCGGGGCTGCAGGCGGCTGCAGGGGAGGGAGGGACGAACCTGTGCCCAAAACATACAGTGTAAAGGGAAATAATGAAACATTGTTCACACTGTTCACCTGAAACTAACACACCGGTAAAACTAAAGCGTGGTGCAGCCCCCTTCCTTCAAGCGTACTGTACTAAGTGTACGCCTGAAATGAAGC
The DNA here is from genome assembly GCA_033675135.1 of Frankliniella intonsa. NCBI lineage: Eukaryota > Metazoa > Arthropoda > Insecta > Thysanoptera > Thripidae > Frankliniella > Frankliniella intonsa. The sequence goes on from CM066253.1 coordinate 19,224,419, forward strand.
GGAGTGCGGCTCATCCGCTCGGATTCCGCCTGTCTAAATGCTTCAGGGGATTTCTTCTCTATATGCTTCATATCAAGCCGAGGGGGTATGCACTCTCAAAACCTGTGACCCGACTATTACGTCTATTACGCTCTATTACGCCTCAAAAATATCGGGATTCAGCTAAAAACAGCCCACAACAACCCAAAAATAGGTAAATTTCGGAGAATTTCGGCTATTACGCCACTATTACGCATACTATTACGCGTGCTATTACGGACAGAGTGACCCGACTATTACGCGAGTGCATACCCCCTCGTATCAAGCGTAGTTGTATGCTTTATTTAAGCGTACAGCTGCGCCTTACACGGTAAAAAGAAAGTCTTGGATTTCAAGGCCGTTTTGTGAAATTCAAGGGTAAGAGGATAACTCCAAGGCTTTCCCTTGAACTTAATGTGTTTTCAAGGGAACGCCTTGGAAATTCGGCGTGGCATCCAAGGGAACCCCTTGAAGTACTCCACGGGATTCCCTTGGACGTCACACCAAATTTCCAAGGCGTTCCCTTGAAAACACATTAAGTTCAAGGGAAAGCCTTGGAGTTATCCTCTTACCCTTGAATTTCACAAAACGGCCTTGAAATCCAAGACTTTCTTTTTACCGTGTAGTTTTACCTGTGTATTCAAAAGGTAAACCAGGAAAGAGGCCAGGAAACTTGCAGTACACTTTTGGTTCTCCAACTACGACCACGAGTCGGAAGACGAGTTCGTAGTTTTATAGGACATGTTAAGCTGTGAAACAGGTCGATACTGTTTGCTTCAGTCTAAAATTAATTACGATTAACATTGACTGAGCTGGAGGGGTAAGGCCGCCGCCAGTGCTGTCGACCGTACGGCCGGTTCATCCTGGTTGGCACTGAGGGGTACGATTGTCATGCAAATGGCGGCGCCGTGCTGGGCCTGGCCGGGCGTGCCGAGTCGTGCGGCCACACCCCACCCCGCCCCCCCCGCCCCGCCCCGCCCCGCCACACCCAGCCGCCCGGATTCCATCGCGGGCGTTGTCATAGTGCTCCCAAGCTTATCGTTGTATAGGGAGCGATAGTAGAACTCGCGCGTATTCCTCCTCCACCACGAGTTGTACGTCTCGCACACCTTATTCGGTCAGTCCACGCTATTTTAGGCGTAAAGAAGATGATGACGTCAGTTACTGTGACCATGACCTCACTGATGAAACAAGGGCGGAGCTGTACGCATGAACTACGCTTGAAGAGTTTACGCTTGAAAGCTAGTGGATGAGCTTCATTTCAGGCGTACACTTAGTACGCTTGAAGGAAGGGGGTTGCAGTACGCTTTAGTTTTACCAGTGCTCGCGATTTCTGTAAGCGAGACGTTCTTCATCTCTTTCTCTTTTGCTCTCATAGGCGCTCCAGGTCGACTCGTCGGTCTGCCAGTCCGGTACAAACCGTTCACCTCTTTGTGGGGCTCCGTGCGGGTGGGCAGCCCACCGCCGCGCCGCGCTGCACCCGGCGATACTGATCGACACCTTGTGATGACGGATCCCGCTGAACAGAGAGAGAAAGAGAGAGAGAGCGAGAGAGAGAGAGAGAGAGAGAGAGAGAGAGAGAGAGAGAGAGAGAGAGAGACCTGACCGTTGCGCGAAGTGTCCCCTGCAGGACGACCACGGCAAATGACCCGTGGCCGCAGCCCCACCCCCACCCCGCCCGGTGGGACTGTGGGAGCCTCGGGTGCTTGGCCTGGGCCTGTCGCGCTCGCCCTGGAGTCCCTGGAGTCCCTGGAGTCCCTGGAGTGGATAGGACGCCGCCGTGATGTGTGTGCGCACTCTGTCAGCCTAGAACCTTGTCGTGTGACATTTCCTTGTGTCAAGGTCTTCTCGATGCGTTTTTTTAAACACGTGGAATTTTTCATCGGAGAGCTAGGTCGATTTCAGAACACCGAAAACAATTTTTAATAATTTTTAAAATGTTTTGAAAAGCAAATGTTTTCCGAGGTGTACAGTACAGAACTGCAGCCACCGAGATATGTATCATCTGACTTAGTAGAGTAAGTGCGAAACTGAGACTGCTAGGAGTAATAAGTTACCAGGCTGTGCTGCTGCTGCCTCTCGGACAGACAGCTAGCGGCCATCCCTTTCCTTCCCACCACTCTCCTCTCTGTAGCTCACTGGAATAAGTGGGAGGGAGGGAGGGAGGGAGGGAGAGAGGGAGAGTTAAAGGAGCCCCTACTTCCCTCCCAGGACCGCACCGCCGGGCTTGAATCAAGTTTCCTCTCTTCATCACCTCCGTGGCGCTGAGCGGTCCGAGAAGCTGGCTGCTCGTCCTGTTCCATGTTGTGGGCCGGTGTATTTGCAATTACATGGTTTTGATTTTTAAAATTTTTTATAGCCAATGTGAACCTGAAAAATTACGCTCCTCTAGATCTCATAACGTTTTATTTTAGGGGCAATTTTGTGCGTACACCAAACTCATTTGAAGAATTTCACTACTCTGCACTCAAGTGAGCCCTCTCACAAACTCTAAATCCACCTCCACTGTCTATACGCCGTGTCTACAAGACTGAGCGCGCGCACACACACACACACACACGCGCGCGCGCACGGAACAAGAAGCCCCATCAGCGGGCGGTGATTTTCTCGCTCGGTCGCGTTTTAAAAGTACCACACCTTCCCCCTGCTCCCCCGTTTCTTCTCCCTACTCCTTTCTTTTTCTCTCCCCTCTCTCTCCCTCCCCTCCCTCTCTCTCTCTCTCTCTCTCTGTCTCTCTCTCTCTCTCTCTTTCTCTCTCTCTCTCTCTCTCTCTCTCTCTCTCTGCTACCTATGGCTTCGCCCCCTTATGGCTTCGACCGGTGTCCATTACAATCCGTGTTGGTGCGTGAGTTGAGTCCGGGGGTCAAACAGCGCTGCAGCGGTGCGCCAGCCTGCCCCCGCCCCGCTTGCACGCGCCCGGCCGGGCCCCTCCTAGAAGAGCTCTTCCATACCGGCATCAAGTTGGCGGGGAAAAAATCCCCACAAGTTTTCCATTGCCGGGTGAAAACCCGAAAATGTCGAAATCGGTTTCCGGGGGTCAAGATACACCTTACCTGTGAAAATAGGATTTTTACCCAGCATAGGAAAAATCCTGGGGCTCGAAAGGCCTAATTTTAAACGGTTTTTCGAACCGGGTTACTTTCCATTGCTGGGTAAAAACCCGAAAATGTCGAAATCGGTTTCCGGGGGTCAAGATACACCTTACCTCACTGTAAGGGATTTTGTCGTAACTTTACGAACAAAGACCTGTTAATTTTTTTTTCACGAACTCTTCGTTATTTTTAGAAAACGAATACACTTGTAAAATGACTATTGTTCGTAATATTGTGTATATGATCCAGAATCCAAGAAATTTGTCGTTCTGGAATGCTTATAACTTATATGCCAGATTACGAAAAGTTTGTTTTCCAATGCTACGAACGGTTCTTCTTCTGGAATGACGAACAGTGTTCGTCATTTTCAATAACAATACTATTCGTACGGAATTTTATCGTAAAATAACGAAATCCATTAACAGTGCTGTTACATTGGATTTTTACTTAGCGTAGACACCGATTTTTCTTTATATGTAAGAAAAATTCCCCGCGGGAATTTTCTCCCCGCCAACTTTATGTCGGACAGTTGAACCCTTGGTTTAACAGTGAGGGCCTGGCGCCTAGAGGGTCGGCAAACCCATCTTGCTAGTGTGATCTGCGGAAATGCGTACGTTCAGCCGCTCAGGGGCCGACGTTTGTAGAATTGGGTAATTAAGTAATTATGTCCAAACTTAAAATAATGCCCATGTCAACAACAATTATGCTACTGAGCTCCCGGGGCCACAAAACGAGTTTTACTCCTCATTTTTATCTATACAATATTGTGCAGCAAACGTCGCGCAAACTCATCCTTTGCGAATGTTTTTGTTACAAAAACAAAACTATATTTTTGTTTCGTTTCAATCCATGAAACTAGAAATAAAAGTAAAAGAGTAGAAAACAAAAGCGGTGGAGAGGGGAGAAAAAGAAAGGGGCACGTTTGGGTAGAGAGGAAAAAGTTGCAACAGCTATTTTGTCTGTATCCAGTCGTTGGCATTTAGATGGAGAGTGAGGGGGGAGGGAGGTACGGGTACGCGAGCACACAGAGAGAGAGAGAGGACGAGCATAGAAAGAGATGGGGGCGGGGCGGGGCGGGGCGGCAGTGAGACAGAAGGCGAAAGGGACGCGTGCAGGTAAGCGACCTACCCCAGAGCGGGCCGGGGCGGGGCGGGGCGGGGCGGGGCGGACCTGCTACCTACCCTATCGCCCTCGCCCCGGACTAGCAACACAAATTGAATTTATGTGCGCGAGGACCGAATTTATCTGTCGGGCGTGCGCGACGTGCAAAACGTACGAACCACAACAGCGGCGCGCCACCCGGGCCCGCCCCGCCCCGCCCCGCCCCGCCCCATCGGCCGGACAAACTGCGAAATTGAGTTGACACCGCGCGACCGCAGCGCTGCGGGCGTGGCGGGGCGGGGCCGATATTACGATATTACGTGGAACGTGCGGCTCCTGCAGCAGCCCCCGCCCCGTCCCTCGTGGCTCGAGCACCTTCCCTTTCATTACAATAACTTCATGTTTCTGTGAAGAGTAGGCACCATTAAGTGTTAAGCGATGTGTGACTAATGTGACATGTGTCACACATTGCAAGTGTGACGACCAGGGGAGGTCGCTGGATCAAAAGCTGGGGACGAAAACGTCACAGACGGAACATCGTAGAACCCTATTTTATGAACGTCTTGGTTTTCATGCACCTTTTCAAGGAAACTGCATGAAATATGCGACTTCATTTTTACCGTGCCTACACGGCTTAGGTGATTTGGCGACCCGCTTGTATGTACCATGTAGCTTTGGGGGGCGTGTGTGCCATAGAGAGGTGTCATTAATTATTGTCGAATAAAGTTTTGCTTTTGTTCACTAGATTTTGCAAATTTTGCAATTGATAATTTCCCTTTTCTCCCCCTGCCCAGCCCACTTCCCCCGGCTGGGTGCACTATACCTGTGACGGCGCGCGACGGCTACAAGTCCCACCGGGACCCCCGCCCGTCCCGCGCCCACCTAAGCCAGCCGGGGTCCCTGGCGAAGCGAAAGGGTCTAATTTTCCTTTCATCGTAATCACAAGAGCCTTTTGGCCGGTCACCTACAACTAACACAACCCTGGCGCCCTATCTCCCCGACCACATCGTAACCCCCTCCCCCCAACCCAACCCCAACCCCAACCCCAACCCCAACCCCCTCTCCGAGGCACGTCCAATCTGAACAGAAGGTCGGGGACTAAAGGAGGGGTGCACGCTCAGAATCATAGCACCCTAGAAAAAAGAAAAAAAAGAAAGGGAAGCGCAAACAAATGGCGGCGCAAGAGCAAAAGTTTTGTGTGAAAACTTTGCAGGATGGTCAAGGGACCGCGTACAGTACGAGCTGGAGGGAGGGGAGGGAAAATGTTTGCAGTTTTAATTTGGCGAGCAGCGCCTCCTGGTATTAGAAGCAAACAACGCGCGTTCAAGTGGTCTGTGCTGTGGCCTGCCCCCAGCCCACCCCCCTCCATCCTCTTTAGGGGCTGTTGGGCAACCCGCACGCCACGTGTGCATTGCAAACGTTATCAAACGCGGTTATATTATATATGGCTGGAAATAAAGTTAATGTAACACTTTTTTCTCGACCTTTTTCCCCCTTAAACTGAAAAGCACAAACCCGCGGCGGCGCTGCCCTGCCGCCCTCTTCCTCCGCTGGTGCGGCTTCGTTCGCCCCAGCCCCTCCCTGGCCGCGCCACGCCACCACGAATCACGACGATTATTGGCAGACACAACTCTTTTCTTTCTCTCACTCTTTTTTTGCCGGCGCTCGTCTGCCGCTTCGATAACGCGCAGAGTCGGTGATAAAGGGGAGGGGTATAGTGCTGGGTGCGGAGGCTGGCTGGCTGGCTGGCTGGCAGGGCCTGCTGGGGTTGCGCCCGGGGAATCCTGACTTTTTCACAAATATGATATAACCCCCCACAGACTGAAAACGACTTTTAGCCTGATCGGTCCAACATCTACTTATCCCTTTTACGTGTTTTTCTTTTTAAGTTTTTTGAAAAGTTTTTTTTAAGTTATTTCATATCGCTTCGTGTTCATGATGCGGTATTTCACCGCGCAAAGTAGAGGATGGGAGGTGGATATAGGATTAAGAGAAGTGTAGCAGGAGCCAGCCATCTGGGTGGAAACGGGTTGGTGTGCGGTGGTGGGCTGGGGCGGGGCGGGGCGGGGCGGGGGTCGCGGAGAGGGGGAGAGGGGGAGGGTAGGTGACTGCGCGAGACAAGCTCGCGTGGAATTATGGCGACCGGCGAATGATTCGTGAGGACCCCCTCCCTTTCCCAACCCCCCGCCCCGCCCCGCCCCATCACCTCACGCCATCGATTTGACCGACGGGGCAATTGGCACGGAAGATCCGTGTGTCAGCACGCTGCCGCCCCGGCCCGGCTGGTCCAGCCGCCTCTATCTCCTGCCTCCTCCACCTCCTCCTCCTCCTCCTCCTCCTCCTCCTCCTCCTCCTCCTCCTCCTCCTCCTCCTCCTCCTCCTCCTCCTGCTCGCTTCGGCCAGAGATTCTGCCGCGGGATAATGCTATTTTTCTCGCCATTCCGCGGCGGGGCGGGGCGCGGGCCGCGGCCGCAGCTGCCACCGCACGCCCGCCACTTGCTCGCCACCCCCTGAGGCCACCCGCCAGCCCTTCCTTATACGCCTCGGTGGATATGCATATTTAACTTTCGGCCCCATTCCTCATAGAAAACCGAGAATTATTATTCACGGTAAAACCGACTTCTTGGTTTCCAAGGGTCATAGCGCAAATTAAAGACCCATGTTTTTCCCCCATTTATTCCTTGAATCACGGAGACCAAGTAATCTTTTTAAGCGTGTACCTCCCGGCGCCTCCCGGCGTGCCCCTTGGTTGGCGTGGCCTGGAGTGGACCTGCGGGGTCGTCCTCCAGTCTCCCGGTACACCGCAGAGCGCGGCGCGGGGCGGCGGCTGGAATGCGCTATGAGGATGTGCAAGGGGAAGGGCCAGGGCCATATTGTAGGGAGGCCGGGCCCGGCCGGGCCGGGCTGTTTGTTCTTCCTGTTGCTCTAGAAGACACACACTAAATCCTTATGCACTTTGTTGTGCATAAGCCTTGCAGGATTTTACGCAACCATAACTATGCACAATTTTTTCTGCATAACTATGCTTAACTCCTGTCCCTTATGCACAGAATTGTGCATAATTATGTACAATGTGTGCATAGTTATGCATAAAAATTTGTGGATAACTATGGCTGTATAAAATCGTGCATAACAATGCAGAAATCATGCATAAGGGTTTTGTGTGCACTTCACCAGATGCATATACATATATTTGTAGCATTGTTATTCGCCCACCATACGCGTAGGCCTGCTCAACTTTCTGAAAAGATATCGAAATTTTGGTTGGATGTCAGGCAGGCTACTGTTGTAAATGTATGCCCATTCATATCGACCCATGCAAAGTACAAAGGGTGGCTGTCGCGGTAGGGCGCGAGGGACCGGGAGGGGCCGGGAGGGGCTGGGAGGGGCCGGGAGGGGCCGCGAGGGGCCGCGAGGGGCCGCGAGGGGCCGCGAGGGACCGCGAGGGACCGCGAGGGACCGCGAAGGACCGCGAGGGACCGCGAGGGACCGCGAGGGACCGCGAGGGACCGCGTGGGGCCGCGAGGGACCGCGAGGGGCCGCGAGGGGCTGGGGCCGGCAGGGGCGAAATGCGAGTGAGATGGAGCGAGGCGCGGCTGGAGAATGCTTAAGGGCAGAGAGAGAGAAAGAGAAAGAGCACGAGAAAGGGCGTAGTGAGAGAAGGAGCATCGGAAACGGATAACTGAGACGAATGGTGCGAGATGCACGAAGCGACGCGCGTCGTCGTTTGGAGGGAAAAAAAATCATTTTGTGGGCCGTTTGCACACTCACACTGCCTCAGTGTTCTGACGCTCTCGCGCTCCCCCGCCCTATTGCTTGGCACCCCTTGGCGCCCTCCCCCTCCCCACCCCTCCTTCACTGTCTCCCCTTACGCCCAGCCCAGCCCAGCCCGCCTCTGTCCGATGGCATGCGCCCCGCCCCACACGCCGCTTTGCACTCTCCAAAACAATAGCGCGCAATCAGAGCCGTTGGGCCTTTTTTTAATTGCATTTTTCACTCGACCGGGCCGGCCGCCCTGCTCTGGCTGGACCGGGCCGCTTCCCCCGCCGCCCCGCCCCCGCCCCGCCCCGCCCCGCCCCGCCCCGGTTTGGACGGGCGCCACGTGACTCTCATTTTGACTGGGCAATCACAGCCCCCCTCCAGCCGATGGTCACACAGCTGCCGCTCCGCGTCGCGCTTCCGGTTTATAATTCGCATCGTGAGCGAAAGAGGGGACGGGAAGAGGGGGAGGCACGGAGAGGTGGAAGCTGGACGGAGAATAAGGAGGCAAAACTCAATCATCGTGCCAATTTTTTTTTTGTTTCTTTTTTGCCCTTCTTTATTTTTCAATTTGTTTATTTTCATTCTTATCCTCACGAGACTGGCGCGCGGGATACGTTTTCGTCGCAATCACCCCGGCCAGGTCCTCTGTGAGAGAGAGAGACAGAGACAGAGAGACAGAGAGACAGAGAGAGAGAACACCCCAACCCTTCCTCATCTCGTGCTGCTCGCTTATACCTTCCTAATCGCGCCGTCGGTTTATTTCCCGCACCCCGCCCCGCCCCACCCTCATCTCTCTTTCTGCGGAGAGGAGTAATTTTAGGCCGTGTCGGTGCGCTGCCCCGGCCTTGGTGTGGGGGCGGCACGGGGGCGGTGGGCGCGAGTCGGCGGGGCGGCACGGGGGCGGGGCGGGGCGGAGCTGCCTCCTTCTGGAACGCAACCCCCGCAGGCTTGTCCACCCTGTCGGCGCTTCAGACGCGGCCCGCCCCGCCCCGCCCCGCCCCGGCCTATGCAACAACAAGAAGAGCACATCGACGCTCGATGAGGCGAGGCGAGATACTGCACGGTACAGCGGCGCCTGCCTGCGGGGCGGGGCGGGGCGGGGCGGGGTGGGCCTGGAGGGCGCCCCGCCCCGTTCCGCCCCGCCCCGCCCCGCGGCCGTCTGCCCTTTACGACCTGCGCTGCGCTGGCCCGCGGCGTGTGTCGGCCCGGCGCGAGGTGAGGCGGGGCGAGGCGGGGCGGGGCGGGGCGAGGCGGGGCGAGGCGGGTTTATGGGGTTCAATGCTTCTGCTCCGCGGGGCGGGGCCTGTAGACTCTGTGTGGCCCCGCTGTCCCTGCCGGGCGGGCCGGGCCGGGCCCCTGGGGGTTAGGCAGCTCCTGCGCTCGGCTGCCAGGCGTTGCCTACCTGCCAGGCGCTCCCCGGGGGATTTCCGTCAGTGCGTAGGACTGCGCTCGTGTCTCTAGCGACATGTGGGTACGGGCTGCCGCTGTGGCTCCTGTCTGCCCGCCCCGCCCCGCCCCGCCGCGCCCCGCCCCGCCCCGGCGGCGCGTGATCCGGACTGGTGGCGGGGGAGAGGGTGTTGGTAATGAAAGAGTTGTTTTGTGCGGCGCGGCGGGGCCGGTGCGCTGGGGGGCGCTATCTGCGACCCGCACTCGGCCGCTCTCAGCGCCCCGCCCCGCGCCACCCCGCCCCGCCCCGCCCCGCCCCGCCCCGCCCCGCCCGCGCCCGTTACCTGCCACCGCTCGGGCGCGCCGCGCCGCACACAGAGGCCCCCTTCTGCTTCACGACACCACGCTTCTCTCTCCGCGCGCCACAATTTCAAGTTTGTGCCGCGCGTGGATGTGAAGGTGGCATAATACGAAGTACGGCATTTCGAGTTGGAGAGAGGGGGGGGGGGGCTAGTGAAAGGGTGAGGAGCAGGCCTGTGGAGGAAGTTTGCTGGTTAGGGTGCCAAGTGGTTGCCTCTGCCGTTCCCCTGCAGCCCAGCCCCTGCACCGCACGGCATACGTGGGCCCGGTTTACACATGGATTGCTACGGCGGTGGCGGGCCTGGCTGGCACGGTGGTGGCACAGCTCTCAGACGCAGGGCCCGGCCCGGCCCGGCCCGCCCGCGCGTTACGGACGTATTCTCACAGGCACTACACGGAAAAAAATCTTAATCAAACCGGTGCCAACAGGTTTTAGTAGTTAGGCTTTAGTAGTGATGCTAATAAATTAGCATCCATGCACACTTACGTGTCGAATTTAGACTTGGCGCACAGGTGGTACGTGAACAGCAAACATCACGTAATGCTCTACAGCTAAAAATTTAGCTTGGCGCATACTACTGAAAATATTTGCACCGGTGCTAATAATGTTGTATTCCGGCGACGATTTTTTTTGCGTGTACTGCGCAAAAGGATTTACTAGCCAGGCAAGCCTTCGGCTTGAATGCTGAGCTCAATCCCACATTAAGAACAATATATTTGTAAGATCGGGCTTTATACTGGTGCTCATCGTTTGTCCGACCTCTTTTTGTCCGACCTGCGGCCGAATTTCTGCCGCCCGTAATGCGGTTAAAAGTTTTGCCCGACTTCCGTTTTGTTAGACCCGTGTACACCGCCACGGGCACAGGCAGAACGGAGTCTACATCGGTCGTCCGACTGTCAGCCGCAGGACCGGAGTTCAATTCCCATCTCCTTCATTTTTATTTGACTCTCAAGCACTCACTCTAAACCTTCTACAAGGAATTTTTTCGTATAATACGAAATACGTGTGCTGTTGTAATACAAAGGAAATTCCTCTGTATTACAAAGCTCGACCTTTGTATTACAAAGACATTTTTTTTAGTTAAAAAGATTTTTCTTTGTATTACAAAAACAATTAGCCACTTGTATTACAACAGAACAGTTTTCTTTGTATTACAAGAAAAAATCATCTTTTTTCTTTGTAAAGATTTAAGAGTGCTCTTGCTGCGGTTGCAAAATCACAGCGACTGACAAAAAAAAACTATGTCTC